>LR749878.1:1299233-1416588 GCA_902729485.2 Mus minutoides
ACGAGCCTCAAGTCCTCATCAAAGGAGGCCGGGCCAGGAAGCACGTCATTTATATGGATGCCCCAGCGCCTGAGAACGGAGTGAGACAGGATTACGAAGTGCGGATGAAAGAGGTGATGTATGGTTGTCCCACATATGTGTTCCTTAAGCATGTGAACTTTGCTGTCAGGCTAAGAAAAGCCCAGACCCAGAAGGCCCCGGAAGACAGCCTCCAGCCGGGCTGACAGAGAGTTCTAAGAGTGATCCATATTTCATGGCTTCAGGAAAGCCAAACTACAGTAGCTGTTGCTTATGTACAGCTTTGCTTTTCATGGTGTTGGATGTTAAGTCAACTGAAGTCCAGACATATGAAATGGAAAAGTCCAGAAACAACTCTTAGGCTTCCACATTGTATACTGTTTCTAGTCTTGTGATAAAACCCTATATCTTTCTGCCCTGCCCTGCCCTGCCCTGCCCTGCCCTGCCCTGCCCTGCCCTGCCCTGCCCTGCCCTGCCCTGCCCTGCCCTGCCCTGCCCTGCCCAGGATGTGTCTTCCCCTTGTATGTACCACCTGCCTTTTAGGTTACAGCGGATCTTTATCAGTTCATTGACCTGCCTGGAGCAGGGCTCATGTCTGAAGCTGTCTATGAAAGAGCGGTGTACTCTCCTTTTAAGGTTGTGTGTCTGTGAAGCTGTGAACTCTGAATTTCATTGGTCCCATTTCTCATCCACAGGAGTTCTGGAAATATTTTAACTCTGTGTCTGAGGAGCACGTCACACACTCCGATTTTATGTCCGTTCTCAGCAATATTGACTACATCCTCATCAAAGCATCATACGGCCAGGGGCTGCAGCAGAGCAGGTACTTGGTAGCTCCTAGAGCTATGCATGTTTTCATTATTGATGCTGAAGTGGAATATCTGTCCCCTCACTCCAATGACCTATGTCTTTATTAATAGATAGATCACTGACCCTTGTGTAAGTCTTGTTCAGCGTTGATGGCTTATTAGTCAGTGTTTTGTTACTAGGATAAAAATGCCTGAGAGGAAACATATTAAGAGGAGAAAAAGCTCCATTCTGGATCTGTAGATCTTCTTTCTGTTGCTGCAATATACACGCTGACATAATGAACATTCTAGATGAAAAGGTTTATTTTGGTTTAGGGTTCCATGGGGCTAGATAATGGCAGGGAGGCATGAACACAGGTGCTTAGGGCAGAAAGCTGAACCACATAGACGATGCTATGTGAACTAGAAGTAGAGAAAGGCTGTCACCCCTCCAAGTCCACCCCCAGCCATATGTTCCCTCTAGCAAGGCCATACCCATACTTCTTAAGGCTCTATGCTCTCCCCAACGGCGCCTCCCTCAGGAGATACACAAGCCCATGTGTGGCTATTTCTCACCCAGACCTCAAGAGGGTCATAGTTGAGGAGGGTTGCATCTGTGTTTGGCCAGCTCCATCACATACTAGCTGCTCAATCCATAGCAGCCAGGAAGTAGAAAGCAAGGGAGCCAGGGATAGGTATAAAATGTCCCCTTAAAAGCATGCCCTCAGATGGGGACCATGTTATAAACACAGTAGCTTCATGGGGTATTCCATCAGGACTAACACACTATAATTATGGAATGGAATGTGTTCACTGCGACTATCCACCTCTCATGGCAACAGGGCTTACCATAAGTTCAACATGGTGGAATCTTCGATGAAATAGAACACTTCTTTATAAAGACTACTTAAACCCCTGAAAGCTAAGCTGCCCCCTCCCCTTTTTTATTTTTTAATGGAATCATGTCTAAAGAGAGTGCTACTTCCCGTGATACCCCATAAGGAAATGTATTCAGTGCTGGGCAGAGCCGCCCTGGCGGGGTCTTGAAGGTGTTCAGACTTGGACCTACTTTCTGTAACCACCTCTCCCTGCATGCTGACATGTTTGCAATTGTTAGCAGAAAGAATCCACAGCAAGAGGTCTCTGGCTCAGGACAGATGTAGATGCTAAGCCTTGCACAATGTTTCCAGAAGTTTGTCACATTGTTAATGCTTCTTCTCCCCGCCTCTCTTCACAATGGTGCCTCAGAATTGCCAACATTTCCATGGAAGTTGGCAGGAAAGCTGTCCAGCCGCCTGCTGAGGGCGAGGCGGCACTGCTGTTGGAGCTCTGTGTCTGTCCTTCTGGCACCGCAGGACACTCCTGTCAGGTAGGGAACCTTCAGCTCACTCTGTGTCCGGGGATATGCTCATTGACAGCAATCCTGCATGGGGTAGCAGCACAAGAGCATCCACAACTTGGCTTTTGAACTTATAAATGTTATTTTGTTTAAATTCAGATTTTTTGACTCCCCCAACCTTTGAGCGTAGTAGGATCTGGCAGCGTGCAAGCGTGCAGTGTACTTACAGTTCGGGGGGGGGGTACAATTGTTCTCTAGAATATTCTCCTCTCTTACCAAACTGAACCTGCATCTCTTCAGCCAGCCCCTAACCTGCTTTTTGCTCCTTGGGACCCTGGCTACCCCTAGTCCCCCAATGAGTGGAATCCTGAAGTATTTCTGCTTTTGTGGCTTCCCTCTCTACTTAGCGCATTGCCTTTTGGCTTCCTCTATGTTTAACAGGTGCTAGACTTTCTTTTTGAGGCTGCATGATATCCCATCACTTGGACACATTCATTATTTTTTTGTGGGTGGGGGGGCTTGGGTTGCTTCTGTGGACTCTGCATGTGAGTGTCTCTTCTAGGTCCTTTATGCCATTTCCTCTGAGACCACCAGAAGTAGCCTTGCTAGTCTTGGCTAATGTCGCTTTTAATTTTGGAGACCCCTGCACTCTCTCTCCTCTGTGCCAGCTGCACACAAGCACACCACTTCCCTTACAGGCCCAACACGTGTTCTGCGTTGTTACTTTGGCTTTTGTGCAGAATTTGGACTTTTACTTTTGTTGGTGGTAGTATTTTGAGACAGTTTTTTTTTTTTTTCACTCCGCAGCCTTGGCTAGCTTGAGACCCACTTCGTAGCCTAGGCTATACTGAAGCTCACAGGAGTCCCTATAGGTGTGATTATGGGTACCATCCAGCACGCTCAGTTTTTAGCTTGGATGTGATTTGCCTCTCTTCCCGATAGTGGTGTGGCGCTTGCGTGCTGCTAGCCATCTGTCGTCGCTGGAGAAGAACTTTCACCCAGTGCCAAGATTTTCACCAGGGTCTACTTTCTTGTCCCTTTTGTACTCTTTTAGGACTGTGCTCCTGGGTTCTACAGAGAGAAGCTCCCAGAAAGTGGTGGCAGGGGACCCCGCCCTCTGCTGGCTCCTTGTGTGCCTTGCAATTGCAACAACCACAGTGATGTGTGTGACCCTGAAACTGGAAAATGCCTGGTATGTTTGCTTGGCGGTGGGGGGAAGCTGACCCTAAGTTTACATGTTATCGGTGTGACTTAAAAGGAGAAGGCTAGGAACCAGACAGGCCCTCCAAGGATCTCCAGGAGGTCCTTGCTGCCATCTTTACCTAGAAGGCATCTCTACCTCTACATCACTGGGACACTGGCAGGTGTTGTTCCTGAGTCTCCCTCAGCAACTGATGTCACCTCAACTCTAGTCCTCAGTACCAGGACTCTTGTCACTCTCTAGAATGACAGCCACCAGGAGGCCAGAATCCACTGTCTGTTAGGGGAGCTGCTTTGTGCTAGACTTGGCATTCCCTGGAGAATACCTAGAGCCCTCTCTGTCCTATGTCGTGTCTTCTAGTACTTGATCCTTGCCTGTGACATGCTATGTCGGCGAAACAGTATTTATTGCAATTTATTTTTTTTAAGAGATCACAAAGAATCCCCCGCCCCGTCTGAAGGGAGACAGAGGCCAAGTGGATCCAAACAAAACCTATCTTCATCAGTTGAAATGGGGAATAAGATTTTAAAACAAAATTGAGAGTCTATAAGCTTCGTTTTGAAATATTTCTTGCTCTGTCGCTTCTTGCTGTCGAAGGGAAGAGGTGACAAATGGGACTCTGGCTCTGGTGTGTCCCCTCCTCAACTGCACCATTACAGGGGTACTGTGTGCACAGGGGCAGAGCAAATGTGCAGGGATGCTACTGCGCAGAGTTTTAAATAGAAATCGGTCATGAAAATTGCTTGCACTTTGAGCTTAAACATACATCTATATATACTCTTTTCTTTACCAATCATTTTATTTGTTTACATTTCAAATGATATCCCCCTTCCTGGTTACCCCTCCACAAACCTCCCTATCCCATCCCCCTTTCCCCGTCCCTTTTGCCTCTATGAGGGCACTCCTCCATCCACTCAGCCACTCCCACTGCACCCCTCGAGCATCCCCTATGCTGGGGCATCAAGCCTCCCTCCCCTCCCACTGATGTCAGATAAGGCCATCCTCTGCTACATATGTATCTGGAGTTCCAGTTCCCTCCATGTATTGGTGGTTTAGTCCCTGGGAGCTCTGAGTGGTCCAGGTAGTGATTTTTTCTTTTGATTTTGGATTTTGGGTTTTTTGGTTTTATTTGTTTGTTTGTTTGTTTGTTTGTTTTGTAGTAAGGTCTCTGGTTCAACTAATAACATCGTATTTTAACTGATGTTACTTGATGTTTATTTGGTTGTTAAAAGAATTTGCCCTGAGTGTCCTCCCTCCATGGGTTGCTTCCTAAGTCACTGGCTTATTCTCTTCAGCCACTGCAGCTGCCTGTGTGTGAATGCTGAACCGTGAATTAGTTACTTTTCTGTTACTGTGGGGTAACAAAAGGGAGAGTTTATTTTGAGTTTGGGTTGGGTGGGGGGAGTCCTTATGGCAACACAGTCTTAGCAGCCAGAGCAGGAAGCTCAGAGATAGGTCACATGTCGCCCATACACAGGAAGCAGAGAGTGAACTGGAAATGGGGCAAGGCCATAAGCTCTCAAAGGTCAGCCTGTGTCTTGCTTGCTCCTGCATGGCTCCATGTTCTCTAAGTTCTCCTCACACAGCGGCGCCAACTGTAGACCAAACACCCAAAGACACAAGACATTTCTCACGCAAACCACCCCAAGCCCTAGCTGGTATGTGGACACACTCTTGGGGGTCTCTCTCTACTTTAGATCCGGATTTCGAAGATCTGAGTCCTGACTGCTTTTGGGTACTGGGTCTGTACTCCTTCTGTAGATTGTATTGGCAGTTTCTAGGCTGTATGACTTGATATAGTCTTAGAGTGAATACAGGTCACAGATCTGGAAAAGCTTCCAGAGCCCTAGGAAATATGAAGAGAAGTGCCCCATCTTCCCTAAGAATTAAAGAGCATCTCGCTGATAGGAAGTATGGTTGGTTATAGAACCGTCCACCCAGTAATGTTCATGTCTGACTGTTTCCATTGTTCCTCCTTTGAAATGTGGGACTTCAGAGCTGCAGGGACCACACATCCGGGGACCACTGTGAGCTGTGTGCTCCTGGCTACTATGGGAAGGTGATTGGGCTGGCTGGAGACTGTACCCCGTGCACCTGTCCTCATCACCCCCCTTCCAGGTAAGCCTGTGCCGAGGCAGCAGGACACAGCAGCTCCATCCACTTACAGGGTCTCTGAGTGCTCTCTGTCAATGTCGTCCCTGTGGGGAGATGCTAAGCCCATGCTAAGATGAAAGATGGAGTCTCTGGGCTGTTTGATTAGGATTATGTCGGTATGGAGGGTTAGAATGGAACCAAGTTTAGAAATAGGCCTTTGGGATTTTTTTCTAGGCAAATTGTAGATCTCAGCTGTGTGTTCTGTAGTGTGATTCAGGTCCTTTTGATGTAGGGTTGGGTATACATATGTCTAGAATGAAACACACAAGCCCTGAGGAAAGATACATGATGTGTATCTGTCAGTCAATAACTTATTTGGGGGCCATTCTTTCAGTTTCAGCCCTACTTGTGTCATGGAAGGGGAAAGTGATTTCCGGTGCAATGCCTGCCTCCCCGGCTATGAAGGACAGTACTGTGAAAGGTATGCTGCTGGCCTGTCACAAGGAGGTAGATAGGGACGCCTGCTCCTTTTATAGCATACGGTGTGTGCTTATGTTAGAAATCTGGGAGTCACTACAAATGTGTGTATGTATACACATTGCTATCCCATAGCGAGGTCTCCTAAAGTGAGTGTGTGCTCTGCAGTTCGTTTGGCAAAAATAGGTGATTGCCCCTGGGCAGAGCTGGTGTGTGTGCCTGGTTGGAAAGACAGCTCTGTCATATATATGCCTCTTTCCTGTAGGTGTTCTGCAGGCTATCATGGCAACCCTCGAGCAGCAGGNTGTGTATGTATACACATTGCTATCCCATAGCGAGGTCTCCTAAAGTGAGTGTGTGCTCTGCAGTTCGTTTGGCAAAAATAGGTGATTGCCCCTGGGCAGAGCTGGTGTGTGTGCCTGGTTGGAAAGACAGCTCTGTCATATATATGCCTCTTTCCTGTAGGTGTTCTGCAGGCTATCATGGCAACCCTCGAGCAGCAGGCGGCAGCTGCCAGAAATGCGATTGCAACCCCCAAGGCTCTGTCCACAGTGACTGTGACCGTGCATCCGGGCAGTGTGTCTGCAAGCCAGGAGCTACGGGGCTCCGCTGTGAGGAATGCCTGCCGAGACACATCCTGATGGAGAGCGACTGTGTTTGTAGGTGATTCTCCTGTGTGTGTGCCTAAAGTTGGGTTTTCCTCGCTGACGAGGGACCTGGCTACAGCACCCACAGGGTCAGTGGCATACCACACATTGCACTTATACTTTAAGTTTTGTTACATTTTTCTGGACACATATTGCCGTTAAACCTACTGAACTGAACCTTTAGTTGTGCATGAATAAGCCAAGACACCTTTGACTGTGGTAGTCTCTTCCAGGCTGCCTCAATTTCCCAAGTACTGACTGCGACTAAAGGCACCCAATTACCAATCTTGACTGCATCGTTTAGCATTGTCAATAGCTCCTTTACTGAAACCAAGGATCAGTCAGCCTGGAAGAGAACATCCCTGTGGGGTTGTCATTTGCACTGCCCAAATTTCAGGCCTCTTTAGTTTCCTCCAGTTCTGATGGATGTCTCTGCCAAGTGCAAGACAAGGTCCCCCTGGGAAGTCTTAGTGGGCCATTGGGATGCTACCACATGATTCTCACTGGGAAAGGTTTTCGCTTTTGTTTCTGCATCTGTGATAAGTAAATAGCCCCCATTCTGTTCTCCACTGCCCTCTGTCCTTGAGGAGGAAGTCCTGGAACACTCAGACTGTGGAGACAAGGCTAGAGGGGAACTGCGGATTCTTGTAACCAGTCCCAATGAAGAGGAATGAAGGGTCAAGTGGGAGGGAGGAGTGCTGACTCCTGAGCTCCCTGTCCTTTCTTTGTGACTCTGAGGGTGTGCCTTTGCCGGGCCTCAGTCACTTGGTTGAGAATTACAGCTCCCCCATGGCAGGAATGTGAATGAGATTTGGATGTTCACAGGGGCCCTGAGTATGTGTGTTCTCCTTACAATACCATGGCTTGTGTAGCTCAGGGATCAAAGCCTATTGCGTTAGCTTTGTTTTCTCCCTCTGTTCTCTTCAAGCCTGTGATGATGAGTGTGTGGGTCCTTTGCTCAACGATCTGGATTCTGTTGGTGATGCCCTTCTGTCTCTGAACCTCACGGGTGTCTCCCCTGCTCCCTACGGAATCCTGGAAAACCTGGAAAATACAACTAAATATTTCCAGGTTGGTGCTAGGGATGTAGAGATGGTGGCTAGGAACAGCTGTCACTAAGGGATCAGGAGTGGGGGCAATTTTCTCCCCAACCTTTCAGTCCCCCCATGTGGCCAGTGACAGACGATCTTATCCCACACTTCCCTTGGGTTTCTGGGAGCTCTAATGGAGTTGCTTCTCAGAAACCTATTTGGGTATTCTACTCATGGATTTTGTCCCGCCTTCTGGAATTAGGTGGCACCACCTGCCCAGACAGAACTCTGGGTATTTGAAAAAGCTCTGTCAAGTACAAATACTAGAAATAAACCTTGGCCATGTCTGCTTTGGTGTTGGTTTATGCCAAAGATGAGCCACTTTCTGATGCATGTTGTTATTTTTAATTAAAATTCCAGGACACAGAAAAATAGTCTTCCTCCTCATCGGACTATTAAAGTCTTCGAGGGTCAATCTTTGGTTTATGTTTTATAAAGAGATCTGGTCAAAAAAAGCAAGAAAAGTTAAGAAATTGACTCAGAGACAGCACTCTCCTCTGGAATGCTAATTCTAGTTGGAAAAAATGTTGCTAAATTATATTTTTTACCTCCACATTATAATTTAAAAGAATCTATTCACTGTGTCATTAAGTAAGAGAGATGGTCATTACTAAGTACTAATTTATAGATAGAAGCTTTCCCCTTAGTGTGTGCTCACTCCCTCACACACGCACTCACACATTCACTCGCACACTTACACAGGCACTCAGACAAACTCACACATGCACACTCACATGAACTCACACATGCACTCACTCAGGCACTCACACACACACACACACACACATACCCACTTGCATACACTCACATACATACTAACATAGGCACACTCACACTCACATGAACTCACATATACACTCATACAGGCACTTACAGGCTCACACATACACCCATGCGCGCACACACACACACACACACACACACACACACACACACACACACACACTCATCCACTCACATATACTTATACATGCTCACATGTCGCATACACTCACACACAACACTTAGGCTCACACTCACAGACTCACACTCACACACTGGTACTGCGGGGGAGCTGATAAGCTCTAGCAAATATTTTTATATTACTTTGTATTACATAGCCAAGTGTGTTTCTGAAAGATGGGGAGTCTATGTTCATTTGGAAAACTCTACAAAAGGCAGGAAAGAAGAGAGATTTCAATTTCTAGTCCAACCATCATACATCCAAACAATAAGTGTTGTGCTCTGCCAGTTAGGTCACAGGGATATAGCTGTGCTTGGAATTTATCAGGTAACTAGGTAGTTGACTCAGATCTTAACTAAGCGTGACTGGTTTGTTCTAAGGTAATCTACCCACGGATCCCCTTAACAATGCTTTGCGTTTGCATCCAAAACTCTTTGGAGGGTAGGAATGTGAACAGAATTGTTTCTTATTTTTACCGTCAGAGTGAAATTGGGCAATGTACCTCCACTCTTCCTAAATAGCAAGGTGACAGCTCTATAGCATTGTGAAAGGTTTTAGGCAGAGAACAAAAGAGGTTACAATGTTGAAATGGATTAAGCACTTAATTATAAATCATCGTGATGGCTTCTTATTGGATATATTTTGACTTTAGCCTAGGAAGCACTCCTTTATGTTTTGACAATTATCATTAATAGTTTACAACTTTGATAGTCAAAGAAAGCTATATTTGGTCTACAAAGATGCCACCTGTCTCAGGTCCCACTTAAGAGACCAGAGTTTGAATTTATGTCCCTGTAGGAGTCACACGGAAGGCAGCACCATGGAGGGAGGGACGTTGCTATAATTGAAGGCTGATGGTGACTGAACATGAGTCCTTTTCTTTTAAGTAACTCTTAAAAGAAATTAGGATGTCTTTCCGCATACCAAAAAGCAATTAGCCCATGACTCTGAAGAATGGAATACTTTAAATGTGATATAGTTGGCGGTATAATTGCTTTAGGCAATGTAATGTCTGTCTTTTGTTTTTCCTAGAGGCATTTATTAAAGGAAAATGCCAAGAAGATTCGGGCAGAAATCCAGCTTGAAGGGATTGCAGAGCAGACAGAAAATCTGCAAAAGGAGGTGCGTTCTCTCCAGCCCATCAGCACAGCCCCTGGGAGCCTTTGGGTCCCACCTGGCAGGTTCTAGAGGTTCTGATCAGCTGTACACCAGAAACATATCAACAGACAGTTCTAACCCCAGCTTCCCTGCTGCAGTGGGGAAAGGCTCCTGATTGGTCACTGTTGCCCTGGGTGCTGAGGAAGAACAGGGAGGGTGATGTGCTAACCTTCTCTTACCCTAAGTGACGCTACAAGACAACTGAGCCATCCCCCTTTTCCTTAGTCGAGTCTGCCATGGAGTTCGTGAGAAGCCTGGGCCGTCTGTTGAATACCAGCCTGCTTCATTCATCTTCCCAAGCTAAGCAGTCAGTGTAGGATGCACTCAGGAGTCATTTTCCTTGTCAGTCAATGACATGTGACTGTCTACAACTGGATGCTAATGTGGATAGAGGGCTTTCACCATATGGCAGGGGTTCGAAACCTGTAGGTCATGACCCCTTTTAGGGGTCAAAGGACGCTTTCACAGGTGTCACCTAAGACCATCGGAAAGCACAGATATTTACCTTGAAGTTTGTAATAGCAGCAAGATTACGGTTATGAAGTAGCAATAAAAGTAACTTTATGGTTGAGGGGGTGGTCACCCAATGTGAGAACATTTATTTTAAAGGGGTGCAGCATCAGGAAGGCTGAGAACCACTGCAATATGAATACTGGAAGCATCTTGCTCTGCCGGTCATTTAGATTGTTTATAAAAATAAACCATCTCTTCTCATGGTGCATGTGTCTAAAGTGATTTCAATACCCACCTAGTCATATTTTGAGCCCAGAAATATTAATCTTGGTTCATGATAGCATATATTTTAGTTCTTGATCTATTTTGTTGCTTAAAAAGAGGCAACAGCTAGAGTTCAGAAACGTGAGTGACACTCAAGTAACTAACCCGAGTCCCTTCTGTCTGCTCAGCTCACTAGAGTGTCAGCGCGCCATCAGAAGGTGAACGCCGAGATGGAAAGAACTTCCAATAGGACTCAAGCCCTCGCCACATTCATTGAGCAGCTGCACGCGAACATCAAAGGTAGCATGGGCAGACACTCCACTGGGCACTTGTGCTTATAGATAGTAAGAGTCATGGTCACCATGGGATGTGTGTGAGCAGTCTGGGACTGGGCGTTCTAGGGCTGAGGAACGGGAACATCCAATAACACAAGCACCCAGAAATGTTCAGGTCACAGGCTTTCATAGAGTGTTTCCCGCTTTCTAGTCTGTATTACGCCTGACACCTGGATCCCTATCTCCAGCCCCCTCTCCACCAAAGTTGAAATGCTATCTATCCATGCCTACTTACCCACAAGAAAGCTGACAGGATTGGGGCTCCTGCTTGGTGCCAACCACCCTTTCAGAGCACTTCTGCTGCTCTCTTACGTCATCTAGCACACTGTTGTTGGTTTCTTGACTACTAGAAAATCTCCATGCTGTTCATTCGGAATGATGGCGTGAAGCTTACAAGGCACAGAACGTGGTGCCAACGAGATTTATGGGGAATGAGTAGGAGAAGGATCAGAATAAGACTCGCTCAGTGTAAGAGTGGTGCCGGGTAGATAGTGCTTTATACAGGAGATATTGCTGCCAAGTCCATGTCTGCCCAGACACAGGGCAACATGGTAGTGAACATAGAGCCAGCCCTTATGAGTTTCTGGCTGTAGAGGAATACTACCGTTAAATACACGAGGAATCCCCAGTCCTGGGGGTGGCTTGTTAGGTGATATCAGAGAGCACTTGGGTGCGCAGGGTGCTTAGAGGTCCAGTCAAGCCTAGAAGCTCAGAGCTGTTCTCACCAAAGAACATTCCAAGCGCTTCCATTCACTACTGTCTACCCAGAAGAGACTTACTCAGAGATAAATCTTCTCCACAGAGATCACAGAAAAGGTGGAAACATTGAATCAGACGGCACGTAAAGATTTCCAGCCACCCGTGTCTGCCCTTCAGAACATGCACCAGAACATTTCGTCTCTGCTGGGACTTATCAAGAAAAGGAATTTCACAGAGATGCAGCAGAATGCTTCCCTTGAGCTCAAGTAAGTCCTGCGTGTTGTCGTAACACCATCGGAGAGAACCAGGTATCTGGATGCTGGGAGTGGGGAATGATGGAGAAAGTGATGACTGAGAATTAATATTGCCATAGAGGAGAGAGGCCGGTGGCCAGGAAAGGAGAGGGGCACCTGCCCCTCCAAATATAGAAAAGGAGTAAGTGAAATCAGTACTATCCATCACTGGTCCTGCGCAATAGGCCCCATGTGACTCTAGGTTATTTTTCCCTACTACACACTAAAGAGCCCAGTGAACTGTTACTGTATAGATCAAGGACACGGTAATCTGTCAAGAAGGAGATAAAGTAGGATAGCAGGTCATAAGCTGGACACTGTCAGAAACCCTGCACTTGATCATACAAGCCCCCATGAAACCTCCTGCGTGACCCCGGAGAATGATGTACACAGATGGGGTGCTCGTGCACCTTCCTTTCTGGACCTTTCCTAGTTTTTTTCTCATATCGTTATTAGCTGGTGGCATTGGCTTTCTGTCCGGCAGTTTGGGGATTGTTTTAATCACTTACCCAAGACTCACTAAAGCTCTGCTCCTCCTAGTAGCATTTGAAGTGTTTGTAAATTTTGTTACTGTGAACTACCATGGAATCAATGCCTCAGGCAAGCTGTGTTTCTTATTTTTCCATACCGCTGTGTTTAATATTAAATATTTATACTGCAAGTTCTCTTCCTCTTCCTCCTATCCCTCCTCTGCTTCCTACTGCTCCTACCTTCCCACTCCCTCCCCTTCTCCTTTTTCCTCTCTCCTCCCCTCCTTCTTCTCAGCATCCTTCTTTCCTCTTTTTTTTTTCCTTCTACTTTGAGACAGGGTCTCGCTATGTATCACTGCTGGCCTAAAACATAAAAGTTTCCTGCCTCATCCTCCTAAAAGCAGGGAGGGATTACAGTCTGTGCTCCTACAAGCAGATTCTGTCCCCCTTTTCTGTATTTCGGGGTATTATCTTCCCAGAGTAGACAGTGGGGCCAGATCACTTAGTCAAATCATCCTCACTTTGGGGGTGCCTAAAGCTTGCTTTCAGATTCATCCCGCAAGCATGTTAATATAAAGCCTTCCCTGAAACACGCACGGCACAGTCACATCTCCTTTTGTCCTTGAACACATTTTTCTTTGACCCGTGGCTTTGAGTAACTGGAACTTAAAAGGAAAGGCTTGTGATTAGATAGGCTTTGGAACAAGATCTCGTGGTCTAGTTACTTGGTTCAATGAAATCTGGGGAGGTTCTGGGAAAACTTAACTGGGTTATAAAGTAGCATGATGCTAGAGCAGGTACCAAGGACACAGAATGCCCATCTATGCAGTGAGGATGTTGGCTTTGCTGCTCCTACTGCCTCCCCACATAGGACAGAATTTATGTCTATGGAGGAGCTTATTAAGCATGCAGATTCCCAGGCTGGCAGCCCTGGGGATTCAGTCATCCTGCAGTATGCCCCCTTTCTCATAGCTCCCCACAACAGCCAGTTCCTTTGTTCATTCAACAGAAGAAAGGATTGAGCCCCAGGTACAAATATGGTGTCAGGAGTTGGTGACACCCAGAGAAACCGTAGAGTCTTTGTGCCCACCAGAACTTCTATACCACTTAGGAAAAGTTCACCTTTGAATATACATTTGATGTAAGACATGGAAAGCAGCACCCTCCCCGCTCTCTGCCTACGCTGACCCCTGACCTCCCCACTGGCTGGGTCCTCTGGGGCAGCCTACTGCATTACTGTGGCTCTCTTTCTGTTTGGAATAAAGCTGTAAGTCACCATCTATATTTCTTTCTTCTATCTATATGATGAAGGGGACTTTTATTTTAAATAACGAGGGGGTGGGGTGGGGAGAAGAGTTCAAAGTGTATTCTCCACCCACCCACTTTCTAGTTTCCATAGACAATCTCTCTCCCAGTGTCATGGATTATTGATCATCATTTTAGCAACCATAATCATTGCGAAATTCCTGGTTGGTGCCCGAGTCTGAGTAAACAGTAAACAGTTTTGGTATATATACACCAGTCATTTCCATGCTACATCAGGAGCTCACTGCCACTCTCCGGCCTTGACGTGTAATTGAGTTTATGGCCAAGATTCTTTAAGGACGTGCAGCCAGAAGAGAAACGAGATGGGAAGAATCTGTGAGGATGTGCGGAAAGGAATTCACGGGAGGTACCCTACACCTGCTTCCCCAGTAGGGAACATGCAGTGCAGGTGATAAAAGCAACTTGGAGAGGAAAGGGTTTGCTTCACTTAGCTTTCACGTCACTCTTCCTCATCGGAGAAAGTTAGGCCAGGAACTCCGACAGGGCAGGAACCTGAAGGTAGACAGGGGCTATGGTCTGCTTCCTGGCTTCCTTGTGGCTTGCTCAGCCTGCTTCCTTATAGTGCCCAAGACCTACAGTCCAGGGATGCTACCACCCACACCGGGCTGGGCCCTCCCTTATCTATCACTAATTAAGACAATGCACTACAGGCTTGGCTACAGCAGGACCTTATGGAGGCGTTTTTCTCAGCTGACACTCCATCCTCTCAGATCACTCTAGCCTGTGTCATAAAGACCTAAAATTATCCAGCACAGCATGCAAGCTTGAAGGTCTATGTTTGAATTCCCAAGAACCTACATAAAGCCAGGCATATTATCATGGGTCTGTGGCCTCAGTGCTCTTAGAGTGAGATGGGAAGCGGAGACAGGGGAATTCCTGAAAGCTTGCTGGCCAGCTTGCCTGGTTTATCAGCAACAAAAAGAACAATGTACAAAGTAAGGCTCGGCACCTAAGGCTGTCCTCAGCTACACATGTGTGACATGGTGTCTGTGCATTCCATCCCCCATGACACACACACACTTACACATGCATGCACACATGCACACTCTTGTGCACACACACATGCACACTTTTGTGCATGCACACACACAGAGGCACATACACACGCACAGGTACACATACCTACATGCACACACATGCACATCACCAGAAGAAGAAGAATTGCCTCTGGTCTCAAGCAGTCAGGATCCATGCTAACCATTGTTAACATTCATAATCCTAGCAACCAAGGATGCTGAGGCAAGAGGGTTTTTTTTTGTGTGTGTGAGTTCAATATCAGCCCTAGCAGTGTGGCCTAGGCCTGGCTCAAAAATAAAGTCAGTCACCATAAGTCACTTACATTCCAAGAAGAAACTATGATTGTGTAAAAATCCTTCATTAACATCTCAAGACTTTGGTTTTTTAATTAGATATTTTCTTTATTTACATTTCAAATATTACCCCGTTCCTAGTCCCCCCTTCGAAAATCTTCTATTCCCTCCCCCCATCCTGCTCCCAACCCACCCACACCTGCTTCCTGGCCCTGGCATTCCCCTATACTGGGTCATAGAACCTTCACAGGACCAAGGGCCTTTCCTCCCATTGATGACCGACTAGGCCACACTCTGCTACATATGCAGCTAAAGCCATGAGTCCCACCATGTGTTTTAGTCCCAGGGAGCTCTGGGGGTACTGGTTAGTTCATATTGTTGTTCCTCCTATGGGGCTGCAAACTCCTTCAGCTCCTTGGGTACTTTCTCTAGCTCCTTCATTGGGGACCCTGTGCTTCGCCCAATAGATGGCTGTGAGCATCCACTTCTGTATTTGTCAGGCACTGTCAGAGCCTCTTAGGAGACAGCTTTATCGGGCTCTTGTTGACATCTGCAATAGTGTCTGGGTTTGGTGGGTTTTATGGGATGGATCCCCAGGTGGGGCAGTCTCTGAATGGTCCTTCAAAGTGTGGTCTCTACTCCACACTTTGTCTCTGTAACTCCTTCCATGGGTATTTTGTTCCCCCTTCTAAGAAGGATCGAAGTATCCACACTTTGTTCTTCCTTCTTCTTGAGTTTCATGTGTTTTTCAAATTGCATCTTGGATATTCCGAACTTCTGGGCTAATATCCACTTGTCAGTGAGTGCATACCATGTGTGTTCCTTTGTGATTGGGTTACCTCACTTAGGATGTTATCCTCCATTTGCCTATGAATTTCATAAATTCATTGGTTTTAATAGCTGTGTAGTACTCCATTGTGTAAATGTACCACATTTTCTGTATCCATTTCTCTGTTGAGAGACAAACATCCTTAATCATCAGGGAATGCAAATCAAAACAACCCTGAAAGTCCACCTCACACCAGTCAGAGTGGCTAAGATCAAAAACTTACATGACAGCAGATGCTGGTGAGGATGTGGAGAAAGAGGAACACTCCTCCATTGCTGGTGGGATTTGAAGCTGGTCCAAACACTCTGCAAATCAGTTTGGAGGTTCCTCAGAAAATTGGACATAGTACTACCTGAAGATCCATCAGTACCACTCCTGGGCATATACCCAGAAGGTGTTCCAACTTGTAATAAGGACACATGCTCCACTATGTTCATAGCAGCCTTATTTATAACAGTCAAGCTTTGTTTTTATTTACGTTCTAAGAGAACCATTTCTATTCATCAGGGCTGCTAAAGACTTATTGTCCCGGATTCAGAAAAGGTTTCAGAAGCCCCAGGAAAAGCTGAAGGCATTGAAGGAGGCCAACAGCCTCCTTTCCAACCACAGTGAGAGACTGCAGGCAGCGGAGGAGCTCCTCAGGGAAGCTGGGAGCAAGAGCCAGGAGAGCAACCTCCTGCTGCTCCTCGTCAAGGCCAACCTGAAAGAGTTCCGGGTGAGTCCGGTCAGGAGTTGCAACTGCACAGGCCTGTTTGTAGATAGCACCACCTTTAGCTCCTGACAAAGTAAGCCTGGCTACTGACTTCAGGTGGCGCTCAGAGCTAAAATCGGGTGCTGACTTTGTTTCATAACATATCCTCAATTGGTGATTTTTTGATGCAGGAGAAAAAGCTGCGTGTTCAAGAAGAACAAAACAGGACCTCGGAGCTCATTGCCAAGGGTAGAGAATGGGTGGATGCAGCCGGGACTCACACAGCTGCTGCACAAAACACTCTAACAGTAAGTTACAATTTGGACAGCCATGGCCGTTTCCAGGGCAGCCACAGACCTCGCCAACGGGTGCGCGCACCCTCATAGCTAAGTTGTAATCTCCCCACGCAGCGGCTGGAGCATCACCGAGATGAGCTCCTTTTGTGGGCTGGCAAAATCAGGAGCCACGTAGATGACCTTGTCATGCAGATGTCCAAACGAAGAGCCCGTGACCTGGTCCACAGGGCAGAGCAGCATGCCTCTGGGCTGCAGAGCAGGGCAGAAGTGTTGGACAGGTAAGGCCTCTGCACAGTATTCATAACCTGGGAAGCATTTGCTGGCCCTCAATCCCAAGGGTGAGGGTGGCCATTTTGGTTCGTGCTGAATCACTTTTATGCTGGTTGTGCATGCACATGCCTGCATGCATACTTCCTGTGTGCCTGTGCATGAGTACACACACATATGTGGAAAGCGTGTTCTTAAGTGGATATGCATGGAAAAGCCATAGGACAACCTTTGATATTGATCCTCAGGTGCGGTGCACATATTTTAAAACAGTCTCTTGCTGATCAGGAATTCGCCATGTAGGCTAGGCTCGCTGACTAGAGAGCCCTGTCTGTCATAGGCTAGGCTAGCTGGCTAGAGAGCCCTGTCTGTCTTAGCACTGGGATGACAAGCCACCACGACCACGCTTGGATTTTTTTTTCTTTCCCCACATAGCGTCTGAGGAATAGAAGCAAGATACTCATTCTTCAAAGCATGCTTTTTACTGGCTGAGCCTTCTCTCCCATGAACCTTTCTTCCATCATGTAAAAATGAGACTCTTATTTCACTTGTGTGGCAAGTCAGTTTCCCTCCTGTGTCTGCCAGCTTTCTTTACCATAGGCATGTATGCATGATGGGAAAATACAAACAGAATACTATGCTACCATACAAGGCTATCAGAGCTTATGCACGCCTATGGCGCCCAAGTGCTCTGCACATGAGTTGTGCAAGGATGCAGTGTCCTCTATAGATCTTGTGCTCTTGGAATCTGTGGTTCAAATGGAGGATGTGGACGCACATGCTCTGCCTGTAGAAGTCTCTTTGCCAGTACTAAAAGTTATCACATCCAATCATTTCTGTTGCCTGCAGGTGCAAATGTGTGTGTGTGTGTATGTGTGTGTGTGTGTGTGTGCGCACACACGCGCTACAGTTATCAACCAAGGGCCGAATGTACACCAGGCCATCACTCGTCACTCTAACATTGAATTGTACCCATAATCCTCTTCTTTTTATCTTGAGACAAGGTCTCACTAAACTGCTTAGGCTAGCCTCAAACTCACTGTGTAGCCCAGGCTAGCTCTGAATTTGTGATCCTCCTAATTGAGTCTCCTAGTCTAGGCTAGCAGGTGGATTTGTTTCTTTTAACTTTGTGATAAAGGATGGATGCAAAAAGTTCAAGAGGGGCAGGGACATTTGAAAACGGGAAACTGCTCCTCATTGAGAAAGCGTCATGAGTTTATACAGCCAAAGTGATTTAAAAAAAAAAAAATTGATAAACTATGGAGGAAGGTAGGTACTGGAATGAATGGCTGTGAGCACCATGACAACCAGTGGCAGAAAGTGGAGGCGGGGCCTCTGCTTCTCTCTACCTTTTCCCATTTTTCCTAAAAGAGAGGATACGTGGGCTCCACCCACAGCTAGACTAAAACCTTCATTGTTTAGTGTAAGAGTAGTGAAAGCAATTTGAGTATGATAGTCAGTATTATTTTTAATTTATCAAAAAATTAAATCATTGAGTTTCCCAGTCAGATAGCAACAGACAATGATTGCTGGTGTCTGGCTTGAAAATCGACCAATCCAATAAAGTTGGAGAGAAAATGAAGTGATTCCCTCAGCAGGCAAAGATGTGTCAACAGTCACATTTCATCATCCTTATAGAGCTGGTGAGATTGCACCCTTGCCAGGCGGCAAGCTCATAAACTATGGGCCTGCTAGTTAGAATAAAGCTCAACTGAAATATTTTCTGATTCTCCTGCAGGTGGATCTCATCATATTGGGATATGGCCTTTAGGGGCCACCCCAGCACTCCTGCATGTGGTCAGAAAGCCTTAAGCGTGGGTTACCGGAGAGAGTATAGCCAATACACACATGCAGGGGTACCCCAACACCAACTGGGAGCTTGAACATGGATCAGAGAGAGGGGAGGACAGATAGTGGGGATTGGTGGCATGGCTCTCTATAGGAAATGGCCATCATGGGTCTCAGTGTTAATTAAAAACCTTTCTGAGTAGTATTGCTAAGACAGGCAGCTTCCCAGTCATAACCTATATGTGTAGAGAGGAAGCCATGACTTACTGGTCCTGGATTCTTTTCTAAGAAGAAAGAAACTAGAAGACTTTCAGGGTTAGTAGAAATCTACTCTACCCATGAATGTGTCCACTAATTTTTTTTCTTTAAATAACATCTCTAAATAATGTTGCTTCCATAGAGGCCTTGAAAATGTTAGAAACGTGTCTTTGAATGCCACCAGTGCGGCACATGTCCACAGCAACATCCAGACACTGACGGAGGAAGCCGAGAGGCTGGCTGCTGATGCTCACACGACAGCGAATAAGACAGACTTGGTGAGAAATATCTGGCCTTCCTTACACATCTTCCTTGTCTGCACACCATGGGAGGTTTTTCTGGAACAAAGTTCTTAACCTGTTTGGATAAGCCTCAAGGTTCAAATGACTCTTTCACAAGGGTCACCTAAGCCCGTCGGAAAACACAGAAATTTATATTATCATTCGTTAGCAGTGATAAGATTACAGTTATGAAGAAGCAATGAAAATAATTTTATGGTTGGGGTCATCACGACATGAAGAACTGTATTAAAGGGTCCCAACATTAGGAAGGTTGAGAACCACTGCTCTAGAAGTTTTTTTTGAGCATCACTCAGTGGCTCTAATACGTGTTTTTCCACATTCTTTTCTGGTGAAATCCATTTGTGATTTGTTTTGTTGCTTGGTTGGTTGGTTTTGGTGTTTGTTTTGTTTTGTTTTGTTTTAACATATCATATGCTCCTTAGTTCTTAAATAATTTTGAGAGTACAGGTCTCACTATACTGCACAGTATGGCCTTGAATTCCTCAGTTGCATTCAAGTGAGCCCTGTCCTGGACATGTGGGTAGTTAGAAATGCATTGTACCACCCTTCTATGTGTTTGGTCATTTCTGCTTCTTTGTGAAGACAAACGACTACTCCTAAAACAAGGGGAAATATCTTCGTTCCCTGTGATGAGGATGCTGATGCTGTCCCGATAATACTTGGCATCTCATTTTACTCACAGCGGTGTAACAACTGATTCTTCTCCTTATACACGTAAAAATGTCTCTGTGTTCTTCCTCTCAGACAGTGACCTTGGCCTCCAGCTCTGATGTTGGCTTTCTTACTTGGAGCTTGGGTGATGCTCTTCTGACGGGGCTGTTCTCTCTGGGAGGTTCCTGTGCCTGAACCAGTCTGTTTTTCAGATCTCTGAATCCCTGGCTTCTCGGGGGAAGGCAGTCCTTCAGCGCTCGTCCCGGTTTCTAAAGGAAAGTGTCAGCACCAAGAGGAAGCAGCAAGGTCAGTTAGTGTCTGGATGGGTGGGGTGAGTGCTCACACAGTGACGGAACTCTGGGAGAACACGCTCTTTTCCTGGGAGCAATTTGAAGCTTCCCGTGTCTATCTCCTTAACACTGTAATTTCATTCTTCTCAACTGAACATCATGTAATTCTGAATCTTGTGATGGTACTGCTTACTCAAATGTATGTGCTTCTCTGCAGTCAAGCCTTCTTTATGACCAACTATCAGGGATGACTTCCAGTTGACATTATCACCAGTCTTCCTCGTGTGCATGGGGGCACCTCTGATGACAGGGGTCTCCTTTTTTTCCCCCCAAACTTCCCTGTTCCTTGGTGAAATAAGTTATATCTGATGGCGTCTTTGCATTTTTCACCTGGCTAGAACTATTGTAGGCTCTCACTGAAATGTCACAGGATTAAATCATAAATGATACATCTTTTTCCATAAACATCTATGCAGTTCAAGAGTCTCAGCTAGCAATTGTCTGGAACTATGAGAGCTATCTTAATAAGCATAAACATAAAATGGCAAGAATCTGTTCTGTAAGAGAAAATGCGCAGGCATAGAATTTTCCTAATGTATAATCCATTTCTTATATTGATGTGGTTTGTAAGCAGCCCCTCTCATAGCTCCGTGACTTAAGGGCTAGACTTTCCCCGAAGCTGTCTGAACCAAGGGTTAGGCCAGGGTAGTGTTTTGCTTGTTTCTCTGTGAGTGAGACAGCTTAGCTCCTCCCCCGTCCTTTCCATGTTAGATCTTCACAATTCTTCCTCACTAACATACAAGTGCTGACAGGCGTTGGCTTGAGTTTGCACAGGTAAAGGTCCTTCTAGTTCATTACACGGTAAACTTCTTGCCAGTGAAAATTCCACGTTCCCATCATGCGCTCAGATCAGAATGCTAAATGTGGAACGGAAAGTGTAAAAGTTTTGGTCCAGCCGTGTAAATTAAAGGAGGGTGGGTTGAGTCCAGATTCAGGGAAGGGAATAGAGAATTTCTGATTGGCCAGAGTGACAGGTCAGGGGGTCACGAAGAGCCAGACCGCCATCAGGACTTGAGAGCCTTGAGGTGGCAAGTTCCAGCATGGTTGGACCTCACCATCTGACAGAGGACAGTTTAAACATGTCTTCATCTTCGTGCTTTTAATTTAGGCATGACATTCAAGAACAAGTAATAGTGATACAGATAATAGCCAAATAGACAAAATGATCTAAAAACCACCCCCCACCCCCACCATGTCTGTGATGGACAGTGCTAAGAATTGCTAGGAAAACTCTCAAGGTTGAGGTGTCTGCAGGAAGCTAGATGTCCTGTGGATAGCTGACATATGGTAAAGCTGTGCCTGAGTGGTGTCCTATTCTGACTATTCTGACGTGAACCCTTCCTTTCTCCCTCATGTAGGCATTAAGTTGAAGCTGGATGAGTTGAAAAATTTGACGAGTCAATTTCAGGAGAGCGTGGATAACATTACAAAGCAGGCCAACGACTCCCTTGAGATACTTAGAGAAAGCCCTGGAGGTAAGCAGAGAGGAGTTAGAGGTGGAGGTCATAAAACATTTTAAAGCCAGTGAATATGTCAAATCGTACTCTTGTTTTTGTTTCTGTTTTTGTTTTCGAGACAGGGTTTCTCTGTGTAGCCCTGGCTGTCCTGGAACTCACTTTGTAAACCAGGCTGGCCTCAAACTCAGAAATCCACCTGCCTCTGCCTCCCAAGTGCTGGGATTAAAGGCGTGTGCCATCACCGCCCGGCCAAATCATACTCTTAAAGGTGCTATGATTATGCTTTTAAAAGATAAGTGACTTTTGGTCAACACTTTTAACTGCTGAATTTCAAAATGGCTTTGACACAGCACAGAGGAGAGGGGCCTTCCCATAAGGCCAAGTGTAGAGAAAAGAGATGTTCTTGGCTGGCTGTGGGGTGAATGCTAGATTCACTCACTGTGAACATGGAAAATTAGAGAGTTCTTGTTACGTGATCTTCCTCTATCAGATGAAAGAATGCTATAAAATCAGCCTATTGAGTGCTAATACTGATGATTTGGAAACTCAGGTTCTCCATGGCTTTAAATGAGTTTTGAGTCACAACCCCATTGAATAGTGCTGTTGAGCGCTATGCGCCCGACTCTAGACATCCCGTGGTGAGTTTCTAAGACTCACCATGCTGCTCTTCTATCTGGAACTTTCCTTTCCCCTTCCAATCACTCACAGGAAAATGACCCTTCATCTATTTTAGTAAAACACATAAACATTCCTTATGCAAACCTACGGAAAAGTTAAGACAAGAGCAAAGGACTGCATGGGAGTTTCCTCCTTTATTGCCTGGTGGGGGGGTGTCTTACCATGTAGCCCAGGCTAGCCTCAACTTCATGATGGTGTTGTGTCTGCTACCTGGTTGGAATGGCAGGCACATGCCACCATGCCTGGCTTGAGAGTGATACACTTTTATATGGCTTTCATCAAGAATGGCTATTTTGCTGTGCATACTGAAACATTCGCAGGTCACAACAGCACCATGTAGACATCCTCAACCAGGGGTTCTCAAATAGCAGAGTTATTCTTCCCCTTGTGGCCGTGTCCTCTCTGAGCTTTTGTCCCTTATAGCAGCCAGTCCACATTGTGACTAAATACCACTTTGTCCTCCTATGGCCACTCTTCTCTTGATTGCAAGCTTAAGTTCCAGAACCTTCTTACCCAGACAGTAAATGATGTGGTGGGCCTACAGAAAGGGCTAAATGGAGAAGTTTGGGGTTGAAGAGATGGTTAGAAGTACCATTGCTAAGCCTAGAGATGTGAATTCCATCTCTGGACCCACAGAGTGGAAGGGGGAAACCTCCTGCCACCATTTGTCCTCCTTACATATATCATATATGAACACACATGCACACACTAAATAAATAAAAATTTAAAAGTACTATCACCTCATCATTCCCAGAACATACTAAGGGCGTGGCCATTAACCATGCCTTTGTAGTCTCACTGTGTAACTGATATCGTGTCCCAGAGAAGTCAGTATCCAAATCATTCATTGGTCCTTTAAAGGGGTGGTAGAACATGTGACATGCAAACTTCTCTGACACAAAAAGGCAAGAAGCCTTATTTTGTATCCAACATATGTGTTTCTCTGTAAAGTGACGCACATAGTTTAGGCTTTCTCGGTGCTTTCAGCAGGCACATGCTTGCCCATTCCTTTGTCTTAGGTATGAGAGAGAAGGGCAGGAAAGCCAGAGAGCTGGCGGCAGCAGCCAATGAGAGTGTGGTGAAGACACTGGAGGATGTGCTGGCTTTGAGCCTAAGGGTCTTCAACACTTCAGAGGACCTGTCCAGGGTGAATGCCACAGTCCAGGAGACAAATGACCTTCTGCATAACTCCACAATGACCAGTAAGTCTGGGGTCCCCCTCCCTATTTTGAAAGCCTGCAGCTTGCTGATCGGGAGAGAGCTGGGTACCCAAGGATGCACAGTTCTAGCCTGGAGATTCACATTTGAGAAGGAGAGGGGCCCCAGGGAATGCAAGCTGTCCATGTGTTCTTCACGTATCTCAGGGTTTGTTCAGTCTGTTCTATCTTATCCCGTGTCTTAGTAACAAACACACTTCCTTTTCACTCATTTCCACCTAACTCTTGCCAACCCCTGTCCTCCTCATCTTCGTTAGCTCTGTTGGCTAGAAGAAAAATGAAAGACATGGAAATGCAAGCCAACCTTTTATTCGATCGATTGAAGCCTTTGAAAACCCTGGAGGAGAACCTGAGCAGAAACCTGTCGGAGATCAAGCTGCTGATCAGCAGGGCCCGGAAACAAGCAGCGTCGGTGAGTTGGGCTGTGGGCTCCTAATGCCACAGCTCCAAAGGCTTGGGCTCCTGCTCACAAGTCCTGGAGAAGCCAGTGAGCACAGTGCTCTGCCTTTAATACTGGAGATATTCTCCAGAATGGATGAGATGGGCCTTGTCCTCCAGGACTCTGAGAAGAGAATGTCTATCCATATAGATGGTGTGCAAGTCTACATTACTACATATATACAGTACCAGAAAGGTCAAAGCTGGGGAATTGGTGTTTATCTACCCATGGATCAGTTCCCTCATTTCAAACTATAGAAAGAATACCTTAAAAGAGTTGCCACGGTGTGGGGCCCTAAAGAAAAAAAGAGTGTAACCCCTGTTCTCAGTTTGGTCTTTCTGAAGCTTTCTAGGCAAGGTAAAGACACTCTGGGCTCTTTCTTCTAGAGTCTTCTCTTCTAGAAGAGGACATAGGCTCACGTGGGCTCTGGCTTCCCTCTCTTTTATAGACGGGCCAAGGAAACGTGTTCTAAAGTTGTAGTTCTAAATACTATGACTAATAAAAACTTAGATGAGAAATTAATAGAAAATCTATACACAGGTTATTATGAAATAGAGCAATATGTTGTAAATAACCACTCAATAGCTGTTCCTTGAGTTATATAGTAAATCTATTACCCTTGCATTTTTATTGAATAAAGAACATTCAATACTCCCTGTGGGCCAGGTGGTAAGAGCCCACTGTAACAAGGTATCCAATCTTAATGTGATGAGACCGTTTCCTGTATAAAAGAGCCCAGGGAGAGCCGTAAGGGGCCAGAGAGATTGCTCAGCTCTTAAAAGTACTTACTGTTCTGTGGGAGACCAGAGTTAAGAACCCGGCACCCAGGTCCGGTAGCTGGTAACTGCCTGTAACCCAGCTCCAGGTGGTCCAATGCACTCTTATGGCCTCTGGGTACTCCTGCACTGACATGCACACACACACACACACACACACACACACACACCCCTCTCCAAACCCAAAATTTAATGAAGTAAATCTTATCAAAACGAAAACCAAGGAAACCTAATTATTTTTTCATAGTAACACACATCTATAACACCAGGCTAAGGTAATGTGGATCATGAGTTTCAATTCAAGCTCATCCTGGTCTACATAGTGAGACCCTGTCTCTGAATAAGCAAATAGAACATAGCCTAACTTAAAGGCCTGGACATCCAGTGTCTAAACGATTTGCCTAAATAAAAGAATGTCCATCCTGGTCTGCTGCCTCACTCTGAAACATTGCTAGTTCTGCACAGAGGAAAGTCTTCATAGAGCGAGTGGGCTGGCATCTCCAATGTCCCAGGGAGCTGCCCCCAAGTGTCATTACGTCACGGGAATGCTGTCTTCTCCCTGTCAGATCAAAGTCGCAGTGTCTGCAGACAGAGACTGCATCCGTGCCTATCAGCCTCAGATTTCTTCTACCAATTATAACACCTTGATCCTGAACGTCAAGACACAGGAGCCCGACAACCTTCTCTTCTACCTCGGCAGCAGCAGCGCTGTAAGTGACCAGCCCTGGGGGTTTCCTCTGTGGACTCCTCCCCACCCCCGTGCCTCCCCCACTGATGAAAGTGTAGACATGACTGTCCTGGAATCACTAAATTCTATCAGGGAAAAAACCTTTGCTACAATTGTAATGTTGAATGTTGTAGAGATATTTAAATCTCAGCCCAAGATTTCTACCCTGCCTTAAGCTATTAAAGTTCCTGGATGAAAGGCAAGTACAACCTTTACATTTACAATAAACCTACTCTCTATGTTGTTAGAATCTATTTCCTATCTATAACTCCAAGGTATTACTATGTTTGATCTGGGCTGCTCTTAACTTCGTTTGGGCAGCCCTCAGAGCCACTTTCTCTTGACTCCAACCCATGGCACAGCTTTTTTTTTTTCCTCCTCTCCTGAACCTCCTCCTTCTTCATAGTCCCCTCTGACCCCCAAGCCCATGAAACCTAAACCCCACCTATGTCTCTTTTGCTAGAGGCTATTGGCATCTTTATTTACCAATCAGAAATAAGTTAGGGCCATGGTATATATGCAGACTCATTTCTGGGACAGGCAGGTCTTGGGGACCCCACATTNCAGGCCATGTGCTTCTGCTCCGCTTTTCTTCTTCTTCCTCCTCCTCCTCTGCATCCTCTCCCTCTTCCATTTTCTCCTTCTTCTCCCTCTCTCACTTCTGCACCACCTCCCCTTCCATCTGCCCAATCATCTGCTCTCCTTTATTTTACAAGTTAAGGTGGGAAGCAGGTTTACAGGAAACCATCTGAGCGCTGACTCACTCCTTGTTCGAAGCCACTCTCTGGAGAATGGAATTAACATCAAATATAATTAGCCCCAGGGATATCCACAACGGGAGGTAGCACCTAGGATGCCTGGGGCTGTCTTCTGGCCTCCTTGTGAACATGCGATGCTAATATGCATACTAGTGAACTCATAGACACACATAGGAACATGCACACAGTGAAAGGCACAAGACGGAAAGTAACATTTCTAACCCAGTGTCACCATCCGCCATCTTATTAGTGTACCACAGGTGCATCATGCCTTGGTGGACTCAGGGCCATTTTCAGATAGCCAGGCATCACCCAGGTTCTTCCTGCCAAGGCATTGCCTATGGTCTCCAGACAATAGGCTTCCTAGACAAGACTACCACTCCTTGGGCTACATCAGAAGGGACTGAAGCCCTGGGAATGTTATGGAAGAGATGTTAAGATACACATCTATTACTCCAGGTGTCTTCTGAGAAGACAAGCTCACTTTGGAGCTCTTAAGTATGCATTCCACATCCATTGGTACCTTCTGAAGCAGAAACAAGCCAGTACCTTGCCTAGCCTTGCTGGGGACTTGGTGACAACCCCTTTGAGCTTTCCCAGGAACTTCATAATAGTGAATGATCCATCTGCAAAAACACTAATGTCAGGGCTGCCCTCTGCCACAGGATCTCTATGCCCCAGTGGTTACTCGTAGACAAAAGAGCACAGAAAAGCAGAGACTGTGTGACTATGTAAATAGCAATATGTAACCTATTCCCCTTATCTCTTCACCCAGTCTGACTTTCTCGCAGTGGAGATGCAGCGAGGGAAAGTAGCCTTTCTCTGGGACTTGGGCTCCGGGTCCACAAGGTTGGAATTCCCAGAGGTCTCCATCAATAACAACAGATGGCATAGCATCTACATAACCAGGTAACAGAGGCTGTCCCCAGCATCTCTCTTCTGTCAATTGTGCCTTACAATGTGTCAGTAACAATTTTAATAGACAGGCGTTGAGTCATTAGGAAAGTTGGATTGCGAGCAAACAATACTGGATTTATATTAACTATAGGAATGAATTGTTTAAATTATAGGACAAATATTTTTGTGTGGCTGGAGGCTAGGATCAAAAAATGTATAGTTTGAGTTACTTTTAATATTTATTTTGTAAGTATGAGTATTTGCCTGCATGTGTGTATATGCACCATGAATATGCAGTGCCCTCAGCCAGATGAGAGCATTGGACCCTCAGGGACTATACTTACAGAAGGTTGTGAGCCACCAGGAGTTAGGGATGGAACCCAGGTTCTCTGTAAGAACAGATAGTACTCGTAACCACAGAGCCAACTCTTCAAGCCCTTAGATTATTTTTTTAATGTTTTTAGAAAGTCCAAGTGACCAGCCTTGTAAAGTGGTTCCTTCCACAGAAGAGAGGATTTTGTGAAAGGCAACAGAAAGGGAGATGGAAAATGTATTGTGTGAGTTCAGGCTTTTCCACCCACTGCCCAATTCCTAAATAAACTTGGAGGCATATTTATTTATGAATAAATGCCAAGGTCATAAACTTTAGCTTATTCCCTGACTAGCTTATACCTTCATAGCCCATTTAAACTCTTCTGTGTTTTCCACAAGACTAATTACTATGTCTCCTCCATTTCATGAGTCTGACTTCCTCAGAGTCTGGGGCGAATCTCCCGCCTCTGACTATCTCCCAGAGTTCCCATTGCTCCCTGTGGGATGTCCCACCTCCTAGTCCTACCTCAGCTCATTGGCCACAGGGGTTTGATGAACAAGGGATGCTTCCATGCAGTGCACAAAACCATCCCCCAGTGACATTGTCTCAAAATTCAAATACTAAGTCAAGTTGTTCCTATTAAAGCCCTTCCTAGAAGTAAATTCATTTAAGCTGTCTCAGGCAGAATTTTCCTTTTTCCTTTTCTGTAATACTGTGGGGTTTTGGTGATGATGTTGGAAATATTGGTGTTATATTAATAACAGTGTCATAAAGATAGGAGTAATTTTTTTCTTTAGATGTGGTTGGACTCAGTAATGACTTTCAGTATAGGGGAGAGATGTGATGAACTGTCTGTTTCCCAAAAGCTGCTTAACAGGATTTGGGGGAGTAAAGGAGAAGTTGAATGGCTGAGGGCAGAGGCAAGGCAGGTGGGTTGACATTTCAGGGGTGACCCTGAAGAGGCCAGTGGACTGTGCATGACAGGCAAGCTTATCCATGATGTGATGTGTGTGTGTGTGTGTGTGTGTGTGTGTGTGTGAAGCTCCTTCTGAAATTATTTCTGACACAAGGTTTGGAAACACGGGGTCCCTGAGTGTAAAGGAAGCAAGCGCAGCCGAGAACCCACCAGTCAGGACAAGCAAATCTCCTGGACCGTCGAAGGTTCTGGACATAAACAACTCAACGCTGATGTTTGTCGGAGGGCTAGGAGGTCAAATCAAGGTAAAAATTCTTGGGCATCCTGTTCAGCAACCCTGTTCAGAAGGCCACCTGAATAGAACTCCTGGCTGATATGTGCTCAGTGTTAAATATAACCTGCATAATCCGAAAATTCCTGCTTTTATTAGTTTTCATTTCAGCAGTGGTTGAGCTGGTTTTGCAAGGGTGAGTGGTCATTTTTAATCATGAAGATGAAGACAAGAGAAATCAATGGTGCTGTATGCCACTTAGACAATCTTTCTTTCCAGTGATGAAGTGGGAAATTAAACACATCTATAGTCATTTCTGTAAAGTCCCTTTATCTCTCTCTTCCAATTCTAGTGGTAATTGTGCTTATTCGTGTTTAGCAAGAGGGCATAGTATTTGGATAATGACATCAGCTAGTTGAACTCGGTTGGGAGGACAGCCTGCCTACCTCGAGTCTACTGACCCCTTGTCTGGTCTGGGGACTCACTCACAGCAGACTTTCCCCCAGAAACAGAGTGGATCCTTAGGGAACTGTCCAGAGATGGCTGTGGTCATTCACACCTTTAATCCCAACATCCTCCAGCCTGAAGCAAGCAAACCAGGAGTGTGAGGCCAAGTTGAACTGGGTTGGGAGGACAGCCTGCCTCTTTCGAGTCTACTGACCCCTTGTCTGGTCTGGCGACTCACTCACAGCAGACTTTCCCCCAGAAACAGAGTGGACCCTTGGGGGACTGTCCAGAGATGGCTGTGGTCATTCACACCTTTAATCCCAGCATCCTCCAGCCTGAAGCAAGCAAACCGGGAGTGTGAGGCCAACTTGGGCTGTATACATAAACGAACCTATTTCTCAATTCCCTTCCCACTCAAGGAACAGGAAACAATGTAAAATGTCCAGGCTTAGAAGTAATTGTTGCATGCTTAGAAGTAATTGTTGCAAACCGGCTATTTCACTGAATCTTTTCTTGGAATGGGAAGCACTGGATTTGAGCTCCCAGGGCAGTTTAGAGAATATATGTCTTCAGGTCTATGGGTGTACATTGCTCATTTGTTTGTTTGTTTGTCTTTGCACCAGAAATCGCCGGCTGTGAAGGTTACTCATTTTAAGGGCTGCATGGGAGAGGCCTTCTTGAATGGCAAGTCGATTGGCCTGTGGAATTACATCGAGAGAGAGGGAAAGTGCAATGGTTGCTTTGGAAGGTAACCCGCCCCACGTTTCTCCTTTCTCTTAGCTCTGTGCTCCCTATTCTCATAAAAGGCTATGAATGAACTCTTGGTTACGGAAGCCTTTGGGCTAACACTGAGTTAGGAGTCCAATTTTCTCAGGCTGCTGACTGAGGTCATCCAGCAAGGTTTCCTTGGTGACTTTAGCTAATTTTCCTCTTTACCTGAAGTTTGGGTGTCTCCTAGACTTCTCTTACTCACCCTGCCCCCAACTCCTCAGGGTCAGTATGCAGTGTGCATGTGCAAAATATTATAAATCTGAGTGCAGCTCTGCCCTAGTGGTCATTACTGGTTTTCTGACGAGTCCGAGAGTTCCACATGAGCATCTGAGGGTTGTTTTCCTGACCCTTACTGCAGGGAAACACAGCGTTTGCAGTTGGGAAGAACAGCTTCTAAATGTGCAGTTTGTACGTACAGCTTCTGAACTCTGATACATCCCTTTTGATCACACCGCATGTCTAACCAAAAATATTCCCAGAGATTTAGTAAATCTGATATGAAAATAGACCCAACTCCTCGGTTCTGCTCCTCTACTTAACCAATTTAAATGGCAGACGCTGGTTCCCCTTCACTGTGGTAAGGATGGCCATTTTGTGTATATCCCTGGTTTCATTCCCTGAGACACCTGCCATCCTACCAGATTTCCAAGCAAAGACTAAGGAAGACGGGTCAGGATGCCTCTGGGCTCTGTGTTCACTGAGGGCCTAGTCATCCTCTGTTCACTGAGAGTCTAGTTATCCTGCTACTGAGCTGAAAGCCCAGCTGGCTAGAGGAACAGGTAGAATGACTGGTCTAGACAATCTAGGGTTTAATAAATACGTCTCACTGGACACCGAATGAAGAAATCTCCTGGCCATTCTTATATTATGTTGACCAATATATTGACCAAGTTTCAAATAACCCTAGCTTGGTGGGATATTAAAACATGTTCTTGAAAAAGAAAAAAAAAAACAACAACAGTAGAGGAGCTGTATTTATCATACATGTTTGAAAAATGCCAAGTTAAAATAGCAAATATAGCTAGGTGTGGTAGCACATGCCTTTAATCCCAGCACTCAGCAGAAAAAGGCAGGCAGATCTCTGTGAGTTTTAGCCTAGCAGGGGTTGCATAGAGACTGTTTCCATATATAGAGAGAAGATAGATAGGAAGATAGGTAGATAGGTAGATAGATAGATAGATAGATAGATAGATAGATAGATAGAGATATTGATAGATAGATATAAATGATATAGATGATATAGACATAGCTGTTGTGATTCTGTCAGAGCTTTAAGTTCATTTGGAACATGCTAATGATGTACAGACCACCCTTACCTCACCAGTGGGCTACAGCTGTAGTGTTTCCAAAATGCACTGAATCTCAAGCCCTTTATAAAAATGGGATCATTAGGAGTTCCTTCATATAGGACGTACTTTGGCCAGACTGTTACTTTGTGTCTGAGTTTGTAAAGTGACTATCCTTATTTTAGCCATGTTCTTACACACACGCGCACACACATACACACACACACACACATGCACACACACACGCACACACACACACACATTAACACACAGCCTGTTGGAGCAGACTGAAGGGACACAGTGTGCTCCTACCAGGTGTCACTGGCTAGTGTTAGGTTGTTGGTACAGCCTGTAATATTCCTCAGTTTACTGATTATATTTGGTTTATATTGCCAAGTAGACTGGTTAATTCCTTAATCTGTCTTTTATGTGTTGCTAGATACTCTTACATAATATCAGCGTTTTTCTAATTCTACTTACCGTAATGGTTGCTTGCACGAACTCTCCTATAAAGTGGCTGGGCTCTGGTCAACATGTGTTTGCCCTGCATGAAAAATGCCTTGTGGGATACAGCTTAAATGTCGTCTCCTCTCTGACACATATGGGACTGAGAGGGTTTGGGATTTTACATTTGTATTTTGGGATTTGAGGGTAATTGCCTATACATAATGGAGCATCCTGGGGGTAGGATCCAAATCTAGACACAAACTATTTTTTTTTTTTTTTTTGCTTTTTATCATATATACCAAACTCAGAGCCTGAGATTATTCCATATATTTAAAAACATCCTTTTTTTCTTATGAAATGGTCTCATGGTGCATACATAATTTTCCCCTCATATCATCCTGTCTGCCAGTGTTCAGAGCTGTTCCGATTTCAGAATACTTCAGTTTTCACAAGTTCAAGGCTGCTACTTGTCTTACATTTAACGCTCACTATCAACAGCAGAGATAGGTTTCTCCTGTGGGCTAGGATCAGGGAGTTCCTTTGCTGCTCCGCCCTCCTCAGCGTGGGTGGTATTTCATTTCTTCTGCCTTGCAGCTCCCAGAACGAAGATTCCTCCTTCCATTTCGATGGAAGCGGGTACGCAATTGTGGAGAAGACGCTCCGGCCCACCGTGACGCAGATAATAATTCTCTTCAGCACCTTCTCCCCGAATGGCCTTCTTTTCTACCTGGCTTCAAATGGCACTGTGAGTTTCTGCAGCACTTGGTCCTCCGTGTACAGAACCGTTGCCTTGAGGTTACCTATGTCTGCTGTGCATTTCCCTTGCCAGAAGCAAACAAATGTCCCTTCATTCCAGAAAGCATACCCACAGAGCAGAGCTTTGCTTCCACCACAGCATGCTAGGAGAGACAATGAGGTTTCACTTACTACATTCACTTGGGGGTTCACTTACAGGAGAATGAACGAGGAGTTAGTAACAGGAGAATGGTCCCCAAGACCAATGCAGGACCGAGAAGTCTCTTCCTAGCATGGGTGATGCTCTCAAACACTGCTCCATGGAGGCCCCTGTCAGTCAGTTCTGCTCTCCAGAAGGACCTAAGTCCACGGGAGCTGGGAGCATCACCTACAGGAGGGATCAAACCACAGAAGCAAGAGGTTGGCTGGAGTCTTCCCTGAGAGTTTGCATATTCTCTGAGGAACATCACCGACCTGATTTTGTTAAGGTCTCTGAGTCCGTTTCGACAAGCTATTACTACCGTCATCCATACACATAGGCTGTATAGGTTCTCATTTAAAAAAAATCACTGACCAATGAACACAAATTCAGGAAGAACTATCAGGGAGCACATGAAAGAAGAGTAGAAGTACCTCCGGCCAGCACAGGCACGAGTCAAACACTTCCTGTTATGTTCTAGTTTAGGTCTTTGTGTAAATACAGTGGGTTTGTATATGTGAGTAGCTTCCCTGTCTGCATCAGATACGTGGTATTCGTACGAATCAGGGGTGACTCCGGTCTTCTCCCGTAACCTAGGGGATCCTGACCTCAATGTCTACCAACACTCGACGGGCCCGTCCACGACCCTTAACTCGGGTCCAGGACGCGTTCTCGTCGGTCACGGGAATTAGTGATTCGGTAGAGGGGTCGGTGGTGTCGTCGGAGTAAACTTAGAGTACTATAGGAATGGTCCCCCTTTTGTCTTGTATGCTAGCCATTTTCAGAAACAGCCTACTGGTAAATTTAAGTAAAAAGCCCTCCTAGACAATCCAGTTCTCCTACTAACGTGTGGATGTTGGTAACAATGTCTATCAATTAGTTTAATTCTCAGTAATAGTCCATAAAGACCCTGGGTGCATTTTCACTTTTATGTAACAGACTAGCTGTTTGATGCTAACTTTTATGTAACAATCCTGAGTTTGGCTCTAAGAGTTTACTCGCATCCCTAACTTGGGTGGGAAAAAATAAATCTAGAGATAAAGACGTATCTGCAGAGAAGACTTCTTTCCTCCACAGAAGGACTTCCTGTCCATCGAGCTGGTCCGTGGCAGGGTCAAAGTGATGGTGGACCTGGGGTCAGGACCCCTCACCCTTATGACGGACAGGCGGTATAACAAGGGAACCTGGTATAAAATCGCCTTCCAGAGGAACCGGAAGCAAGGTAGGTGCATAGGGTAGACTTCTATGGTGTTGGCTGCCCCTCTAAGAACAAACAGCGCTCTAGAACCAGGGGTCATTCCCGCTGCATCTTAATGATATTAGAAGCTGGGCATGGTGGCGCATGCCTTTAATCCCAGCACTCTGGAGGCAGAGGCAGGCGGATTTCTGAATTCAAGGCCAGCCTGGTCTACAAAGTGAGTTCCAGGACAGCCAGGGCTATATAGAAAAACCCTGTCTCAAAAAAAAAAAATGATATTAGAACATATCACCCTTCACACCGACCACAGCTGCACTCTTGAGTGATATTTGATTGAAAGCTACCTTTGCCTATGGAATGAGAAACAACAGGAACCGCCTATTGCTGGAAGAAGAGTACAATTCCATTTGTTCAAGGTTTCAGTATTTCTTGTTAAACTCAGGATTGGGAACAAGAATGGGATTCATTCTGTTTTCTTTCACACACTGTTCAGCAGTGCGTGTTCTGGGCCTGCCAACCTTTGTCTCCGAATGACAGAGAACACCACCAGTCAGATTTGGCAGGATTTAAAAGAACATGCCCTCATAAATGGGATGTGTTGACAGAGGTCTATGGAGTGTTAACTGTCCCTTTCCCCTACTCCCACTAGGACTGCTAGCTGTCTTCGATGCATATGACACCAGTGACAAGGAGACAAAGCAAGGAGAGACTCCAGGAGCCGCTTCTGACCTCAATCGGCTGGAGAGAGACCTGATCTACGTGGGTGGATTACCTCATTCTATGGCTGTGAGGTATGGTGTGAAACCATGGGGCAGTCGTGTGGAATTCCCAGGCCTCTCCGACCCAGCGTGTGAATGGTCCTCGTGTCGTTGCCTCCAGGAAAGGGGTCAGCAGCAGAAGCTATGTGGGCTGCATCAAGAACCTGGAGATATCCAGGTCCACCTTTGATTTGCTGAGAAATTCCTACGGAGTGAGAAAAGGCTGCGCACTAGAGGTGGGGGAGCAAGCTTGGTCACCGGGGTCTGGATGGGTTTCCCTAATTGCCTGGTGGTTTACCGTATAATAAAGCCGCAAGCTCTCAGCCTGAGGGTTGGGGGTGGGGGGATGGAAAAAGGGAGCAGGCCAACCTTACCCTTCCCTCCCCTCCTCTGTCACCAGCCTATCCAGAGTGTGAGTTTCCTGAGAGGCGGCTATGTGGAGATGCCACCCAAGTCTCTCTCACCTGAGTCATCCCTGCTGGCCACATTCGCCACCAAGAACAGCAGCGGAATCCTCCTGGTTGGCCTGGGCAAGGATGCGGAGAAGGCCGGTGGGGCTCAGGCACACGTGGTAAGTAGCTGCAACCCACGGAAGTAGAGCGGGCTGGAGACGTGTGAGGGGAATTTCTACCTCACACACTTACTGTAAAGCTGCTTACAAGCGGTTCTATAGGAGCGCCTTTTTAATTAGTGAGTGAAAGTCATGACTGCTGAAGGTTCTGCCCATGGACCCAAGGTTTCCTGAGTCACATGATCAATCTCCCACTTCTTGGGGGTGGATGAGAGGCTGCTGCCCTCAGACTAAAGCAACTCCTCAGGGCGGAGGCTGGGTTTCCTTCCATGTGCAATGCTTGGGGCAGAGTGAGAGTTCTTCCCTTACATTCTATGGGGGGATTTGTTGTTGTTATAAATGTGAAGGGAGGAGAGAGACAGACATGGCCTGTGACAGGTGCCCAGTAGCAGGAGAAAGCAGAGAAGACATTTTCTCCACAAGAGGGTGCCATGCGATCAGATAACTGAAGGGAAGGTTGGAGAACACTAGCCTAAGGTCTTGAAGGACAGACTGTACACATACATGCAAATCACAGAACAACATGCCCTGCTGCTCAAGACATGGCTGCGTGAAACCATCATGCACCCTGCATGGTGGATACTGCTACCTAAACTTTATGGGGCCAAAAAGGTTCAGAGAATCTGATTAAACTGCCCAAGTTTCTTCACTGAAAAAAAAAAAATTAGTCTCCTGCATCATGTAGTATCATCAGTAACAGCATGCATGGGGATCTGCAGAAATAGAAATCTGTGACGGGACCACAAGGACAACAGCAGCAGGTTACAGAGTGACACAGATCGGAGCGGAGTACATCAAATCCCCAAATACCCTGACTGATGGATGGTGACTTTCCTAAGCACTCCATTGCCTTGCGTTAAGAGGTGTCCATCATCCATACAAGGCGGGAAATGTTATATACCCTTCAGTAATGTGTTGTGTTTTGGAAAATGTATCCTTCCAGCCCTTCTTTGCCATCATGCTGATCGAGGGACACATTGAAGTGCACGTCAATTCTGGGGACGGGACCAGTCTGAGGAAGGCCCTGCTACATGCCCCCACTGGCTCCTACAGTGATGGACAGGAACATTCCATTTCCCTGGTTAGGAATCGGAGGTACTTTAGCTCCCCGGCCTTGTTGAGATGGGTTTGAGGAAGCTCCTTAGCTTGTCGGACACTGGGTGTGATTGACACCCGGTGTGATTGACACTTGGTACGGTTGACACCCCATGTGACTGACACCCAGTGTGACTGGAATGGTTGGCACGGAAGGCATTAACAATCATAGTTCTTACTGTTTCAAATGCCGGAACTCTACCACAGAGTCAACCCTCTTCTAGCGCGTAGTGATGTGTTTGTGAAATTTTCATAGTTGAGAATTACCTTACCTTTGCCCTCTATTTAAGCTCTATATAAACTACTTACAAACTGGGTGAATGTGGTGGTGAACAGCAGGCTGGCTTTGGTGGGCAGTATTGTGCCCACAGTAAACGCCTATCAGTGTTCCATGTATTTCCATATGCAACTGCAGACCTTGTGTTTGAAGGATGCTGGATGTTTTTACATCAGAAAAAAAAAAATGTGGTTGAATACACACCCTTATCCCTAATACTCAATCAAGCTTGGTGATGTATTCATAGGTTTTAATCTTTGATGTTAGATGTTGAACTTCTGGTTCCCATGTTTTGGATTCACATACAATCCCATGCCAAAAGTTTTCTGTAGGAAAAAAATTATCACTCTAAAAGGAACTTGCTAGAATTACATATGAAAATGGAGCTCTTCTTTGTACTTAAAAAACAAACTTGTTTTCTCTTTTGATGTGGTAGAGTTATCACCATACAACTGGATGAGGACAGTCCAGTAGAAATGAAGTTGGGTCCGTTAACAGAAGGAAGGACGATCGACATATCCAACCTGTACATCGGGGGACTTCCTGAGGACAAGGGGACCCCGATGCTCAGGATGCGGACTTCGTTCCACGGGTGTATTAAAAACGTGGTCCTTGACACTCAGTGAGTGTGACTGGCTCCCATCCTGCTCTGTGCTTTGCCGTCTGCCTTCTGAGTTGGCAGTGGGAGATGTTCTCCAGGCTCAGCCATTATAAGGGAACTCCCTTGGCCTATCATGACCAATGATAGACCAGCTCTCCCAATGGGTCTTATAGGGTCAACATGGTGGTCAGATCTGACCATCAAATAGTAGTTAGAGAAAAACCATCGTTGGCTGCCTTTGTGTGTATAGTATAGAGTTCTAAGCTGGGCTTTGATGCAAGTTGGGCAGTTACTCTACCCCTGAGCTACATCCCCATCCTTTACGAGAACCCAACTGGATTGCCATCAGCTACATCTTCTTCATGGCTTCTCCCAAGACAGTTGCTATATGGTTAAATTTTGCAAGTCTCCGCTCTCTGTGAAGAAGAAAATTATCATGTGGATAGATAGTTGTTTGTTCCTCCTTTCCCAAGCTCTAGTCACATTGGAGTAGTGGGGAAAGTGGTGTCAGAGCCTACAGACCAGCATCTGCCTATAGGAAATCATATCGTGCTCAGTAGGAGGAGATACTGATTCCATCCTTGCTAAGCTGCTGGAGGGACTTCCCAAGGACAAGGGGACTTCCGATGCTCCGGATGTAACCTTGAGAGATGGCAGGGGGCTTTCACAGTCACAGTGACCTCTGAGAAGTTACATTCTAGGAGTCCCTGAACAGAACAAGAGTAGACCTATGGTTGTACAGACTCCAGTGTAAGAGCAGGGCCTTCCTCAGATATCTGTAGATTTATATACAGCCACCAGTTGCTCATCCATCCCTGTATTGCTGAGGTAACCTCATGCTCCTAAAAGCCACGAGGCTTTGGAATGCATAGTCGGGTATAGCTTTGGGGGGTCGGCTTTAGGAGGTGCCAGTGAGTTCCAGGCTGCCATTGGACTGTGGCCAGAGCGTCTTAGTAGAGAGACCAGGGACAAGCACAGTTCAGAACAAAGAACCAGTATTAAATGCAAACTGCTGCCCCCGTGGGGTGGGAACCCAGAGACTCAATGACCTGAGAGCCCAGCCTACAGCAGGTGACAGTCTTGACTCTACTCTGAGCTCAGGAACATCCAGGTTACCAGCATCGTTCTAGTTTAGGGGGGGGGTTGCTTATTTTAATCAGAAGCAAACAAGAAATGGCGTGTCTATGTAACTCGGGCACTGCGAAGGATGATTGGCTTGGTTACCCTGAGAGAAATGGATCAGTGGTTTAAAATGGGTTCTGGTTACCATTTTAATCAAACGATTGGGCTCCCAAGATCCTCCAGGCCCTTTTCATCCCTGTGCTCTCTCGTTTGTCTGTAGACTGTTGGACTTCACCCATGCGACTGGCTCTGAGCACGTAGAGCTGGACACATGCTTGCTGGCAGAAGAGCCCACACAGGGTTCCGACAGAGAATACGGGGAACTCCCTCCGGAGCCCCCAACTCTACCACAGCCTGTAAGCACAGCATTCCTTCAGTGGGGCGGGGGGGGGGTGTCATCCAGGTCTGGTCAGGAGAAAGCCACTGGCTAGGAGGTGTGAACCCAGGCAGACAGACTCTGAGAAAGCCAAAACTGAGCCAGGAAGCAATGGGAACTCAGGAAGGAGTCAGGGCAGCTGGGGAGAGCACACGGAAAGAGCTAGAACAGGGTCCCAAGAGGCTACTGAAGCTGGGAAGGAGGGGAAAGTGCGCCAGCTGTGCCCTCTCCCTGCCTCCCAGTTCCTCAGCTGTCCCTCAGATGGGCAGAATATCCAAGAGTCATTCGTCTCTCTGGGGACTGGGAAGTGACTTTAAGGATCTGATCAACAGCCAGCAGGGATAAGGGGGAAGCTCTTGCCTGTGGATAACTCAGGGTCGGCACCCCAAGTGGTTAGTGCACCATGAGAGTTTCCATAGAGTTTCCCTAACGCCCCTGTAGTGTGTCAGATGTAGGTGGGGAAGCATGGGAGTCAGCATGGACCTGAGTCACTGTGTGTGATTCAATGTTCAAGTACAGGAGATTGGTCCATGAAGGGAAATCTGGCCACAACTCTTGATTTTCTCCCCTCCTGATTTCTCAGAAGATGGTGTGTAGTCACTCCAAACCAGCACCGTCTCTATTGGGCCCTGGAGTTCGAGCCAGTTTCCTAGTTGCACATGTCTGCCTTAACCCACAGAGCAGTCTCAGGATCCTGTGTGAGACCATGTGGAGGCAGCCAGCACTGCCTAAGGCTCTGCCCTGTGCTCCTGGCTTCTGGCTGTGGTCCAGGGCCCTTCAAGCCCAGTTTTTATTTCCATTGCCTGTACCTGTTATGTGAATTTAAGGGCCTGGAAGACCTGAGGGCACTGGTGTCTCCCTGAGGTGTCCCAGCTTTGGCTGCCTTTTGGGCACAAGTGTCCTTGGTCCATCCTCAGGATCCCTTAGGCCTAAGAAAGTCTCATAGAGGAACCCCCATCTACCTGAGGGAAGGTGAGCTGGAGTAATGGTGAAAAATGCCAGGAATCTCAGCTTGTTCTCTGGGGAGAAAGGCGCTGAGGGGTACATAGTTTAGGACAGAGATCCAGATGAGTCAAACCACAGTGGTAGCAGCTGCTGTTCCAACAAGGCGGCTTCTGGGACATTTCCTTGATGGAAGAACATGGTAGAGGTCCTGGCTACCCTGGCTCAGAGTCCCTATGCTCCTCTTACAGGAACTGTGCGCAGTAGACCTGGCTCCAGGGTATGTGGCAGGCGCTCACCAGTTTGGCCTCTCACAGAACAGCCACTTGGTGCTCCCTCTGAATCAGTCTGATGTCCGGAAGAGGTAAGTGTTTTCCTGAGGTTGCTCTGAGGTTCTCCTTACCAGACGATGAGGAAAAAGTGTGGTGCTAGCTTCTGAAATAAGGAAATTTGCTCACATCCAACAGATCCAGTGGCCCACATGGACCCAGACAAGGATGCCCTGTATTTCAGACCCCTAATGATAGCATACGCTGCATTGTCCTAGAAGAAGTGAAGGCTTTCCTGGTGACCTGCATAGGAGTCTTGCTCATTTTCTGTCATTCAGAGCTCAGCTAAAATGTCATCTTTTCAGAGTTGCCGGCGGGCCTCTCTGGGATGTAGCACTGATGTGATTCTAGCCTTGGTTTCAAGGTTTCAGGAATTCCTTCTCATTTTTACCATCTTAGAGAGTCCCTATCAGCCATCTGTGCTACGAATGGGGGAGACTGTAAGGCTAGCATACGATAAAGCAGCAATAAATGGGTTCTCTCGTGGAGGTCACTTTAAACCCTGGAAGCTCACCTTCCTGGTCACTGGTGCTGAGTCCCTGTCCTCCCGCAGGCTCCAGGTGCAGCTGAGCATCCGGACATTTGCCACCAGTGGCCTCATTTACTACGTGGCTCATCAGAACCAAATGGACTACGCCACGCTCCAGCTCCAGGAGGGCCGCCTGCACTTCATGTTTGATCTCGGCAAGGGCCGGACCAAGGTCTCCCACCCTGCCCTGCTCAGTGATGGCAAGTGGCATACAGTAAGTTCCCCGGAGGCCCTGTCACCTGTCCCAAACTCTCTCCCTACATCTGTGGTGGTAATTCCAATTTTTTTTTTTTTTGGCCCTTCATTGTCTCTATGTTTGATATCTCCCCCAACTGGTGTAAGCATCTTTTCAGCAGGGCCCCCATTCTGCTTCCTGAATTCCTCCAGACACGTGTTCAGGGTTGAACGCCCAATAAACACCCAACAGCTGGCAATAGAATGAATCTCAGGGGTCTCAAAACCTGTCCTTGACTTTGCAAGAAGCCAGAGCCTTAGGGTTTCATTTCTGTGAAAAGGCACCATGACTGCCTGTTGGCAACATGACAAAAAGAACCATTAAATTGAGGCTGGTTTAGAGTGTCAGAGGTTTAGTCCATTATCAGCCCTCACGGCAGGAAGCACGACACTTTGTAGGCAGACACGCAGACACACGGTGCTGAAGAAGGAGCTGAGAGTTCTACATCTTGCTGCACAGGCAGCAGGGGAAAGACTGCCACACTAGACCTAGCTTGAGCATATGACTCCTCAAAGCCTACCTCCACAGTGACACACTTCCCCCAAGAAGGACAAACCTCCTCCCAGAAGGACACACCTCCTAATAGGACTACTCCCTATTTAAACACATGAGTTTATGGTGGCAGGGGGATCCCTCTTCAAACCACCCCAACCAGTGGCCTGAACGAACTGTGCTGCTCACGGAAGCGTCTGCTGATAACCAGGGCTCAGAAGCTCTGCGCTAGAGTCTCCCCATTTTCTACCAGCCTCAATCTAGTCTCTGCTGCCACAGCATGCCATGGGCAGAGCCACCCACCAGGGTTTAGTCTGGGCTCACCCTGACCTCAGGAGCACACGTCCTAAGCACACTTAAAGCTTTCTCAAATGATTTGCAAATTCTGGATGTTTTCATCTCCTGTAGGTCAAGACAGAGTACATGAAAAGAAAGGCCTTCATGACTGTTGACGGCCAAGAGTCCCCCAGCGTGACTGTGGTGGGAAATGCAACCACTCTGGATGTGGAAAGGAAGCTGTACCTTGGAGGCCTTCCCAGCCACTACAGGGCCAGGAACATCGGGACTGTAAGCAGCGGGCTTGTGGTTTGGTGGAGGACCATCATGCTCCAGGGATCTTGTCTGAGTTATTTTGCATGAGCTCACTAGATGGCGCAGACACTTTAAAGAGTGTACATGTGGTACGGCTTCCCCGTAGAGCCGCCCAGTTTTTCCTGTCTCGTGGCTAACAACCTTGCCCTTCTCAGAAGCTGCTCAGCCCCCACCTCCAATCGACTTGGGGGAAAGCCCAGCACATTTGTATGTGCACATGAGTGAGAGAAGCACTCTGGATGCAAGCAGTGTTTTAGCAAAAAATGTAGAAAACACTTCCAGGGAATTATCACTAAAGGACCTGATTGAGAGAGCAAAATGGGGTGTTCACGAGAGGATTTGCCACCGTTAAACTTTAGAAACCAAGATGCTGTCATAATGTGTGCTATTGAGGCAGGCTTAATGAAGCACAGGAAAACTCCATTTTATCTCATCATCAGCTCCACCTACTCTCCTGTCTCCTTTGCTTTAGATCACCCACAGCATCCCTGCCTGCATTGGAGAAGTGACAGTTAATGGCCAACAGCTTGATAAAGACAGGCCCTCGTCTGCCTCTGCTGTGGACAGGTGCTATGCGGTGGCCCAGGAAGGAACTTTCTTTGAAGGAAGTGGATATGCAGCTCTTGGTATGTGCTGTTAGCTGCCTGAAGGAACTCCTTGGGTTTAGTGTGTTCTCTAAGATGATGCGGCTCCATCTCAGATAGGATGAGACACCCCTCCCCCCACAACTAGAGAGGTTGCCTAAGGCCCTGTTTGTTTATTTGGTGTTCTGGTCTGTGCCTAACTGTTCATGCAAAGCCTGCACCAAAAAGGGCATATTCCCTGTCCAGGTTAATAAAGACCCTTGAATTGAAAAGCAGGCGTGCACATCTGTAATTCCAATGCTCAGAAGGCTGAGGCAGGAAGATCCCAAATTGTATATCAATCTGAATGATAATAATGATGGCATGTCTTTAAAAATAAGAACTCGAAATACTGAGAAGAACCAGGTCTCTGGTAGGAGACAAGGTAGGGAGCCCGAATGCAATGGGCCGATCAGTCTGTCTTTTAGCCCCAAGCATGGTAACAACTGCTCTCTGGTGCCAATATTCCTCCAACAGTAATGATGCCCTCCAAGATATACATTAATTAAGAAGGTAACAGGGGAAAACTAGCAAGCTGGATGTATCTAGGGCCCAAGGGACCAGATACAGATGGAGGAAGTCCTTGCCCACCCTCTGTTCTGGTTCGTGACCAAGCAACTTCTTCAAAGGCAGTCTTTTTATCTGGGCTTGGTCATGAGCACCTGCACTTTCAGCACTCAGGTGGCAGAGGCAGGAGGATTACAAAGCTGGTGGTGGTCTGGTGACATTAGCAAGGTTCTACCTTAAAACAAAAACAAAAACTAGGTGTTTTTTCTGATGAGCCCTGAAGTCTGGGGGATGGGTGGGGATGCAGCTGATCTAGGTCTTGAACTTGGCCAGTACCGTGAAGGCTTTGACCAGCCCAGCCCAGCCCAGCCCAGCCCTGTCCAGCCTGTGGGTTCTCCCCATGACAGTACTGCCTTGTGTTTTGCAGTCAAGGAAGGCTACAAAGTCCGATTGGATTTAAACATCACACTGGAGTTCCGTACTTCCTCCAAGAATGGCGTCCTCCTGGGAATCAGCAGTGCCAAAGTGGATGCCATTGGCCTAGAGATTGTAGATGGCAAGGTAGGTGGTCCACCTGCAAGCCCCGCCCACCCTACCAGGGGCAGAGCAGAAATTGCCTAGATTCAAGTTTCTTACTACCCACTTCATTAATGGAGACAGAAGAAATTTCCATTGCTATTTTAAAATAAGTCCTAAAAACGCTATGTTCAGAGTAACTTCTTTTCATACATTTGAGTTAAAATGGCATTTCTGCCTGCACTTTACCAGGAGCAATATGCCCCGTCTAATACCCTGTCTCTTCTAATAATTTTTAACTATTCACTTGCAAATAAGCAGAGTCCCACAGAATTGTCATGAAATGAACGCGCATGTCCCCACCCCCAGGCTTCTCATAGTCAGGTCAGGTACAGCCCACGCTGAATCCCCAAGGGACAGCGTCACAACCCTCGGGGCTTCATAAGATGGACTACGTGTGCACCCACCCGCGTGCATAGCTTGTGATATGCAAATGAAACCATCACCGCCTTCAAGATCCATGGCAACCACAGCCTTACCACCAGATTCCTCCCATGGTGCTCCCTGATAACCACAGGCCCCCAGACCGTGCCTTCCTTGCCCTTGGCAATCACTGATCTGCCTCCACTGCCTTGCAGGAGAGAATTGGGCATGTATGCTATGCCACCCTTAAGCCACAGAAACCATGGATGCTGGAGTCTTGGGTTGCCCTTTCCTGCAGTATGCTTGGCCACCATGAGATGGTGGTGAGATGCTGGAATCTTCCTTTTGGAAGGCAAGGGATATGGTGCCTCTGAGATTCACATGCTAAAGTCCTCCCCACTAGCATCTCTCAGGGTCTGGTGTTTAAAGAGGCCACTGGGAGCTATTGGGATGGCTTACTGAGCATAAATGCCTGATGTTAATACTAATGACATCAGTTCAATCTCCAGGACCCACAGGGACAAAGGAAAGAAAAGAAATAAACAAAACAAAATAAAACAAAACAAACAAACAAACAAAACAATTCCAGCATTGACTTCTGCGTGCTCAGACATGGGCACATGCACAAGCCCACACAATAAATATGTATGAATCAAAAGTAACTCAGTTAAAATGAGATCACGAAGAGGGCTGTGAGCTAGTCCGACTGTGACCAGCAGGACACAGACACACAGGAGACGAGGTGCAGAGAAGGCTCCTTGCATGCTCCCATGCACTTACTTGTTTGGTTTGAGTATTTTCCTTTCCAGTTCTTGGCCCTTAGGATTGCCTACGGTAGGGTCGGGGGAGACTGGCAGATTTTCATTGGCCTGGCTTTTCACCTCTCCTCTCCCCGCTTCAATTAAAAAACAAAAACAAACAAACAAACAAAACCCTGCCCCCCTGTCAGATTGCTGCCTCAATGCTGTGGTTTAGAGCCAACTTTCCTTCTCATCCTATACTTACATACAATTTTTAAATAAATTTTATAATTTTTTTGAAAACCTAACATCTATTTACAAGTTTTTACATGATATCTAAAAGGAAAAGACTATCAGAAGTATAAAAGCTATGAAAAGCTCTATATTTTACCCTTTTTTTTTTTTGGTTGTGTTCTATGTATTACGTCTTACTCTCTTTTAACTTTATTTAGTATTCTTTCCCAAGCTCTGCAATATATATCTCTAGTGTGTCACACACAGTGTGCTCTCAAATAGTAGTCTTGGAGGTATCTGGGACAAATGCTAACCGTGGTGCTTGCTGGCATACCAGAGCACACACTGGTGCCCTGATTCACTCAGTACCTGTGGCTCCCTCAGCTCTTCTCAGCCCACTCCTACCCTAAACTTCTCCAGTCCTTGGAGAAGCCCCTTCCCTTCCACCAACTTCTGGTTCCTATATGACTCTGTCATTATTGCCCTGTGTCCACACTCTCATCCCCCAGTTCAGTCTACTGGTCATATTTAGTCTACGACATTCTCTGCCCACTATGGACTCTCCCAGCTGCCTCTGACTGTACTCTTCCCATCAGCCATACCGTGGAGCTATGTCCTCAGCTTTCCACAGTAGGCAGTGTGGGGAACTTAGAACAGCAGGCTTGAAACTCACCTCCCTCAGTTATCCTGAGATGCCAGAACTACATAATGGTGGAGCTTTATACCCCAAAACTGACCTGCCCAGCTTTGGAGGCTAGAAGTGTAAGGCTTGGCAGGGTCGGCCTCTCCTGAGGCCTCGCTCCTTGGCCTGTGCATAGCTATCTTCTTTTCACATTGACTTTTTCCTCTGTGTGCCTGTGCCCTGATGACTCTGATAAGCACACAGATTGGATTAAAGCTCATCGTAGTGACATCCTTTTAACTTAACGACCTCCTTAAGGTCCCTGTATCTGAATATCGTCATATGCTGACAGATGTTAGGGGTTAGATCTCCAGTGTGTGAATAGCTTTTGGAGTGACACCATTTAGCCCAGAACCCCTCTCTGCCCTCTGCAATGCCCTGGCTTTTTGTTTACCGCTCACTTTTGCAGAGCATCTGTGCCTGGTCAGGAAAGTTAGCAAGTAGACAGTCCACACTCAGTCTCTGGGGAAACTGCAGGCTCCTGAAAATGTCCCGCAGTGCCCTGAGAATGGAGCACTGATTTCAGAACTGTCGGGGGCTGGATGGAGTCCCAGTGTTTTGGGAGGTGATCCTCCACCGTCGTCGTTTGTCATGGCCATTGCTCCTTGTTTCCAGAATCCTATGTAGTCCTCTGCTCTGAGAACAATTCATGAATGCGCTGTGCTCCATGGCCTTCTCGGCCTTCTGGCTAAGATCCAGTGGTCCTAAATGTAGACAACTCATCCAATCATGTGTTTTGTCCAGGTCTTGTTTCACGTCAACAACGGTGCCGGAAGGATAACAGCCACTTACCAGCCCAGAGCCGCCAGAGCTCTCTGCGATGGGAAGTGGCATACGCTCCAGGCCCACAAGAGCAAGCACCGCATTGTCCTGACCGTGGATGGGAATGCCGTTAGAGCTGAAAGCCCCCACACCCATTCCACCTCGGCAGACACCAACGATCCCATTTATGTGGGCGGCTATCCTGGTACGTGTGACTCCCCGTGTTCAGTTTATCCACACGGGAGGCTCAGTCCTGTCGAGGCGTACGTGCAAAGGATCATGGGGTAGGGATTGATCAATGCATAATTTAATGACAAGTCCCACCGTTTTAGACAAGCGGTTTGAAGGACCGGGCCTAAACTTTTGGGGGAGGAAATTTAGCATAACCCCCATCACATACAAGTTTCTCACTGAGAATGTTGGCTCTGTTGTGAGGGTAGCTGGATGGTCCCCACCTCTGCCCTAGATGATCTCAAGGCTGGAGGCTAAGTCAGGCATAGACTAGACTCATCCTCCTGTATCAAATTTGCATTTGAAATGTCCCAAGAAATTATTGCAGAGCCTCAACACCTGTCTCGTGACTTTTCAAGTCCCAACTAAGCCTTCAAGTCACTGCCTGCTAAATGTTATCAGGAATTCTGCTCTCCACTAAACCCACATGTGTGGGAAGTGTTATGATTTGAGGGTTGCTTGAGATCATTTTTGTCTCTTTTGATATACCCTATCTCAATAAAATTAAGCGACCCTTGTCTCTTTCTCCCTGAACAGCCCACGTCAAACAGAACTGCCTGAGCAGCCGGGCCTCATTCCGGGGCTGTGTGAGGAATCTCAGGCTGAGCAGGGGCTCACAGGTGCAGTCCTTGGACCTGAGCCGAGCCTTTGACCTACAAGGAGTCTTTCCTCATTCCTGCCCCGGGCCTGAGCCCTGAACTGCCACCAGCCTCTTCCCCTGGAATCATCACCAACTCGGGGAGGAGAGCAGTCTGCGAACCCAAGCAGCTCCCATTCCCATTCCACTGCCAGCTCAGGTTATGTTTCCAGAGGAAAATGCTGTATTTATGTTGAACTAAAGCCACACGGACAACAGATACCTCTATTAAATGGTTTTAAAATGTCAGTGGAATCCATGGTCTCCTCTTTTGAGTTTTTCAGATGGAATTTTGTGGGTGTGGGATTTTCTGCTGAAAACTTGATAGTGTTTGCTGGCTTGCATTTTTTAGCATAAAAAATGAAATGTCACAGCAGGTTGTATTAGATTAGAGCATAGAATGGATAATTCTGTTGGTTTTTTTTTTTTAAACATTTCATACACTGGGTAGACCTCAGGACCTGAGCAGAATCTAAGCTGGTATTTTTACCAAAGCTTTGTTCAAAGGCTGACAATGGGATCCAGAGCCTAAGCCACACTGTATTACAAGGGTTGGGAAATCAAAAAGAAGGAAGACCAATGTGTGGATACTTCATTCCTCCCTAGAATAAGGAACAAAATACCCATGGAAGGAGTTACAGAGACAAAGTTTGAGCTAAGACGAAAGGATGGACCATACAGAGACTACCCCACCCGGGGGTCCATCTCATAATTAGTCACCAAACGCAGACACTAATGCATATGCCAGCAAGATTTTGCCAACAGGACCCTGATGAAGCTGTCTCTTGTGAGGCTAGACCAATGCCTGGCAAATACAGAAGTGGATGCTCACAGTCATCTATAGGATGAAACACAGGGACCCCAGTGGAGGAGCTAGAGAAAGTATCCAAGGAGCTGAAGGGGTCTGCAACCCTATAGGTTGCAACTAGTTAGTTTATATTGCAACAATATGAACTAACCAGTACCCCCAGAGCTCATGTCTCTAACTGCATATGTAGCAGAAGATGGCCTAGTCAGCCATCATTGGGAAGAGAGGCCCCTTGGTTTAGCAAACTTTATATACCCCAATACAGGGGACCGCCAGGGCCAAGAAGTGGGAGTGGGCAGGTAGGGGAGCAGGGCGGGGGGAGGATATAGGGGACTTTGGGGATAGCATTTGAAATGTAAATGAAGAAAATATCTAATAAAAGAAATGTCTCTCACCACAAGCAACTGGGAAAATGGGACTGGTTTTCTAAGGACATGGCATTAACAAATGCCAGTCTCAAGAGGGGACATGTCAGGTGGCTCTCATTTCTTTTCGTTAGACACAACTGTATATAGCCCAGGCTGGCCTTAAGCTTGCTTCATAACGGACACCCATTTCCCTTTCCAGTTCCCTCAGCCTCCTCCCCGACTCCTCCATGCCCAGCAGGAGACGTTAAATGGTTTTCTAGGCTTGCCTTCCCAGCATCTCTGTGCCCAGCATGAGGATGTCGAAGCCACTATTTTACCTGAGAGTTATGAGGACAAGGAAATTATGTGGGTTTTCTATGAACAGATTTTGACAGAGAAACAGAAAATATAAGAAAGAACAAAATGAAAGTTCTTTATCTGTTTACTTTGTGGACAGGGTGTCACGACATAGCCCCAGGTGTTCTGGAACTCACTATGTAGAGCGAGCTGAGATCCAACTCTGCGATCCCACTGCCTTTGCCTCATGAGAGCTGGGGTTAAAGGTGTGTGCCATCACTCCTGGCCATCAAATAAAGTTCTAAGGGTCCAAGAATCATACTTCTGCATGACAAAGCATGGCCAACCCACAGGCAAAATCATAATAAATATTGAAAGATGAAATCACTCCTTTGAGAGCTGAGAAGAGCCATCTGCTGATTCTACCCCCACTATTCATAATCGGTACATGGGAGAAGTCCTAGCCTATCAGTTAGGTAAGCGAACAAGGAGCATATAAACAGGAAAGGAGATGGTCCAACTATCCTGATTTGTAGAAAAACATAAAGGTTCCCCCAAAAGACTATTAAGAGGGATGAATTCAGTAATGTTGCAGGTTATGAAACCAACATGTGAAAATCAGTAGCTGTCATCCCGGTAACAAGAATCATGAGGGGAAAAAAATGTGAAAATAATCCCATTCGCAATCACCCAAAAAAGAGGGGGAGGGAAAGAAACAGAGACTAAAGGGTAGAAGAGAAAAAAGAGAAGAGCAGAATGCAAAAGTGTAGGAGAAAGACTGCGTAAAGGCTTGTGTAAAACAAATCAACACTGACAAAAAGAAACTGAAGGAGATGCATACTCAGAAACCCATGCAAAGACAGAGTCCCTCCACATTTGAACTGGGAGAATTTATATTGACTTAAAAAAAAAGAATTCTATATTAGCCAAAGTAACTTTGTTTTAAATCCAACCTCCATTAAAATACCCATGACATCCTTCACAGAAGTAGAGGAGATAATTCTGAAAAGCATATAGAAACACCCAAGAGTTGTCCAAGCAATCACTTTTTAAAATTTTTTTCTTTCTTACTGATGTGCGTGTTTCTCTCTGTGGGTGACTGAATTGGACAGAAGAGGGTATCAGAGCCCCCCGGGGGGCTAGAATTAGAGGGTTTAGAGTTCTGAGATGTGGGTACCAGAAATTGAACTCAGGTCCTCTGCAAGAGTGGCAGGCACCTTAGCCATCGTGGAGCCATCTCTCTAGGCCTGCGAGCTGGAGAAAAAAAAGACCAAACCTTATAATGCCTCACTTTGAGCAGTACTAAGAGCTGTAGTCACCAACACTGACATAAAAACAGAAGTAAACCTACCCAATGATTTAATTTCCACCCACCCACCCCCAACAAACCCGTATAAAAACCACACACTCCACTTATTATATTTATAAGCTATGAGTCTAGCTTGGGCTGTAAGAAAATTAAACTTGAATTCAAAATCTGTGCTGGAAAGCCTGATGAGTTACAGGTGTAGGGCCATGCCTACACAAAAAGCTGTTAAGTTGTTCCAGGAACTAGCTAGCTCATCAGCTGACGCCTCTTTGCCTTCTTCGTCTTCTTTATATGGTTTGGTTTAAGATTAGCCAGATGCTCTGCTACCCCAGATAAGCACACACCCCCACACACACCTTTCAGAGTGCTGACACCTGCACGTACTACTTAAGCTGCTGATGTTTAAATTGATTAATCATGTGTAACCACGCCAATTTCTACCCTTCCCCCCGACCCTTCCTCTATATAAACCCCTAGCTTTCGAGCCTCAAGGTTGATTCCTCTGTCTCCCTGCGGGAGATACGTAACAGCCCAGAGCTCCATAAATAAACGGCCTTATGTTTTTGCATCAAAACGGTCTCTTGTGAGTGATTCCTTGAATGTACGCTGTCCCGAGACTCGAGTGGGGGGATTCCCTCTGGGTCTTACAGGATGACCCTATCACCTTACTAACCTCTTCCTCAGCAATGAGAACCTTGCTGCTTATAATTTCTCACAGCTGCATGGTTCTGCTCCAACTTCTCTTCCTCCTCCTTTCCTTCCTCTCCTCTCTTACCCACTTCCTGTCTCCCACACCTCCTGCCTCACCTTTTACTTCCACTGGCCAATCACAATCTAGCCTTTATTAGGCCAGTAAAAATGGGCAAAAGATTCACATGATATCACCTGAGTATGTGAGGGCAACCACTTTGGAGGAAGGAAAATTAACATCAGAAAACAGTGTCAGGGCAACCCACAGCACCTACCCATCCATAGCCACCATTTCTTGGCAAAAGCATCCAAAAGGTGGTATGGGAAGAATGACCCCCTTCAATAAATGGCACTGGGGAAACTGTACATCCAGATGAGGAATACCGAGCTTCGACTCTTACCTGCAATGCTGTGCAAAATCTAACATGGACCAGATGTCTAAATGCAGGGCTTCAATGGGGACACTTCAGGATACAGGCATAGACAATGGATTCAGTTGTAGCCTGGAAGATACAGGAAGCCAAAGAGAAAACGTGGAGGTGAGCTGCAGCCAAACATAGAAAAGGACAAGGGTTTCAGTGAACATAAGGATTTGAGCAACTGGACCAGGATAACCCCAATCCTGGTACCAGCAGCCTCTTGCCAGGAAGACTGGGCCTAATAGATTGGGGGTAGTCATTTAATTCCTTCGGCTTAGATTATCACAACTCATTAAGAATATTTTCCGATACCTTGTCAATTGTGAAGGAGGTTGAGTGTGGTAGCAGCATGCAAAGGCACTTAATACAGTAACGGTGATCATGAACTTGCTCCCAACCCAGAGCTAATAGGGGGCTTTCCATGTGAAATTTCATTTGATAAAATCACCTCATCTACTCTATGAGAAGTATCAATAGTCACTGCACAGATATAGAGACGAAGGCATAAAGAGGTACTGAAAGGCCCACAACGTGAGGACTCCCCCAAGTTCTAACTCAGGATAGGTGACACCCCAAATCACTCACTCAGGAGGAGAAATGGTCTTGATGCAAACTGCAAGCGGTTTACTGGGGAAAGACCAGTGCACTAGGGACGACTCTTGTCCCATGCAGCAGTAGAGGAGTTGATCACGAGCTCAAGGGGTAAGGGGTTTATAAAGACACAAAAACTGCAAACACCTGGCACTGGGCTATGGAAAGGAAAACCCGCAAACACCTGGCATCCTGGAACAATGGGGGTATTTTGGACACAGGTCTAGGGGCTTAAATAATTTTTCACTCTCTGTCAGGATCTTTTATTCCCCATTTCTTCTAGTTACTAGTTCTAATCTTAGAACTACACTCCAATCTCTTCTTCAAGGCTCTGCAGAGACTGGTACTGTTGTCTCAGCACCAACAGCTGGACTGCACTAATCCTTTCTCTTACAAAGGTCACTAACCTATTAAGAATCAGCGGGCCAAACGTTAGCAGCAAAAAGGGCCCATCAAAGTGGAAATGAGGGTGGTTATTAAAGAGGTCTTCGGCCACCACGCCCCCTAGGGATTCTGGGTTTTTTTTTGTTTGTTTGTTTGTTTGTTTTGGTTTTTCGAGACAGGGTTTCTCCGTATAGCCCTGGCTGTCCTGGAACTCACTTTGTAGACCAGGCTGGCCTCAAACTCAGAAATCTGCCTGCCTCTGCCTCCCGAGTGCTGGGATTAAAGGCGTGTGCCACCACGCCCGGGGATTCTGTTTTTGAAGTGGCAAAAAGTATCTTCCCTGATGGGGATAGTCTGATGCAGGTTGTCACTCTTTCTGAATTGCGCCAGCGGCGTAGGCGCAGCTTAAGAGGATCAGCAGTCTTTTCCAATTTCCAATCATCTTGGGGTTGCTCGGGAGCTTGCTTCACGTGGGAGGCGTGGATCCAAGCAGGGATGCCTTCTACTTTAACAGCGGTGGGGGTGGTCAGCAGCACGATGTAGGAGGCCCTTCCAAGGAGGCTCTAGATTTTCAGCTCGATGTCATCGGATGAGAACTGTGTCTCCCACCTGGAACTGGTGTGGCACCATCAAATCTCCCGGTTCATAGGCCTCTTTGAGCTGCTCCCAGGCCGTATGTCTGACCACTTCTAGGGCTTTCGTAGTGCAAACAATGAAGAACTAGGGTTAAATTCTAACACTCTCCCCCGCCTCGGTGAGTGGGGGAGGCCCCCCTAAAGGATTTTATAGGGAGTGAGCTTAAGCTTTCCCGGGGTGTTCCTGACGCGGAACAAGGAGAAGGGAAGGAGAGCTATCCAGTCATCCCCGCAGGTCTCTATGGTCAATTTGGTTAAGGTCTCTTTTAAGGTTCTATTCATCCTCTCTACCTGTCCTGAACTCTGGGGTCTATAAGCACAATGTAATTTCCAATTAATCACTACTTGGGTGGCCAGTCCCTGACTTACCTGGGCAACAAAGGCAAGTCTGTTATCAGACCCTATAGTTGGGTAGGCTTCCATCCATCCTGAAAAGGTTTCTATAAAAACTAAAAGATACTTGTTACCATATTTAGCTGGTTTTACTTCAGTAAAATCTACTTCCCAATAGGCTCCAGGACGGTCTCCTCGTAGTCGTCTTCCTGGAGGGTATCTTGAATGTCCTGCATTAGTCATGGCACACCATACACAGTTTCTGACTACGGCCTCTGCTACATCGGAGAGTCCCAAAACATAATAGTTGAAAGACTTAACCAAAGTCTGTAGATGCTTGGCCCCTAGATGGGTTAATTGATGTAAATTAGTAACATAGCTCTTTCCTTCTTTTGGGGGCAAAATCACTTTTCCATCTTTAGCTTCTCTCAGGCCATAGGGATTTTCAAACTTGAAGCCTAATTTATTCATTTGTTGATAGTCTTCTGGGGTGTAATCGAAGCTAACCACTAAAGAATGATAGGGGTTTTCAAACTGATTATGCCAGGTTTTCACGGTGAGGACCATAGGTCCCTGTGCCGCTTTTTTGGCTTCTTGGTGAACACTAGCTGTTTTTTTTAGAAGACCTGGGTTCAATTCCCAGCAGCTCACAACTGTAATTCCAGTCCAGGGGGATCTGCCGCCCTCTTCTGGACACCAGGCAAGCAATGTGCACATATGTAAGAGTAAACAAATCTTGAGAGGAAACAAATCCCACAACTTGGTCTTACGTTCCTTCTCCAATTGTCAGTGGTGAAGGCTGAGTTGTTTGTTTGTTTTTACTTCCCTATCCACGGCAGATTGATGATGTTGTAAAGGACTCTTCATACTGTAACTATTCTTCTCCCCGGTGTGGTGTCAGCAACAAAGTAGCTGGGAACTTTGACCATAGACCAGGCCACAGCTACCCTCTCTGATAAACTGCAAGTGGTATGATATTAAGAGTTAACCATACAGCATGTTTGAAGCCCGTGGGCAATGCAGAGACCACACAGTCTTTTTCCTCGCTGTGTCTTGGTAGCCCCAACACTGACTGCAAAAGAAAGTCCCGAACTAGCCCCTTAGTTGGAGTTAGTGTTCTCACACATCCTTCCAATGATGGGTAAGTCGGTGTAAGGAGATGACAGTAGGGTGTGCGTGACAATGGGATATAGCCATTCGCTTTGCAGCAGCTCCCGCCTCTCACGGATGCTCACAGGCACTCTGGTCTTCTCACCTGGGAAGTGGGTTTACAAATCTTGTTCTGTTTGTCTTGATATTAAGGTCAAAACCTCACGTCATGCACACCCTTACTCTCCACCCGTTCCTCGTCTCCTGTCTAGGAATGGGCCTGGCTGCAGACTGTTGCTGTAAACCTCTCCCTATCCATGAAGAGTTTAAAAGATGTCATCGTTTACCACACTGCCTCTAAATCTCTTCAGAGACCCTCAGGCAGCGTGCTTTGGGGACTGGACCCCCCAACATGCTGATAATAACCATTCTAATAAATTACGCAGTACCTAGCAACCATCAGTGTCATTGTGACCCCCACCCCCACCCCATCCAGCCAAAATCCAACTACAGCCTGCAGAAACCAGCAAGCAATGAATCAAGAAAGCTAGGACTATGCGTCCTCAGCCCACGCTTGGGACTTCACGTTCCTGGGCCAGAAGGAGTCATGCCCTTTATTTCCCAGATTGCTCAGTAGGATGGCGGCGACATGTGTAAGATCTCCAGGCATTTAAGTGATCTTCACCCATCAGAAAGAACATCTGTCTGGCTGAGTATCACAGGATTCATCTGGAAGACTTGCCCTTTGTCTAGTACCCTCTGATACATTTTGTTGTTGTTTGAGAGTGAAAATCCATTTGCGTTTCTCCACAGAACAGTGGTGGGGTGGTAGGGTGGTGGGGTGTTGGGGTGGTGGGGTGGTGGGGTGGTGGGGTGTTGGTGGAGCTTGATTTCCAGTGCACAGTGACCAGGTTCTACTGAATGGCTTGCTGGTTTTCCTCTGCATGTAGATTTCTCTGACTTCATGCTGTGGTCCTTGTCACCTATACCCGGGGATGAATTTCAGATAGCATAAACAGGCAGAAAGCTTTCAAATGGAAGTAAGAGAGTTTGTGGACTTTCTCCAGGAGAGATGGACAGGTTGGTTAGCTTTGGACAGCTTGACACAAACCAGAGCGTCCTGGGAAGTTGGGACTTCAACCGAAGACTTGTGTCCACCGACTGGTCTGTGGGCATGTCTGCCAGGCATTTTCATGATGGAAGCTGGGTGTGGAAAGGCCTGGGCTCACTGTCGTCCCTGGGGAGGTGGCATTGGGCTGTCTGAGGAAGCAGGCTGAGGGAGCCATGGAGAGGAAATCAGTAAGCAACACTCCTCCATGGTCTTGGCTTCAGTTCCTGCTTTTTGTTTCCTGCTCAGCTTGAGTTCCCTGGCCTCCTTTGACGGTAGATCCTAACTTGTAAGTCAGATAAAACCTTTTTTTTTTTTTTTTTTTTTTTTTGCTATGGTGTTTATCCCAACAGACTGGAAACTGGGTCACAGACTCAATTTCCTCAAGCAGTCAGTGTTTTAGAAAGCCTTTGCCAGGATTTCTGTCTCTGGAAACATGCGTTTCTATTGTGGCATCCTTGGGTGAGCAGGGCATAGCAGGAGATAGAGACTCCCGGGAATGCAGCTTATCGGAACTTTTGTTTCCTGCTGTGCCTGCTCCTGCGACTTGATTTTTGAAATCATTTCCATCTTCAACACTGGCAGAACATTTCCCTCGACACCTACGGAGTCTGCCACGATCTATCCTCTGAGGAAAAACCCACGGCTCCCCATTAGAGAGCTCCGGCTCCTTGTATCTGTGAGGCTTGCCGGAGTACAGAAGTCATGGACTTTGCAGAAGAAACTGAGCCGCTTCCGAACCCACCCACCACCTTCTGAGCCCTGGAGTCCCTTGTATTTTTACAGACCACAGAGGACACTGTGTGCAAGCCTGGCTATAGCCCTCTCAGCAGTGGTGGCCTCTGCAAAGTCGAAGCCACCTTACCTAAGGAAGGGTGTAGAAGGCAGGCTGAGTGTCTGCATTTCTCCCTACACTGATTTTCTGAGAACAGAGAAGCATCGTCACAGAATGTGCCCCCTTAAGAGAGAAGCCCAGCATGGCTCAACCCCATCCGATTTTTTAACCGGCTCTCCCCCTGGCTTGAACTAAGGCTCCACTGGACACTCATCATGAACAGGAGCAGTCTATGACTTCTCTGTCTTTATAAAGGTGACGTGATGTCCTGGTGACTATAAGACAGCTCTCCAGTGTTATACCCCAGCTGGAAAGCAAGCTTGAGAATCGTATTCACGGCACTCGTGAGATGTTCCCCTCCAGCCATAGAGTGAAATGAGAACTTTCTGTTCTCCCCCATGCCCAACTATTCTATTAGACTATTCTTTGGGTTACACCACACTAGCACGTTTCTCTTGCTTCAAGTGTTATTCCCATCTTAAATGATTTGTGTGGTGCCCATGAGCTCCTTCTTAGAGTATGTTGAAGGTGTGGCTCTAGATAAATTTAGAGACGTTTAAGGGACATTGGCCACGGTGGCAGATTCACTGGAATCCCCAGAGGAAGCTGATGTGTGATATCTGTTGTTTTTTAATCAAATGTCTTAAAATATTGTATCAGGGGAAATATAATCTGATTACCTACATTTCTAGTCTCACACCTCTAATACGATTCTGGGAATCTTGAGTGTCACAATACACATTGATGAAACACTGTCATGGTATCATGCTTCCCTTTTGAACAATTTCTGAAATCTCCAGCTGGAGAAACTGAGGACTGTCTGGGACACTGAAGGAGTTCAGAAAGATGCGACTTCTTCAGCAGCTTTCACAACTCACAATGCCCTTTTCCCCAGGAAGTACTTCTCTGTGTGTATGTGCACGCATGCCCACATGTGGATGTGCCCTGGGTGCACATAAGAGGTCTTCCATCTCTTGTGACCAGGTCTCTGTTACTGAACCTGGGGCTCACTGACCAGCTAGGTCAGCTGGCCAATGAGCTGTGGCCGTCCGCTTATCTGTGCACCCCCATCTCTAGCGTCACAGGTTTACATGGCCATGCCCACGGCCAGGTAGATGTTAGGGTCCTCTTGCTTTCATGGCAAATACTTACTTATTACTCACCAAATCTTTTCCCCAGCCTCAGAAATATATCATCCTTCATGACAGTCTATGGATCCTCATCATTTTTTTTCCTGTTGTGTGGAAGTTTCCTTCATATGCTCACTGAGACTCGGGATGTTCTGATGTGAAATGGAGTTGACTCAGGAGGTAGTTCATAGGTCCTAGGAAGTTCCTGAAATTGGGCAGATGCACGAAGTCCTCCCTTCCTCAAGCTTAGACAATGGCTGAGGCCACCCAGAGGAGCCCAAGCTTCTGAGAAGAGACCCTGGCCTGGAGCTCCTGCAAGCCATACAGAAAGATGCAGGGTTGCGGCTTCGGTGAACCCCACTCATACTGGGGTGGTTTTCAATGCCCCCCTCCTATAACTCGTTTTTATAGGAGGAACTCCGATAAAACATTTCCTTCACCAATTTGGGTGCACGTTTGTTGAATGCTGTATAAATCTGGGTGTATATTTGTTGAATGCAGCATATTATAAAATGCTGCCCTTTCTCCCAGTAGGGTGTGTCCAATGATGGAGCAGGATCTAAGTTATAAGATGGTTGACAAGTTTTCTTCTGTGGGCAGGTCTTGAGGGCTGCAGGTTGCACCCCCATTGTTCTTTGGCAGATGGGGGATGCTTGAGCTTATGGTCACTACGTAAGGATCAGCAGTTTCTGGCTGGTCCTCTCCTTGACTGCATTCTCCCTGGAGGCCCAACCCTGAGTGAGCTCTGGCCTGATCATCACTTTGTAATAGCATAGTCGAGAGGGTGACAGACCACCGTGCATGTACGCCCAAATTACAGACCTTTATTTTGGCTAACACTCAGAGAGACTCTTGGTGCCGAAGGTTGGGAATACAGTGCTTTTAAAGACAAAAAGACCACAATTTTATCAGCCTTAGACAAGGGTCAGAGTACCCTCATATCATCTATTTTTGATAGAACATAATTTTCTGCACACAACACGACAATTTGGATTTACACCTTTCCAGTTATAGTGTTTGGTTTGTATAAACGATTATTTTGGATCGTGGTCAGGGACGTGGGCAGTCTCGGATGTGTTACGGTAAACGTGCTGGGTTCCAGAGGAAGGTTGAGAAAGCAAACACGAAACGGGGTCAGGACGAGGAGCTGTTGCCCCAGTCACTTTAGCTTACGCAGCCTCCATGTTAGCTGTGGAGCTCTGCAAAACTGGCCACTCTGACTTTGGGAACTCTGGGTGTGTCGCTGGTCAGCTCTTACTTCCCTGGGCCCAGGACGTTTACTACCCCGACTGCTTTTTGAACTGTACCCTTGCACTGTCCTGGGCAAGAGTGAACATGCGCTGCAGCAAAGCAGTGTGGGAAAAGCCGCTGCTGCCTCCAGCTGTATCTGGGATTCTGCCAAGTGGGCCAGATAAAGGCCTTAGAAGCCCTTAGAGGAAGCCTCAGTCTCACAAGTGGGAGGGAGATTTGGAGAGTCCTTATACCCTCTGCTGGAGATTTCTTAACAGCAAGACTGCTTTACCCAACCCACATCCTCTGCTGCCCTCTAGTGACGCATGCTTGGAAGCACAACATCGTTAAAACTGGAACCTGCTATTGACTATGTAAAAGCTGATGTATGTCCAAAGCACTGAGATCTCAGCTGGGGACCTCAGAACCCTAGAACAGAGTCGTGGAAAATGAGGGAGAAAGAGTGATGGGGGTTGGTCTATAGGTACCAAGGTAAAATTAGGAGGGATTAAGTTAATGATACAGATTTCAAAGTAGCTAGCATTGGGCTTGAGTGTCCTTAACCCAAAGAAATTCTTGTTCAGTGTGATAAAAATGTTATCCTGGACCAAGGAGCTGAAGGGGTTTGCAGCCCCACAGAAGGAACAACAATATGAACTAACCAGTACCCCCAGAGGTCCCTGGGATTAAACCATCAATCAAAGAACACATGGTGGGACTCATGGCTCCAGCTGCATATGTAGCAGAGGATGGCCTAGTCGGTCATCAATGGGAGGAGAGGCCCTTGGTTCTGTGAAGGTTCTATGCCCCAGTATAGGGGAATGCCAGGGCAAGGAAGCAGGAGCGAGTGGGTTGGGGAGCAGGGCGAGGGGGAGGGGATAGGGGATTTTCGGAGGGGAAATTAAGAAAGGGGATAACATTTGAAATGTAAATAAAGGAAATATCTAATAAAAAATATAAGAGAAGAAAAACTGGAAAAAATGTTATCCTGGACTGATAATCACACAGTATGCGTGTACATGGATGTACATGAATTTAAACATCCAGTGTTAATCGGGAATGAAATAAGAGTAAAGAGTTCTGTTTAAACTTCTGTAACATCTACCAGGAAACTTTTTAAAGGCACCATAAAACAACAACAACAACAACAACAACAACAACAACAAAAACCTGGATAAAGCTGTTGAGCATTTTCTTAGTGGATTGGCTGTGGTGGTTTGAATGAGAATGTCCCCCATGGGCTTATATGTTTGAATATGTGGTCTCCAACTGGTAGACGTGTTGGAGAGGATTAGGAGGTACAGCCTTCTTGGAGGAGTTGAGTCACAGGGGTAGGGGCACTGAGATTCCAACAGATTCCTGCTGTCTTTTTGCTCTATGTCCTGTTCGTGGTTTGACACACAAGTTCTCACCTTTCCTGTCAACGTGCCTTTGTTCTGCCATCACGGATGCTACCCCTCTGGAACCACTCCTCCAAATAACACTTATAAGTTTCCTCAGCTACGATGCTTTAATGACAGCTACAGTAGAGTCACAAATACACTGATTGTATACACTTTGTCATTGAATAGTGTCTTCTTCACTCCTCTGCCCTGTCAGTCACGGAAATGTTTGCTTCTTGGGTTTTTTGTTTGTTTGTTTGTTTGTTGTTGTTGTTGTTGTTTTTAATCTTTACATGTTACAGGCCAATCCTGTCAGGAGACTACACAGCAAAGGTCTCCTACCACTTGGTTGACTGTCCCTTCAGCCTGCTGCTATGCATGTTGGGAACCTTTTGATTTGATGCCACGTCCCTTATATGTGACTGGCTTTCCGAGCTACTGCAATTCTCTTCAGAAACTGCTTGTCTGCCTCTAGTTGAAGATCCCCTGATTATCTCCAGTGTTTTCACATTCTCATGCCATGCACTAAGGTTGTTGCTCCATTTTTAGTTGATTGGGTTTTTTGTTTTTGTTTTGTTTTTAATCAGAATGAGACACAAGGACAGATCATTTCTCTGCAGGTGGAGATCCAGTCTTCTCCATACTCTGATGGAAAGCTATCTTTTTCTCCAAGGTCTACGTTTGTCTCCTTTGTTGGAACTTGGGCAGCTGTTACTGTGTGGGTTTATTTCTGGGTCTTCTATTGCACCACACAGCTCCATGTATCTGCTTTTGTGACAGTACCATGTATCATTTTGCTGTTTTAACTTGGGTTCTGTACTGCAGTTTCAAATTGAGTTGTGTGATACTGTCAGCACAATGTTCAATGTTGCTTTGCCTCATAACCCTCATCTTGTCCCTGATCTTAGTGGAATTGCTCTAGGTTTCTCTCTGCTTAACCTGATGTTGGCTATGGACTTGCTGTATATTGCCTTTATTGAGTTTAGGTATGGGCCTTGTGTCAATTCAAGACTTTTAACAAGAAGGTGTGTTGTATTTTGTCAAAGGCTTTTTCAGCATTGAATGAGATGATCAAGTGGGGTTTTTTTTCTTTCAGTTTGTTTATATGGTGGATAGGTTGATGGATTTCCATATCTTGAACCAACTCTGCATCCATGAAATAAAGCCTATTTGATCTAGGTGGATGATGTTTTTGACGTGTTCTTGATTTCCATTAGCCAGTATTTTTGCATCAATGTTCATAATGGAAATTTGTTTGGAATTCTCTTTCTTTGTTGAGTCTTTGCATGGTTTAGATATCAGGGTGACTGTGACCTCATAGACTGAGTTTAGCAATGTTCCCTCCATACCTATTTTGTGGGGTAGTTTGAGAATTTTTGTATTAGCTTTTTTTTTTTTTTTTGAGACTTTGGTAGAATTCCATACTAAAGCCATCTGGCCCTCTCCTATTTTTGATTGGGAGACTTTTAATGACTGTTTCTATTTCTTTAACAATAATAGCATTATTTAGTTTGTTTTCCTGATCTTGCTTTAACTTTAGTAAGTGGAATCTATCAAGAAAGTCATCCATTTCATTCAGATTTTCCAATTTTATGGAGTCCAGGCTTTAGACCCAATTATTATTTGGAATTCCTCAGCGTTTATGTCCCCCCTTTCAGTTCCACTTGTGTTAATTTGGATATCGTCTCTCTGTCTTTTAGTTAGTTTGCCAAAGGGTTTGTCTATCTTCTTGTTGTTGGTTGTTGTTGTTGTTGTTGTTTTCAAAGAACCAGCTCTTGGGTTGGTTGATTCTTTGATTTTTGATTTTTTTCTCTTTGTTTCTAACTGATTGATTTCAGCTCTGTGTTTATTTCCTGCCATCTACTCCTCTTGGGTGTGTTTGCTTCCTCTTGTTCTACAGCTTTCAGTGTGCTGTTAAGTTGCTAGTATGAGATCTCTCCAGTTTCTTTATGTAGGCACTCAGTGCTATGAACTTTCCGCTTAGCACTGCTTTCATTGTGTCCTCCAAGATTGGGTATGTTGTGCCTTCATTTTCATTGAATTGTGGAAAGTCTTTAATTTCTTTATTTCTTCTTTGACCAAGTGGCCACTGAGTAGGGAGAACTTCAGTTTCCATGAGCTTATAGGCTTTCTGTTGTTTCTGTTGAAGTCCAGCTTTAATCCATGGTGATCTGATAAGATGTAATGAGTTATTTGAGTCTTCTTTTATTTGTTAAGGCTTGCTCTGTGCCTGATTATATATGGTCAATTATGGAGAAGGTTCGGTGAGGTGCTGAAAAGAAGGTATATTCTTCTAATTCTGGTAGGTCTGCCTTTATATATTACTTGGTATTTTCCCTTGCAGTTTTTAATATTCTTTGTCTGTACATTTAGTGTTTTGGTGGGATTTTCTTTTCTGGTCCAATCTACTCAGTGTTCTGTATACTTCTTGTGTGTTTTATAGGCATATCTTTCCTTAGGTTAGGAAAATTTGCCTCTATGATTTTGTTAAAATGTTTTCTGGGCCTTTGAGCTGGTATCTTCTTCTATTCCTATTATTGTCAGGCTTAGTCTTTTTATAGTGTGCCAAATCTCCTGCATGCTTTGTGTTACGAACTTCTTAGATTTTGCATTTTCTTTGACCAATCTATTGATTTCTTCCATCGTATCTTCTACACCCGAGAGTCTCTCTTCCATCCCTTGTCGATCCTGTTCTCTTTCTTAGGTTTTCATCTCCAAGACTGCCTCAGGTTTTTTTTTTTTTTTTAATTGATTCTATTTCCATTTTTCGCTTCTTGGACAGTTTTATTCATATCCTTCATCTGTATGATTGTATTTTCCTGTATCTCTTTATACTTGTTTATTTCTTCTTTCAAGGCTTTGATCTTCTATCCAAGATTGGATTTAAAGTCATCTTCTTGTGCTTCATGTTTTGTTAGAGTATCCAGGCCTTGCTGTCGCAGGATTGCTGGGCTCTGGTGGTGGCCCATCGCCCTGGCTCTTGTTGCTTGTGTTCCTATGCTGTCCTTTAGGCATCTGTTTTTCTCCGGTGTTGGTTGGATGATCCTAATGCCAGCAGGAATTCTCAGGAAGGCAGGGGGAGCCCTGGACCAGACAATGGAGGTCAGGGAACCCAATTCTGCTGGATGTGCCTCAGGCAAAGGATTGGTGGGACAATGTTCCATTCCAAGCTGGTTGTGCTTGCCCCACTCCAACCCTCTGAAGGCCTCTATGGAGAAGGAAGATGCTCTTGGGGTCCCCTAAGGCTCTTTGAGATGGCAGAGTGAGCCTAGAGCCAGACAATGGAAGTCAGGGGTCCTTCTCTTTTCATTTGGTAAGATGACATATTCTAGGTATTTTACATCAATGCATACATTTTGTAATTATTTTGTCAATTTCTACCAAGACTCCTACTAATGCTACCATTAGGATTGTATTGAATTTATAGATGTTGCTATGAGTAATTGATAACTTGCCATTTGTCTTTCATTCCCAAATATGGCACAATGTACATGTATTTTGTATTTTAACTTCCAAAGAAACAGCTTTGAAATACATCATGTTAAAAGTATTTAAAAGTATTTGTTTCATGCTATCGTAAAAAGGAAGTTTTAAAAATTTATTCTCTATGTGCTTTCTGCAAATATAAAAATTGATCTCATATAATGATCAATATAGCATGACTCTGCCGACTTATTAGAATGAAGATGTATGATGATTTCCTTTATCAATAATCTAAACAAATACATTGCAAACAAGCCACTTCACTTTTACTGAATACTGAGCCCAGGGCTTCACTTGTGCTAGGCAGGAAGGTGTGTATTTCTACTGATATCCCTACCTTTGATTTCCTAACCTTCGTGTTCTATGACATCTGGTGTGTATGTGTGCACGTGCCTGGGTGGTGCTATCTCATGTGTACATGTGCATTGTGTGTGTGGTGCTATTTGCTGTGTATATGTGCATATAAATGTGTGTGTGTGTGGTGGTGTCTTGTGTGTACATGTGCATGTGTGTGGTGGTTTCTGGCGTGTACATGTATGTGGTGCTATCTGATGTGTACACGTGCATTGTGTGGTGCTGTTTGCTGTGTATATGTGCATATAAATGTGTGTGTGGTGGTGTCTGGTGTGTACATATGCATATGCATGTGTGTGTGTGGTGCTATGCAGCTTTCCATGTTGTTGCTGGGGATCTAGACTCAGGCCTAGCATGTACTTTACTTGTTGAGCCCCAGATCTCCTCCTTTTCACTTTGATTGCTTTTGCCTTTTGCATAGGACATGTAGTTAAACCTAGGATTTTTTTTTTTAAAAAGGGACATTAACTAAACTTTATCAAAATATTTTCCGTTTATGAAAAATTCATACATATGCAAAAGATGTCTTTATTACACATGACTAAAATCCTGCCGAGACAAGAGCTAACTTAAGCAAAGTTTTGAAATAGCTGGTGCTAGACCCATGATCTCCTACCCAACTCATCCTTCTCTACAACGGTGGCTATGAGCTTTTATGAATGCCACTGTCTGTGTTGTGACAGGGCTAGTGTCAGACACAAGCCTCTCATGTTTAAAACTCCTGTTCTTCTACAAAAACCACTATGCAAGCATATGTAATTAGTTTGATAAGAGTAATTTTAGTTTTGTCTCTTTTATTTTTATGGATAAAAGTCAATGCCCACATCCTATTTAATAAGAACTGATGGAACAAAGACTCAGTATTCTTACCTTGAGGAGGAAAAAAAACACACAATACTGGCATTCCACTGATGTATGTTTTTTTTTTTTTTCCTAAATAAATTACAAAGATAGGATATGCCTAGAAGATGGTATTTTCAAATGAGATTAAGTGTGTAAAAAACGGTAACGCGTTTGAAAGAAACACTTTAATCTCATGTCATATTACTTTTTATTAGGTGGCATATTTATGGAAAATAGTTGAAAAATGCCTGTCAAGCAGAGGATTCAATCCCCTCATACGCAGTCTTTCCAGGCAAGTCAGACGTACACATGAAAAAGAGTTAAAACACACTTGCTAGAGAGAGAGAAAGAGACACATCTTTGTCTCCTCAGTTTTCAGTCAGATGAAGTCCACGGACAGCAGTGGGAAACACTGCCAGAAAGGATGAAGCCCAGTTCCCAGCAACTCGTGTCCCCGCATGGTCAGAAACAGGAGCAGCCTGTGGGACCCACACAGACTCCTTCAGAGCACACAGCAGGGCACACTTCCCGGTATGTCTGGTTCCGTGCTTACACTAGAACTCATTTACAGCACGAGTGACATATGATCACAACACACACGGAAAGCTAACTGCAGTGACTAGAGTCAGACAGACAGACAAACAAAAAAAAGTTAAAAGTCCACTTGATTCTTTTCCTCAAGAAAGGCTGGTGAGGTAGTTTATACTGCACACATACATTGTGAGGAATCGCTTATTCCAGTTCATCCAAGCACTGGCTAGAAGAATTCATGTCCCAGCTGAACTCTCAGGAAGAAAGGTGGGGAAGCAGGGCAGTTGTAGGAGTCTTCCTGACTGTGTGTCCCACAAGTCATTTCCTTTAATACTTTCCTAAATGGCATTATTTATTTAACCGCTTGTGTATCAAGAGCACTTTGTGGTCCAGGTGCGATACTAGAAACAATGTCTTCTACCATCCATGTCTCTGGCCTCTCTTTTGTGGGCAAATCCATTGTAACAGTCAAGCTACTTAGCTTTTGAAAAACAGCTCTTAAAAAGGCCAAACTTCTTTCAACACTTAGGTGACAGGCATTTTAGATTTAATTGAAATTTTATCCTTCAAGAATAAAATTAATGGAAGAAACCCCTTAACCACACAACTATTAGTTTGCATGCTTACTACAACTTCTCTAGTCATTTAACTGCGTGACCAGAAACAAAAAGGCACTGCTGACACTGACCTGGATATGGGCATTATCTTTCACGTGACACAGTTATTTGAAAATTGCCACCATCCTGGATAGACTTAAATGATTAATTTCAACTTACTGCTAAGGCTTTTCACCTGAAGCGACACAGAAAGCGGGCAGGAAATGCTGAGCCTGGTGTGGCACTACCTGACATCTACCGGCCGCTTCTCAGGACTTGTGACTAATGCTGGTGCAAAGGTTCTAATGTGTTTCCAGCCAGATGGAATGGAAACTCTTGAAAAACAGTGCATCTTCTATATAAATACGACAGAACTGGACGATCCTAAGGCAAAGAAATGCAGGAATAAACCCCAAGCATTTACGGTAGCACAGCAACATTCTAGAAGGATGGCTTCCACACAGGGGCAGGGATTCCTGCCCGTGCTTCCTTCACACACTGTTTGCACAGCAAGATGATAATGTGCTTGCTAAACATACTCACTGGCCCACTGGGCAGCCTAGAAACCGGTCAAGCTCTGGGACACACAGAAACCCCCGTGGTACGTTTGGTTGCTAGTGGGTTCTTAAGTGGGAGAAAAATAGAAATTCATAAATAGGTCAAACAAACTGTTTTTTGTTGGGGGGGGGTCTAGAAAAGTACAACAAACTCCTGAAGGTCAGAAAGAAAATGATTTGCACGTTGGATGTCAAGAGTGCCCGGCTTCTTCCACAATAAGATGAACTGACTGTGGGAGTGAAGGGTGTTTTGTTTCAGTATGAGGATAACACAGCACAGAGGATCTCTTCTGCACATGCAGTTACAGTGTCCTTGCATTATGTCTGGACACGGGCTACACAGGCAAGGGAACAGTTCTTCTGCATCTGTTATCCAGCTTTGCTTGAAGTGAAAGACAGCTGCACGAGTCTTAAACGTGTGGTAACTGCTGTTAAGTCCATCAACCAACGTTCAGCCTGTGGCGTCCAAGAGGAGGCATGGGGGTCCCGGATGAATGAGGACTCTAACTACAGTCTCTGAGATGAAAGGCAGAGCTCTCCTGTCCCTCGGTACATTTTAGATTTGTTCCCGTTAGAACCACGGAGGACTGAATGTCTTCCACCACACATCTAGACAATGGTTGGACAAGATGTGGACAATGAAGTTGGTCTCCAGCTTCTACAAACCTAGTGCCAATCCGCAATGCTTGGCCACATCTCTGGTTAACAATCAAAGAGCACGATGAACTTTTACAACGTGCAAATCCTCGGCCTAGTGGCACTTTTCAGCACTTACGGATGAACGCACTTCTGTATCTTTCGGTTTGGGGCTGCGGACATGACTAGCGTTGTGAAATGTTAAAATAAAAAAATGTGTTTGATCTGTAAAGGAAATCCATGATGACTCGAGAGAGGCAATTTATTCACTGAGCACCAAAACTGAGAGGAGAAAACGGAAGACACCATGGCTGTGGGCCACAGGGACGCTCTGGATGCGCACAAGTTGCCCTTTGCCAAACAGGGCTTGGCAATGAGGATCTGTGTCCACGGACCATGGGAGTCATAACGTAGCATTTGAGCGCTCAGGGCCTGGGGAAAGTTCCTTTACACCATGGCATGAGCAAGTCATCAGAGTGTGCCGCACAGAACGACGTGGTCCACAGCGATCTTTAGCCTGAAGGCCCCCCTCCTCCATCCCAGGAACAAGTCAGAACAGAGCATAAATATTGTATGTTTCACATCAGAACTGCAGCCTCTTCCCAGCCACGGGCCATGTCTATTTTAGCTACAGCGCTTCTCAATGAGCAACGCTGGCCTTTCCTTTGGGTCCCACCGTCTTATGGGGAGCCGTGATAAGATGCCGAGTTCAGTGTGAAACCAGCTCCTCCTTTGTAGTTCATATTGCCAGAGCTGGCCACACGGCCTCTCCAGGAGGACCAGGATTACAGGAGCAAATACTTCAGGGCAGTGCTTTGTTTTGTTTTGTTTTTTTGTTTTCCCACAAATGAAGGATCTTCTTGCATATAATACAGGGCAGGAACCATCCTGGGCATATTTTAAAGACTTGTCTAGGGCTTGATGACCCATTCTGCGTGAGGATTTATATGATACACATCCAATATATATGCATCAGGATCTAAACAGTGTTGTCCTAAAAGAGAGGGAAGATATAAAAAGCTCAAGTCAATAAAGTGGTTGTCTTGTGAGCAGGACATAACATAAGCTCTATCCCCAGAATCAACAAAAGAAAGAAAGAAAGAAAGAAAGAAAGAAAGAAAGAAAGAAAGAAAGAAAGTGTGATGGTGCAGCTTGTAATTTAAGATATAGCAATGGATCCAGACAAAATAAGCAAGAAATATTTTTTAAAAATTTTTTTAAATACAGAAAAGGAACAAACTGGAAATGTGTGACATCATGAAAAACAAAACAAAAACCCCTTGAATTAGAGGCACAGAGAGGAAGAAGTATAGCAGCAGAGAGACTGGAGAAAGAAATGGAAACCATGATTATTAGAACACAAAATAGCATCTATTAAGACACAACATAGCATTGGAACACAAACAGCAACACCCAAAGTCAAACCACCACTGATGACCGGTAAGGACAGCCAGCACGGCGTGATGATCCTATGGGTGTAGTAGGGGCACATGTGTGTTGGCGGTAACCACCTGCTCTCTAATCAGACTTAAGACTTGCTCAGTAAGAGGTAAATCATTCCTGGTACTGGGAACCTAGCCAATTCCCCAGAGCTAGCGAAGTCATGTATCATGGAGGAGAAAGTACAGCCACCACCTTACTAAACCAGCCCCACCCCTAACTTTGTTCAAGAATTGTCCCCTGTCCACAGGTAAGTACAGTTCTCACGCCTCTTCGAGAAAATTTCTCTTTGCAAACAGATGAGCACAATTATGGAAAACCACAGCCAATTAAAATGCAGAGTTGTAGATCTCAGCCCCAGAGGACACACCCACAAAATGACTCCTATACCTAAAACTCAGGGAGCATGGTGTAAGAGAGGGCAGAGGCAGACTGTAAGAGCCAGGGGATTATGGAGTTTTTCAGGACGTTGTGTCTCCTGGTAAGGTCGGAAGTTATATCCATAAAGTCTCACCTACATGATTGCCTGGACTTGAGCGGAACAAAGACAACAAAACAGATATGCAAAGTCCATGGGCCCAACCCTACAGGATTGCAGGTAACTAAGGAAAGCCGAGGTTGAGAGAAGGGGAGATCATACAGATTGGATAACCAAGGCCAAATAGTCAGTCCTGAAAAATACACATACAAGTGGCATAATGCACTCGGTACGTTATATTTAGGTATACATCTGTATATACATGTATGCATGTGATAATCAGTGAGAAAGAGGCCATGGGTCTTTCAGTTTGAAAGAGAGCAAGGAGAGGTTTGGAAAGGGTTGGAGGGAGGGAAAGGAAGGAGAAAGGACATAATTACAATCTCAAAAATCAAACATGATTGTTAAAAAGAGAGAGAGAGAGAAAGAATGGACATTTTATTGCTTTCTGTGGAAGTAACGTAACTGGCGCCTGTTCAATGTCTCAAGACTTCTCCTGTGGGTGCATAGAGAGTAAGACATTTATGAAATATACAGTGAGTCTTGGTGACAGGATTATCAGAGGAAAACAAAGCGGAGAGGTTTTGGTCCAGGAAGACAGGTGATGTATCAGCAAAGGCATGGAGAAGTGTAGGAGAGGACAGCAGCTGGAGAAGTCAGCCAATGGGAGTGGAGAAAGAACGTCTCAGCCAATGGGAGATGCCCAAGCAGTGAGCAGGGGGTGTGGCTTACAAGGGCAGTGTCCAGAGGGTAGACTGGGAGGCCAGCCTGAGCAGCACTAACAGGCGGGTGGATTTAACTCAAGGAGACAATTGAGTTCACTGTAGGAAGCTGTGCGGACATACCCAGACTAGAAGGAAGATGCAGGAGGGAAGCTCAGAAACTCACGCTGTCCCCAGAAGCAGGTGGAGACAAGCGGTTTTTTTTCAGACAGGGACACTCCAGCCAGGCAGTTAACTTAGACAGAGGCAGTGCCTGTGTCTCAGTGCGAGCGCTTGGGTGCCCTGAAGGAGAGAGCATGACCTGGGTGAAGAGCTGGGGAGGGCGCTTGAGTAGAGTGGTTTTAAGAGAGAAGAGACTGGAAGAAGAAATGTGGGAAAGACAGTGGGCTGAAGATGGTGTGCAAAAGTAGAGAAAAGAACCAGGAGTGGACTTGAAGGTATCGGGACAGAAACCAGAAATGACTTATTTTTTTTTGGGGGGGGGGGTGGTATCTGAGCCACAGGTCCATCATATTTTCTAAGGTGTTTTGAAACTCACGATCCTCTGGAGTTCCAAGCTGCCCTTGCGTGAGACTGCTAGCATAGCGGTACAGTTGCCCGAGGCAGGAGGCAGGCGGCGGTGTTGGCAAGGCTGCTGACTTAATACCTCTCTGCCACGGGCCATGCTTCTCCCCATTTAAAAGAAGTCAGGTTGTATTTCTGTGTTCCGTTAGAACTGGATATATCCCCTCCGCAGCCCATGTCACAATCCCAACGTTCCTTGGTGCTCTGAAAACCATTTTAGGTGGACATGATGCTAATGGGAGGGAAAGTGTTATGGTAAAGGGGTAAACTGAGACACAGGTAGAGCAAGGCCCAGACTGGGGAGGGAAAGAAAAACTCCGAGGAGAGGAGAGTAGCACTGGCCACAAATAAGAGAGGACACAAAGACCACATCAGCCACAGAGGACACAGACAAAGGCACAATGACCTTTTGACCTGCTCAGAGGGGAGACAGAATGACCTTGAGACACCGCACTGTGAGCCCCAACAGGGCGCACGCTCTGGAAGTTCTCAGCTTTGTTCTGTTTTGTGAATCCAGCAAGAGACAGCTTCTAACTTTTAAGAGTCACAATGAAAAGGCTCCCAAATCTTTACCCCACTTCAATTTTGAGAACCTCAGAGAAAAATCATGTAACTACGTTTACACGGAATCACATTTGCTGAGCTCATTTTTTTTTCTCTAGAAAACCTGTAAGAAAGAATAACGACCAAAACAGCCCAACCCTACAATAATAGCAACTTATCGTGGAATATGGGTGTAGAGATTATTGAACTATCCTTACCTATATTTCCTCCAACTTCATATAACCTTTGGTTCTGCATCTTAATATGTTCAGATGAACCATGACTAAAAAGAACACAAAAACAAAGATGGTAGCAGTTTAGAGCTCTTTCTGAATCCACAGTCAATACTGACAGGTATCTTGACCAACTACACCCTACAGGACAACCGCAATAAGAACCTGAATTCAAAGCAGCGGAGGCAGTAACCAATCAGCGGCAATCAATTGCTACAGCACCATTTACTAAAAAGCTATTCTTTCTCCACTGAATGCTATGGTGTTTTTTTGTTTTTGTTGTCAGAAATTTGCTCCAAGAATACACAAATTCATAGAGGCAGTTAAATAGAAGAGCATTTAGCTGTTTGTAGAGGCATCTTTTTATTACAACTTACAATCTTTAACCTTGACTTCTCCGAGTGTCTATTTATGTATATTATGTGTATTTATCATGAGTGTGGATGTACATGTACCAGAAGCCTGTGCGTGAAGGAGTTGATTGTGTGTGCTGGTGACTGAATTCAGGCCATCAGATGTGCTGAAGTACTTTTACCTGGTGAGCTCTCTCATCGACTTCAGATTACAACCTTTCAACTGAGGTAGTGATGGGTCTCAGTGGGAGGCTGGGGCTATGGGTCTCCTCGAGTTTCCTCAGAGGATTCAAGACCATCCTAGTTTATCTTTATTAGGAGTACAGTCTCTATAAAATACATTTGCTGTGGGTAAGGGATGCACGTGCCATGGGGCCATGACAGGTGGTCAGAGGATAACTCATATAGTCTCTCTCTACTATGTATCCTGAGGATTGAACTCAGGTCATCAAGCTTGGCCGCAAACCTAATTAGCCCATTAAGCCCTCTCATTGAACCAGAGTGTTTTCTTTCCAAAAAAAGATCTAATTGAGAATTCTGTAATTTTTTAAAAACAACTTAGGATTTTACTGGATGCCAACATCCTTGCAATGAGATTTCAAGTTTTTGTATGGTTCCTTATATATGGCTGGGCCAGCAATAGTCACATGACTGTTCGGGCTCGTCTTAGCCTGCCTGCTCTCCTTTTCCTGCAGTACAAGCCACAGACTTAGGACCCAGGATGCTGCCTACTCTGTGGTGGTGGATGTTACAGTGTCTGTCCTTGTAATTGGTCCTGATAGCGTCCACTAGATTAGCGAGAGCACCACTATCTTCCAAGTTAACCTATGTGAAGAGACAGAGGTGCAGGTTTCCCTGTGGACCAGCTGCCATAGCCTGGCCTTTCCCTTGATGATGCAATAAGGTACCCACCCCCATCTTGTTACACAGGATGGGCAGGAAGACCACTGACTCAATGGGGGCCTATGTTATGGATGATCAGCATCAGCTGAGCCTTCCTGTTCTCCACCAAGGTGGTGGCCATACTGACCCCTGCTTTTGTCTCTGCATGGACCAGCAGCCTTTTGCTGCTTCTCCTGCTGTCTCCACCCTGTACTTGTGGGCCAGCTTAAGCAGCCAAGTAGCTGTTTGCCGGTCCAGGGCCTTGGTGAACTGGTTAATGGCGGGAGGTTCTTTGAACTGCTTATAGAGGAGGGCCCTTTGCCACTGCAGCCTGATGTGGCGGGGCCATTTGATGAAGAGAATGAGATGGCTTTGGGGCTGATGACCTGTTCAATGCTAAAGTTCTTAGGCCTTGTATCAAAGGGAGGGTTCACAGAGCGCAGGGGTGACTCAGCGGTTCACTGATTACTTTCCCAGAGGTTCCGAGTTCAATTCCCAGCAACCACATGGTAGCTCACAACCATCTGCAATGGGATCTGATGTCCCCTTCTGGTGTGTTTGGAGACAGCTACAGTGTGCTTATATAAATAAAATAAATAAATGTTAAAAAAAGAAACTCTGTATCTTTGAAAAAAAGGAGGACTCAGCACCTTTTTGTCCACCTGATTCTTCATGAGGGGTAGGGTCAGGGCCACCACCTTCTTCCCTTTGGCTTTCTTTCCTTTGGGCAGCTTACTTGGCTGGACTTAAAATTTCTTAAGTGTGTGGTGTGTGTGTGTGTGTGTGTGTGTGTGTGTGTGTGTAAGTGAGATTACCTACACATAAAGTTCATGAATCACAAGTATACAACTTGAAGGACTTGCAAAATGACCAGCCCTTATGATTAATAAAATAACTTATTGGAAGCCAATGACATGTTTTGTCCATTGAGATTCCTCCCACGACCCCAAACCTGAAAAACAGTCTGACGTCTACCATTACAATCTGCTTCTGACTTCTGCCATTCCTATCCCCATTGACGGAATTATAGCTGCTTAAAACGATACAAATTCTTGGTGCCCATTTTCACCAATGGTAACATTTTGCAAAACTACAACATAATGCCCAAATCAGGATATCAAGATCTACCCCTTGTATTCAGAATACAGTGGTACTTGTGCTCACTGGGCATTAGATTCAACACACTGTCAGAGAGGGCTGGCTGTTCATGCACCTCTCCCCACCCCAGTCAACAGTTCAGTACCAGGGTTCTAATATTACAGGCACCTTTATGTTGCCCTTAGAACCATGTCTGTCTTCCTCAGTCATAATCACTAAGTAACCCCCGCCCCCATATATAACATCTGTGAGTTAAAAACTATTATAAGAACAAAGTCACACGGCACGTACACCAAACAAGGCTACTTCATCTGAATTTGCTCCAAATACTTGAGGAGATACAGAAATTTCACTAGAAATAATACAACCACACCCATGACCCATGTTACAACTAATAAATTGAAGCAGGTGCTTCTTGTCATCTATAAACTGTAGGGTCAGCTGTTTCTATGCGAGTACACAGTCCTAGAAGATCCGCTAATGCTTTTTTTATAGACACTTCTGGGGATATGTGCCGAGAGCTGTGGGCACCGTTCAGACGCTGAGGGTGAGGGCTTGCAAGGTTTTAAAAGGAGCAGTAATGGTGTCCAGAGAGCTACATGATCCTTCTGGAACCGAGATATTGACAAGACCAACTGCTATATTTATGGTTCTAATGAAAGATAAAACTCATTGATCAAATCACATTTTTAAGAAAAGAAAAGAATCATGGGGCTGGAGAGGCTACTCAGACATTAAGAAGGCTTGCCTGTCTTCCAGTAAACTGAATTCAATTCCCAGCACCCATATTAAGTGGCTCACAATTGCCTGTAACTCAAGCTCCAAGGGATCCAATTGGGTCTCTGCAGGGTACCTTCACACATGGCAGACACACATATGTATAAATAAAAAGATCAAAATGAATCTTAATAAAAGAATCCCATAGTACCAACTCCTCTAAAACCAGGCCTGTTGGTGATGATCCTATTGTCTAACCATCCTTATATCTTAACTCCTGTAATCTACTTGTAAACGTACAAGGCAACAGCTGCAATTGTTCAGAAGCCCACAGCTGCAGGAGTGTGGGCAGCCCTCTGATTTCTGCCCACCCGCAGGCGTGGCCTGCAGGCAGTGCACTCACCTGTTCTCATACTGAAATTTCGCCAGGATATCTTTGGCTTTGGTCTGACTGTTGAGCTGAATGGCCATGGACACTTTGGACAGAAGTGGAGCGTGGACCCTTATGACACCTTCTGGCACATCAGACTATCATCGAGGAAAGAGCAAAACTCAGTCAAACTAGCTTGAATGTCAGTTCAATGGCTACACTCGGGAGTTGGAACTCAGGGGCTTTCTGAATGAGGAGCACCTGTACATATGAGCAGTGCTCAGCCAGACTGGAGCATGCCTTCCTTCAGATACATAACTGCTCATCTGACCCATCAGCTAAAGTTCCTGTATCATTGCTTCAGGTGCAAACCGGAAAGAGCAAGCTTGAAGGGCAGATTGAGACCTGCATCAGACAAGAAGGAAGTGGGAGTGGCCTCAGAAGAGCTAGGGGGCCCTGGGCATGATGGAACATGCCTAAAATCTTCATATTCAGGTCATGGAGGTGAGACAGCTGTCAGTTTAAGGCTAGCCTTGGCTACATGGTGAGACTATCTCAAAAATGAAAAATGACAAAAGTGATAGAAGGCTTCCTGCTTGCTCGGTGGACACAGCACCCCGTGTTTACTTCCCAGCATCACACACACAAACACTCACACACACAAACTCTCATATACACACACTCACACACTCAAACACCCCCACATTCACCCTCATACACTCACACAAACACACACTCACACACACACACAAACACACATACTCCAATGTTCACACATATGCTCACACTCACACACATGCAAACACTATCTCACTTATATACTCACAGGAACACACACTCAAACACACACACACACATACAAACACACCCACTCAAACACTCATACTCAAACACTCACACGTGTTCACACTCAAACACACACAAACACACACTCAAACTCAAACACACACAAACACACACTCAAACACACACACAAATTCTCACATACACACACACTCAAACACCCCCACATACACCCTCATACACACTCACACAAACACATACTCACACATACACACACACACACAGGATACATGCACTCACATTCTCTCTCACACACAGTCTCTTTCACATACACGTCTCTCTCATACATACATACATACATACATCCACATCATCTCTTTCACACGCCCATTTCTTTCTCTCTTACACACACACACACACACACACACACACACACACCACTAGCCAGAAAAAAAAAAATCTTACCATTCTTCTTGAGGAAGGTGATTTTTGTGGTACCTTTGAGGTCTTGGGGCTTGAAACCTAAAGAAAACACATTCCATCTTTCAGATTGACCCCCAAGATACCCACAATCCTTGTGGCAAGTGTTTGAGCATTTATCAATGATACAGTGCTTATGCACTTTGACCCCACAATCCTTCATTTATAAGTTCAACTCTGAACGATTTCCATTGTGAAAACAGTGACATATATGCCAGGTTATTCACTGAAACTCAAATTGTAAGAGATAAGATCGAATGCCACCGGTGTTCATGGATCTGGGTGGCCTAACCAAGCTATTGTATATCTGCAGAGGAATATTGAGAGAAAGCACGGGAGGCACACTTCAATGGGGTACACGTTACTGCTTCTGAAGCCACGGAAACAAGACAAGAAAGTGCTTCTTGTATGCTGCCAGTCATGTGAGGTAGGGAGAGCAGATGATCATCACTGGGATCGTCAGAGCGTTGGGTCTAAAACCCACACGCACCAATGGCCACTGGTCCTCAGGCAGAGCTTATAGAACATGGCACAGGTACATGCCACCTGCACACATTCTCCTGAAATACTTTAAGTCATGATCAGCCGGGCTCTCCTACCTCACACGCTAGAAACGCTCTGCCAGTGAACGGCTACGCACCGTGGCGAGAAGAGTTAGCACCAAGAGGGTCTGTGCATGCTCAGTGACTTACGGATATTTCCAATATTCACAGGCAGAGCCTGTTGTCAATACAGAGGACTGAGTGTATTCATGTCTGCTGTGTGAGCAGAGGATCTGGTGTGGACAGACATGTGAGTTTCAGTGGACATCCTGCCCCAGGTGCTATTGTCTTCTCCAAGGGTAGAAGTCAGCAGTAGCAAAATTTTATTTTATAGCTTTTCCAACTTTTGACTTTATTTATTTACTTCTTTGGGGGTATATATGTTAGTGCAGGTCAGAGGATAGCTTGTGGGGGGTCAGTTTTCTCCTTTCATCCCGTGGGTCCTAGGGATTGAACTCAGGCTTTCAGAGCCCTGCAGAAAGCACAGTTGTTTGTTGTGATCAAAATTACACATGAAGGCATGACATGATGAAGTTGAAGCATGCTGTCTTTAAGGTTCTTACATCTGTAGAATGTACACTGTTCTGCGAACCATCAAAGCATTAAAATAACTGGCATTCCTACAGCACTCTAGTTCGCAAACAGAGCTTACGACTTGATTTACAGACATCATGAGAGTCCCCCCTAATGACAAGTCTGTGAAATGAAGACCATGGTCTGTCCTGGAATCGGTATGCTATGAACACCAGAGCTCCAAGCATGCACTGAGTTGGGCCAGACCCTTCTAACTGCACTGGGGCCATCTAACTGCTCCGATCCCTTTAACTGTACCACACTTTTCTCACTAAACCCTTCCGGAATGAAAATGACAGATGTACAAACCCCCAAGTCATCAGCACAAACCTGTCCGAGCTCGCAGTGCTAACAGTGTAGCCAGGGAAGGCACAAGGGTGGATTCCACGGCACCTTCTAGCAGGTACTGAGAGGAGGAAACTGGCCACAGCCTCCTAAGACCAGCAGACTGGGTGGTGTTTTACTGTTGCTGTTGTTTTGTTTGGAGGCAGGGTCTTAGGTGTAACCAAGCCAACACTGACCACGTAGCTCACAGTGACTGCCATCTCACAACCCACCTGCGACCTCAAAGCCCATCTTCACTTCCGCGTCCCCATCCTGGTTCCTCAGATCAGCCTACATCCTGTTCCTCAGATCTGGAGGAGCCTACATCTGAACTGACTAATAGCTTACTCCTGAACCTGGTGCCCTTTAAGATGGAGCTTCCTTCATTGCTATGTACAAATCCACATTGGCACCTGAATCTGTATTATTGTATCAGTGGCCCTGGCTCACCGTCGCCACAGCTGGTCTCCACACGCTTGCATACTCCTGAGTGTTCATGGCACTTAGATCCTTTATTCCCTAAATTGCAAGTTTTTGCACTCTCAGAGCTGAATAAAATCAAGGCCAAGAATGCACTGCCGCTCCCCACATTTAGTTAAAGCAACATAATTATTCTGAAAAATATTTCCATGTCTACCTGCACATAGATAAGTGTGCTCAATAGAAAATTCTCTGGAAATGCTATGAGTTTAATTTTTAAAAAAAACAATTGACAATTATCTATTCTCTATTCCATTTTTCTATCATCAAAGAAATTTCTTTTCCTACTTATTTGATAGACTGTCATAGGTACGTTCTTGCTGCTGCAGCAGAATATCCTGACTAAACCAGCTGAAGAGAGAAAGGGCTCATTTTGGCTTATGGCCCCACAGGTATGCATGCACCAGGGCAGAAAGGACAGGACAGGACAGCAGCAGCAACAACAACAACAACAGCAGCAGGGACCTGGCAGTTCACATCTCAGCCACACTCAGGAAGCAGAGAGTGGAGAGGAGGTGAGGCTGGATAATAAGCCCTCTGGGATCCCACCCCTCAGTGACCCACTTAGCCAGGGGGGCCTCCATGTCCTAAATGTACCACAACATTCCCAAACAGCCACTAGCCAAAGGCCAAATGTTCAAACCCAGGGGCCTTTGGGGTACACGTGCCTATAAACCACTAAAAGGGCGTTCTAAGAAGTTATTCCTGGAATACCAAATGTTTTTCATGAGACTGACATTTCAAGGACTCTAACCCCAAGCATATAACTCAGCCCAACAGGAAGACCCCAGTGCTCCGTTTATTGGGACTTTCCGCAATATCTGTGTGGTGTATTAACATAACCCTCCTTTGAGAAGGTGGCGGCTTGCCATGGCCCTGCTGTGGATCTACCCTCTGGCCCGCTGATGCTCTTACCTCTCGATCCAGGGTCTTCCTCCTGAGTAGCTTCTTCACACTCGGGAGCTGCTTCTTCAACAGCATGGTGGCCTCATTCATCCTTCTTACTTGGGTGATCAAGAAAGATGGAACCTGGAAAAGAAAGAAGCCCTTAAATGGAAGCACCTGGTAGATTCGGCCTTTTCTTATAGAAACATCGCTTCTGCCCTCATTGTCCTGGAACTGTGGCATATACCCTTGAGATTGGAAAAATGGGGAAGGTTTCAGTTTAGAAGAGAAAACGTGGTTCGAACATGTTTAAAGAGTATCCTGCTGTCCCTTGGTCTCCAAGAGGAACTAGTTCCAGGACCCCTTTGGATTCTCAAATCCTTGGATGCTTGGCCATAGTCTAGTGTTTGCCCATAACCCACACAGATCCTCCTCTATACAACTTTCAATGATTCACAATGTTTGATCCGATGCAAATGCAGTGTAAGGCACTGTTTTATTGTGCTTTTTAGGGACTGGTGACAAGAAAGTTTGGCACACACTGGACAGCCAGCAAAGCCTTACTCCTCACCTTCCACAGAATCTTCTGGTACTTCAGCATCAGGCGGATGATGTGGGCCGCCGTGTTGGCCAGCAGCAGTTCCTCATAGTCAGAGTGCTTGCTTCTGCTGAAGAACAGGTTGGGCGCCATCACTGTGGAAATGTTCCACAGGCTCATGCGGTTCTTGGATTCATTGGCGATCACTTTATTGAAGAATGTCATCAAAGCCTAACGAGAGATGAGAGAACCAGGTCATACCCCTGTGAACCACTGACGGGCTTCTCTGACCACTCACCCCTAGAGACCTTCACCGCTTTGCTAGGAAAGTACCCAAAGGCAGGGATGAGCAAATGTGTCCTACGTCTCCTTAAATTGCTTAGAAGAAGAAACATGAGCAGTTAATTCAACTGTCTGCTTCATAAAATAATTCCCTTCTTACGGGCTTATTACCATGGAGTCTACAGATAATAGACTTTCTTTTTAATCCTAAACAAGCCTGACAAATATTGAAATTAAACATCAACCAGGGAGAGGAAAACACTGCGGCTCAAACAAAATAAATGCAATTTTGTCGTCAAGGAAGGAAAATAATTCTTTAAGTGAAAATGTCCTCAACTGAAAACCCCGCTGACAACAGCAATTTGCTGTTTTCTGGAGAAAAAAATAGTAATGTAAGCATCGGGAGCCTCTCCTCCCTCGGCCCAAACGCAAAGGCAGGTAGATGTTTCCAAACACAACTTTAGATGGACCATCTTTCTGAAGTTGTTTGTGTGCTTGTTTTATTGTTCATACTGGCCTCCAACTTGTGATCCTCCTGCCTCAGTTTCCTACGTGCTGGCATTATATGTCTGCCCCACAATGCCTGGGTCTTTGGACTGCTCTTTTAATTATAAAAAATCTTCACCTGGAACAGCAATGTGCATGTGCAGCATTTGTAAGCATTAAAAGAAAAAGATAAAGAAACTTGGTAATTTTCAAGGTGCACTGAATTATCACGATCTGGCCCCTATGAAAACCATTCACCAAGAGGCTGGAACGCCCAGAGGAAACTCTTTGTTTTCTCAAGTCTGGATTCTCCACTGTGTGTGTGTGTGTGTGTGTGTGTGTGTGTGTGTGTGTGTGTGTGTGTGTGTGTGTGTGTGTGTTTGCATGCATCTACATGCATGTATATAGACATGCATGTGCCACAGTACACACGTGGAGGGCAGAGAACAACCCTTGGGCGTCTGTCGTGTCCTGTCTGGGACCTGATGAATGAACTGTAGCAGGCTTATTTATTGACAAGGTGTGTCACAGAAGCTGAAGTTTGCTGATTCAGCTCAACTATGTGTCCAGTTGAGCTGGTCACAGTCCCGTCTCTTCCTCCATGGTGGTAGGATTACAGACACATGCAGCTTGCCCTCGGTCGCTGGGGATGGGAGATCCTTAGGAACACCCCGCCCCCAGCCCTACCACAGTCTCTTGGATTAGGACATGTTTAACTTGACTTTTTAATAGACTACCCTTACCTGTGAGTCTATGATTCTATTTTCTTTCATTCACTATCTGTTTAAACTCTACGAGGCAGATATTATTATAATGGCCGTACAGGCAGGAAGAAGATCAGGTTGGGGATGGATGGAACAAAGTAACCGTCCAGCATCAGTCAGTAAGGATCTGACGTAAGGAAGCACAGTCTCTAGCTGTGTTCCTGCCTTCCTTAGGGCCAGCAGTTCTAATCCAAGCTCCGACAGTTTAGAATGGAAGGATGAAGACTGTGCTGTGTGTGTAGTTGTGCCTGTGTGTGTAAATAAGTGCACATCATCCCGCAGGCTTTCTCTGAGATGTCACACTAGAAGTGTACAGAATTACTGTCAATTTTACCGTGCTTGCACATGGGAAAGGATGGCCATCTTGACGGAGACATTTGAAACCAGATGGAGTCTTGTGATAAAATAACACTGGGTGGTACCAGAAACAAATTAAGATCTGTAACTTTTGGAAAAACAGTGAATAATACTAAAAACTGACGCTTGATTGCTTTGCTGGCCCCACCCTTGCGCTGAGGGTGTAAGATAAAGCTCTGTTTTATGCTGTAGGGGCAGGCTAGCTAACCAGGTCCACATTGGCCTTAAATTCCCAACAATCTTCTTGCCTCAGACTCCCAGGGCTAGGGCTACAGGCATGTGCCACATGTTTTTTTTTAACTTACCCAAATGTTTCCACTCTTGGAAAACCCCTCCCTCCACCCCCACCCCCCCAAAAAAAAAGCATGTAGAAAGAAAGCAACATGACATCTCCATTTTCTGCAATTCTTTTGTTTTTTTCAAGACAGGGTTTCTCTGTATAGCCCTGGCTGTTCTGGAACTCACTTTGTAGACCAGGCTGCCCTCAAACTCAGAAATCCGCCTGCCTCTGCCTCCCAAGTGCTGGGATTAAAGGCGTGCGCCACCACGCCCGGCTCTTGACTGGCCTTAAAATTAGGGGCTCTTTCAGCTCATCACACTTCAGTGTCGATTCAGAGGGTCCAAGTACCTGCTCTGCCGATACCAGCTTTCTAAGAGCATACCCATCATCAAAACCGCGCGAGAGAAGATTCTCACATTTCACAGCGTACAACAAAGAAACAGGTCTGAAAGTGTATCAGATGCTCTGTCACCGGCGAGCAGAGAAGTTGCTTCTCTGGGCTTATTTTTTTTTCTCACCCTGAAAAATGTCTAGACCCCTACCAGGTGATATCTAAACTTCTAAAAACGGTCTTAGCTGCCTTCCTCAAAGCTCATTAGAATTATTACCCCCCAGGGAGGAGTGAGCTCCAGATAGAACTGTGTTCTTATAGGATACTAACTGCTCTCTTTTGCCCCAGATCCTGATCTGAGTAAGCCTTTCTTCTTTCCCTCTTCTGTTCACCACACTTGATCCTGGCATCTGGTTAGACACTCAGCATCCCTCAGTTACACTGAGGGAACTGGATGTTGATGTTCAGAAAGAGTTCTAGAATCTTTTGCGTCTGCCTCTCTGCAGCATCACAGCGGGTGGGGATGGGGGCGTGCAAGGCGGTGGGGGCCTGCACCATGCAGATGGCTCCGAGAGCCATCACACTTCTGCTCCCCCCCCCCCCCCCCCCCCCCCCCCCCCCCCCCCCCCCCCCCCCCCCCCCCCCCCCCCCCCCCCAGACAAGTAGCACTTACCTGAGCTGTGTCCCTGTTGGCGTCAGGCAGGGCCATGACCATGAGGTGCAAGGCTTGGAACTGCACTTTGATGTCAGGCCCTCCTAACATGAAGACAGAAATAATCACACGCTTGAAACCACACTGATGCGTTCTGACAGCAATCGGGCGAACATCTGGTTGCGCGGGAGGGCTCTGACAGCTTAGTGGGAAGGGCCGGGCTTTTGAGCTCAACAATGTTAATTTGCTCATTTGGACAAGAGCCTCAGTCTGTCATCTCCCTTTCAATCCCAGGATGCCTGTTTATCGGCAGGTAGCCAAAAAGACCCTTTAATAATGATAGATTTATAGCACGGTTTCCTTTTCAGGGTGTGTCCTCGGACCCTGCCTTAATCTATGAATAGAGGACAAGGCTCAATTCTGGAGCAAATAGGCATTGCGCTCAAGGACACAGCAGCCCACGGCCACTAAGGACGGATGTTCTAGAGCCAGGTTGGAATCCTGCTCTTCGTACTAAGGCATTCACGCTTTCTGCATATCCACAGTGATGGCATGAGGATCACACAAGTTAGTATGCACACAAGTCAGTACCTAGAAACAGTTGTCATCATACATGTGGGCGCACTGCTTATATGATCAGTGCTATTTATTCCCTCTCTCACACAGACATCTGGGGAAGTGGTTAGTTTTGGAGACTGCCGAGAACATTATTCCCTAATGACACAAGATGGCGCCAGAGGGTCGGCTCCTCACTCAGGGAGTCCATCTGCCCAGGATCATGTACAGCCACCCATGCTGAAAATTTAAAGTGCTTTTCTCTCTATATCTTCTTCCAAATGATCTGTTGGTGAAGAGTTTCGGGAGAAGCATGGGCTTTGGAGTCCTGGGGAGTTCTCAAGCTGAAGGCTACGTTTACAATCCCTTTACAGTCTGGCTGGAGACCATCGTTTGTCAGTAAAAGCACGGAGCAGCATAGTAAGGGAAAGCTCAAGTAAGAACCTACTGCAGCAGTGTGTGTGTGTGTGTGTGTGTGTGTGTGTGTGTAGTTGGAGGGGGCTGGTGATATGTGCACACCCCTGTGTGGGGACAGGGGAGGTATATTCATAGTTCTGATCACACTCTGATTAGTCTCAGCATTACCCACTTGGACTTTAGGAAGCCATATCGAAGATTTAAAAAAAGAACATGCCATAGGCCTAGTTAACATTGTAAAGGCTAATGTGTGAACACGTGTATGTAAATACCAGGACCTAGGAAGGACATAGCCAGTACCAAGCTCAGATGAGACCTTCTCTTGCCACATGGATTGCAGGCCGAGAGCCTCGTCATCAAATGTGATCAATCCCAGAACAGCTCAGAGTGAAAGACAAGAGATGCGGGTGCAAGTGTAGTCATGCAGGTGTGCGGGCATGCAGGTGTGCAGCCATGCAGGTACATAGGGTGTATGGGCGTGTAGATGTGCAAGCGTACAGGCATGTAGATGTGCAAGCGTTCAGGCATGTAGCTGTGTAGCCGTGCAGGTGTACAGGTGTACAGGCATGCAGGATCCAGGTGTGGAAGCTCTTTCCATTTCAGAGAATGACGATGTTCCTGTCTCAATTACAAGTCTGATTTGGCAAATGGTCCATTTTTCCTTTTACAGATGGGACTTGGCCATATGCCATCTCGCTAACAGTTTGTGGCTAATTTATTATATGCACCCTAGCATGGAGCGTCCTTCCTCCTGACTAGAGAATCATCTAGTTCTTTAACAGAGCCAGCAATACGAAGGCCAAGACTGAAAAGATGCAGGGACTCCACACATGAGTGGTAAATAATCTGTGCTCTCTGAGTTCCATGTAGTATGAAGAAGGTAGTTACAACATACACACACATACACTCATACACTCACATAGTCACCTACTTGCAACACACATACTTACATACACACTCACATACTCACACTCATACACTCACAGACACAAATACACACATACATTCACACACATATTCTCACACTCACAAATATGCAAAACACACACTCACACGCTCACAGCACACACACTCACTCATACACACTCACACACACTCACAAAAACATACACAAATACATACTCACACACTCACACACTCAGGTATAGTCACAAATACACACTCACACATACCACACACCCACACATACACACCCACACATATACACAGACACATAAATTAAATGCTGAGTCACTGTACCAATGACTGATAGCAGCTTTGGTCTTGTGAAGCGAATGACCTATTTTAAACACTGCAGCCAAACAGATCATCCAGAATAGGATCTAAACTAACTGCACATACAAAGTAAGAAGAGGATTTAGCCGTTCTCGAAGAAGACCCAGACCATGAGATGACCCAGGGGCTGGAACTAGCAGATAAGGTTTTAAAGCAGCTCTCAAAGTATGCAAGCAATGTGAAAGAAAGTAATGTAGAATGAATGAAAAGACAGAGCCTGTCAACAGGCAAATTAAAATATTTAAAAGCATCCGCTGAACATTCCAGAACTGAAAACCACTACAGTCTTATTAAAATATAAAGGTTTCTTCTTCAGCAAATTAAAAAATTAGGGACAACAATCTGATATAGATGTGCATACCCAGGACTATCATAAATGGTATTTCACCCCAGGGTTCACAGGCACCAGCAGTCGGCACAGCGTAACCACACTGCATGGGGCATCCTGCTGCCTTATGTCTAAGTATACTTAATCATATTTAACTTCTTCACCTACTTTCCATCAGAGAGATGAAGGCGGGTATATATTCAACAGGGAAGAGAGAGGTGGGCAGCTCTCTGAAGAATGCTTTCAACATGACCGCAGCTTCTCTGTGACACATCTTGTCCCACTTGAACTTGTCAGCATTGAACCTGGCATCCAGTTCTTCACGGTACTGCTGCAAAGCAAAGCGGTTGGTCAGTACTCAGAGAGGCTGAATGTCACGGCCTCTTTCCCACCATCATTACACAAACTATTCTTTTTTTTTTTTTTTTTTTTTTTTTTTTGTGACTTGACAGCTAAAGTTAACACCTGCTAACCCTAACCTTCCCACATGATTGAGTTGGAATGCCTATTTGCGAGTTAATTTTTAAAAGCATTTCCAGAGGTATCCTGAAAACAGTAATACTCTTGAAACCACTGGCTAATCCTGCACAATTATAAACCTCTTTACAGAGTCTGTAGCTCGACTTCTGTGGGTTTGGTGGGACAGCACAGCCCCCACGTGATAAAGTCTTTGCTCAAATTTGACAAAACTGCTGTTTTCCATTCATCGCAACCTTGCTGCTACCCTCCCTTCTGTCCCTAAGTAAGGGACCGTAAACACAGGCCTCTCTGCTCTTTCACATGTGGAATGAGAAATGCCCCAATAAAGTAACTCTGACTTCACTGCAGGCAGAATAATGACCTTCCTGGAACAGGTTCAGCAGCCCTCTGCCAACACACACACACACACACACACACACACACACACACACACACACGTCTTCCACATGTTGGGATATCCTTTGCTCCGGCGCACTGTGCAAACAGCTTGTGTTAAAGCACCAGGCCTCTCTGTGTAAGTTCCTCTCACAGTGTTCCTAATTAAAAAGTCTGTGTTATCGGTTTGTCTGTTTATCAGTGGCAACTGTTCTTTAAGCTTCTTTGCTATGGTCAAACTTTTTCTACCATGCCTTTGGACTTGAGGGATACTTAGATGAGAGTCTAGTAGCCTTTCGCTTTTTACAGCCTCTGCCTCATTCTCGTGAGAAGCCCACTTTTAGCCTCAAACAGAGCCAGCCGTTTTGTTCATCTCATGCCAGACACAAGCGCCTCCACAGCTTCCAGCGGCTGCGAAACTGAAATCTGTGTCAAGCTTGCTGAGTTGGGTGCCAAGGCAGGATACTGATGAGTATGTAGCCAGCCTGGATTCAGATTATGAGTTTATGTCTCAAAAAAGCCAACCAACCAACCAACCAACCAACCAATCAACCCACCAACCCACCAACCAAACCATCAACCAACTAACCCAGCAACAACCAACCCACCAACCAGTCAATCAACCAACCAGCCAATCTATCAGTCAATAGAAACCTATTTTTTGTTTGTTTGTTTGTTTGTTTACCACTAAGGAGAACACAGGCAGAGTCAAAGTCCTGTCCTTAAGTCTCCTTGGAGCACAGAGAAGGCTACATCAGTTTCACACACACACAAAAAAATGCAAAGCCCCAGCCTGAAGCTACCAGCTCAGGAGAGAGACCAAACACACAAGGTGACGTAACCCCAAAGCATCTACAGCTAACCTCAGAACAACGGGCAGCAGAGGCAAGGAGAGCTTACACCGTCAAACAGTCTGCCTTCTTCCATAAAACACATTCCCAGCGTTTGGCTCGAATTTCTGGGATGTTTTGAAAAGAAAAATCACTGAGCATTCCAAAGCATCAAATTGGTTCCAAATGATCTGCAGGCCTCAGATTTGGGAGCTGGCTTCGCGGCAGTGCCCTCATTTGGCTCTAGGTGAGCAGCTTGCTCTCAGGCCTGAGCCCCTGTCAGGCTCACTGATCGTCTAGAATGCAAAGCCGGACCACTCGATATCAGCATCCCCGCTCCCCCCCCCCAATGGCTGCTGTCATTTACTTAGCTCGAATCAAGAATAATTATAATGGCTTTTGAAAGCTGCCTTTCCCCGTGCATGTTCTGTGGGAAATGTACTCCAGGGATGAGGAAAGTACAGCAGAAGCCTTAACGAGCACAGGTACTGAATAAAGGGGAAGTGAAGGCCTAGGCAGCGTATCATGGCCACTGTCTCTCTAGCCACAGCGTTTCCCCAGTGTCTGCTCATAGGCTAGGATTTCTTCCATGCTTGCTTGCCTGAAACCAGAGCTAGGAAAACATCTGGCTCGCATTTGTGGACTAACAAGCGGCAGAATAAACCGGCTGACACAACGTCCGAAAACAGTAAGGGGAAAAAGACCTTGCCCTAAATTCGGGTTGGGAACTCATACGTCGGTGAACACACCGAAGGGTGATCAGCTTTCGGTTAGCAGGCTTCACACAAGGGGTTGTCGAAGAGATGTAACTTCCACTCTAACATCCTATGTGGGGCACGTAAGAAACTTTTCTCTTCACAGTGGATCTGCACAGAGAGGGGCTCAGAGGGGTGGAGTTTGATTCTGGTGGGGAAGCCTGGCTCTTTGGCTCTCTTTCCAGTCTCTGACCCAAGCTGATAACTTAAGACAACCAAAGCAGTCCACGCTTTATCCTCATTACTGCGTGCTCTCCCCAGAGGCATGCCTAAGGATGGAACATGATAAATAGAAACAAGCTCACTTCAGGAGCCTTCCAAATGAAACTGTGTTAGTACTTAACCAGCTCCTCGCTGAACGGAGTCCTAATTTCCAACCTGCCCAGCTTCAGACATCCCTACAAATGAGAACTTGCCACATTCATTTACAAAGAGGCTCAGGTGGCTGATTCTGTCGGCTGCTCAGGCCCAGCACCTATGCTAGCCTGTGACTGATCAGGCAGGTGGATCCAGGCTTGCCCCATTCTGCCCAGTGCAGAGCTCCCCTATTCAGAGGAAGTGACAAGCTTGTACCGTATAGCCCAGGTCCTACCAGCTCTCTTCCACCACCAGCCAGTCCATTGTTGCTTCGGAGGAGCCAATAGACACAGCCTATTTGATTTCTTTCCACTCAAGAAATACGCTACCATATCTCCCCATTTCTACCTTGACCCTTCTCATAGTAATAGATTCCCCCAAGTGTGTGCATAAGCGAATTAATGAAGGGATTCCTCTCTACCCCTCTGCCTTTTCTTTCATTGGCTTATCACAATCATTTCTTCACCACCACTTACACATCCTTTTCAAGGCTAATCATTGGATGTCCACAGTCTGGGGTGACCAAAGGGTAGGCATGTGTGTGCCCCAAAGGAAGCACAATGAAATCTTTTACTAGAAAAGGTTCTCTCTTCCAGGCCTCCTTACTGCTCTGTAGAGCTTGCCTGTGTGGGTATAAGAAGGCAGAGTGAAGGAATTCACACTGCTGCACTGGGGGGTTTTATGTAGATGCTGGCATTACCATACATGGATCTGGGGTTTCCGAGCTGCTGCTGGGTGAGTATTCCAGTGGTTAGAGGAAGCACTGCTACGAATTCTTAGACGAAATCTGACCAAAGAAGAATCTAAGAATGGGTCTCAGCTGCGAGCAATTAGCAGTGGAAGTAAAAGCCAATGGGAAGTAAAAGCCAATGGGAAGTAAAAGCCAATGGGCTCTGAGCTCAAAGACTCCTAAAGGCCAAAGAAACCAAAATAGTTGATCCCCTAAACAGGTCCAGGTGTTTCAAACTCCAAACTGAAAACAAGCAACAGTTTTCATGGCAAAGTTTCACTCTTCTAGGTTCTAAGGATCGCAGCATGGAAGAAACATACAGCCGAAGTACTGAAGAGTATTACAGCAAGCCAAGCGATACTATCAAAGGAACAACGGCAACCACAGAGACTAGATTTCTGATGCTTACTGGAACTGGATCATGGTGACTTAAGAACGTCCCCCATAGGCTCATATATTTGACCACTTAGCCGTCAGGAAGTGGGACTATTACAGAAGGGTTAGGAGGTGTGGCCTTGTGAAGTAGGTGTGGCCTCGTGAAGTAGCTGTGGTCTTTGCGGAGGAAGTGCGTCACTGGGGGGTGGGCTTTGAGTTTTCTAAAGCTCATGCTAGGCCCATTTTCAATTCTCTCTGCCTTCTGATCATGATGAAGCTCTCAGTAACTACTGCAGCATCCTGAGTGCCACCACAATCCCATGATCTTGCCATGTTCCCACCCCAGCCCCCTGCCATGATGACAACGGACTCACCCTCTGAAACTGTAAGCAAGGCCCCCAACCAAATACTTTATTTTATAAACGTTTCATGGGTCCTGAGCAACTGAACACTGACCAAGGTTAGCTCATGTCTTTATCTAGGAAGAGAGAGAGAGAGAGCGAGAGAGCGAGAGAGCACTGAGTACCTTGACTTTGGCAGTACATCCGGAGAGTCGGAAAATTCCTTCGGATTCCAGACCTGACTCCTCGACTTTCTGAAAAAACTAGGAATCGACAATAAATTACACAAATTAAGTACCTCCGTAGAATGATAAACATTCTAATAATAATGAGAATAAATAACTCTAGATAATCGGTAGACTTCTAACTGTGCCTATGAACCTGATACATGAATGATTTCTGAAATAAGAAGTACTCACAAAGGTCAACATTGCCTCTGACTTGCCAGCAAGCAAATTCTCCATTTAGATCTGTGCCGTAAATTCCCAACATCAACTCCTACCCATGGACTCTGTTGGGTATGTTGTCTTTATCTACTGTGATATTTTTCCAACTTGTACCTTTCAAATATGATAATCATTTCTCTTATGTTGACCAACCAATAGGAGCAAATGCTAAATCACACCATGTGTCTACAGTCACACTACCCTGCATGCGCTTAATCTCATCTAAGTCTACCTCCGTTGCAAAGGACTTGACTAAGAACTTAGAGAATTCTAGAATACTAAGGACGTAGACATGTAAAAATTAATTGCTCTCTTAAATATTCATGGTAGTGGTGGTGATGATGGTGTTGATGGCGGTGAAGACATGATGTTGGTGGCAGTGTTGATGACCTTCCCCACTATTCTCTCAACCCTGCCTGTACTATTCTTCCCTCTGTTGAAGGAAGCTGAGGACGAGGCTGGGTTTTGCACTGATGTCATCTAAGCTTGTGCTGAATTGCCGTGGGCATCCTTGACATTTAGGACAAAGTACGTCATTCGTGCTTTAATTTCCGAGGAAGAAGGGCAGCACAGGGACAAGGACTCTAGGCTGCGCACGTTCCCACAAGGACTCCAGGAGCTTGGCACATGCGCTCAAGGACTCTGGGCTGCGCATGCGCTCACAAGGACTTATGGGCTGGGCATGTGCTGTGTGTACCTCTGACGTTAGCTCATCCTCCTCAGCCCCAGTTGCCGTGTTTGCAAGGGGATAAAAAACTGCCCCTTAGGCCTCTCCATGCTAATGACACAGGACATGATGTCACTGGTACAGCCCTTCCTATGGGGAGACTCCCTACAGACAGCCCCTGTGCACAGAAAGGATGCCCGCATCTCTGTCAGTGCACCCTCCCTGCTCCTTCACTCGCCAATTGATCACCAGACTTGAGGAAGGAAGCAGCTCAGGCTGAGGTGCCAGGAGCCACTTACAAGAGGAGAAGGGGGTGGACGCAGAACTGTTAGTGTGGGTGAAGCAAGTCTGTTTCCCCAGCCAGGGTTTTATGTATCATTTACAATCCACTTAAAATCCAGCAAGGTCTATGATAAAGGCCTGCGGTGTTAAGTGTGCCACCAGGTGTCGCTGTTGAGTAAGTGAGGATTTAGGGAAGCTGGATTCAGTTGTTACTCGCATTTTAAAACTGCACAACTTAAAAGTAAATCAGTTGTGGGACAGGAGAGACCACTCAGTGGTTAAGAGCAGACACTGCCCAGGCAGAGGGCCCGAGTTCAATTGGCAGCGTCCTCATAGGGAGTCTTGCCACTGCCTGTGCTTCAGCACCAGGGGATCTAACATCATCTTCTCATCCCCTCGGGGGCTCACACGTATGTGTGCATGCACACACAGAGACACGGACACATAATTAAAAAGAAACCTAGATCTTTAAAAAAGTAAAACAGTTAATTAGCAATCATAGAGATGCCTAGATACAGCAGGTAAGATATCACTTAAAAAAAAATCCTTCAGGAGGAGGAGTGGGGTGAAAGATAGTTGGTAGGGGTGACTAGGGGGGGCAGTGACCAGGATGTAGAGTGAATAAGTAAAAAAAACCCTAATAATAATAATAATGATAATAATAATAATAATAATTTTGGCTTTCTAGGTTAAAAATAATTATTTCTATTAATTATATATACTTAAAATTTGACATTAGATTTGAAAAATGGATACATTCTCATATCTAAATGCTCAATATATTTTCTACCTCAATATATTTTATTTAAATTATATATATACACGTATATATATGTGTGTGTGTGTATATGTATATATTGTCTTTATTGACTTGAGTTTTAAAACCCCATAAGATGATTGCATATACCCATTTGGAAAATATAGCTTTTGATACATCTCACAAACCACTTGTATGTTCAGCGAATAGACTATTAGCAATCACACCTTTAAAGAGAAGAATCAAGAATACATGCAAACAGCTAAGCATCATGGGTATGCCTTTAATCCTAGCACTTAGTAGGCGGAGGCAGGAGGATCTCTGTGAGTTCCAGTATAGCCAGGCCAACAAAGTAAGACCCTATCTTGATTTAAAAAAAAAAATCCACATAAACACATGCAAATTTGTGTAAGCACAGGCATGTACACAAGCAGCATTCCACAAAAGAACTAGAAGTCAGAACGCTGTGTCCATCCCTGACATCTTATGGTGGAACAATGTAACAAGCTTCCAGGCCATGCAACATGTGTTCTTTCCCAGGGTGGGAAGGTTCCCGAGGCTTGTCCCTCGAGTTCATGTGTCTGAAACAGGGCCTTCTGTGAAAAGCAATGGTCAGACCTCAATAGGGCTCCCCCATCTTTAACTCTACAAGTGCCCACTGAGCTCACTGTCTCCCTGGTCTTTTGCACGGGACTCGGGACTCACTTTTTGTAACACAAGGGGAACTTTCACTGCGGGGTCCTTCTTCCTGTCGTTGTCCAGGAGCACTGTAAGTGGCACTCCAAAAATCCCATTGTCTGCAGAGAACAGAGCCAAGGGAGGAAGAAAAGAACACAAAAGTCAGGAACGTGTCCTCGTGTCCCAGAGCGGCGCTGAGACTGGCAGCCTGGCCTCATAGTTACCTCGGCCTCTCACTCGCTCTGTTTTGTTTCTCTTCAGCTGTATCCCAAAAGCATCGAAGAAGGCTGTCAGCTCAATCAGAGAGAGATGGCGGATCTTCTTCATGTCTTCCACGGACAGGTCCCCCGTCTCAGTCAACCCAAATCTTGTTTTCTGAATGATAAATTTCTAAAAGATACAATGAAGATGTTTATTTTTATTTATTTTTTTTTGTCAAGTGAAATCAGAACACACTAAATTTAGACAACATAACCTATTGGAAAAATACCTACGAAGAGTGTCCTGGACCTAAGAGACAATGAGTAGTTGTTTAAGAATACCTGAAGACTAAGGCAATGCTAACCAGAGGCAAAATGGCGCCTTGAAGCGTGGGATAGTGTAGCTATCAAGGTTGTGGCCAGGGCCCGACCACAGCTGTGACAGTAGCCTCCTCTCCCTTCTCCCCACTTTCCAACTTAATGTGTTTGTGAGTATGTGCATATGTCTATGTGTAAGCATAGGTAGGCTTGCTGTAGCAGGCGTGTGGACATCAGAAGATGTGTGTTTGCGCATTTCTGTGTGGATGCGTAGGCAGGCATGTAGATGTCACAAGATGAGTGTCTGTGCACATTTCTATGTGTAAGCATAGGCAGGTTTGCCATAGCAGGTATGTAGGCGTCAGAGTCAGTCCTTGTCTCTCATCCTACTTGACAGGGGCTTTCCATAGTGTTGGCTGCTGAGAATGTGACATTAGTGGGCTTACAAGCGTTAGGGACCTGAACCTGGAACTCCCCTGAACCTTGCCTCTCATCTCAGAAAGGAGCTCAGAGATTACAGAGGTGCTCTTCCATGCACATCTTCACATGGAGGGTCAGACTCTGGCTCATGATGCTTTACTGGCAGGTGCTTTTACCCACTGCACCATCCCCACAGCCCAGCAACTGACTTCTTATAAGGCCTATACATACCGCTGTCCTGTACTCAGGATTATGCGTGGCATGTACACATAAAACAACACATCTAGGCATATCCCAGGAGACACACAGTACTGGGGCCTGGCCTCTCCAGCTCCCTTACACATACATAAAATTAAAAACAGTCCTCGCGTCGGCACAGAAACCTTCCCAGCAAGTTATCGGATTGACCACAGAGGGGTTACTCACAGTTAAGACATAGTCTTCTTTCTTAATATCCGACTTCTTCCATTTATTTCTATCTGGCATTTCTGTCACCATTTCTGAGTAAGACACCTCAAAGGACAGCTCCTCAGCCTCTGCTGAAATGTTCTTCCCTAGATAGTCATCATCTAAATAAAAGCAAGAGACAAGAGATGCAATAACAACTTTGAGCCACTTGCCGCAAAATAAACTACCGATGTTTACAAGGTAGGTTGGGGTACTGAGATCTGGGGAACAGAGCCTAGCTCCCTGGGTGACATGGTATTGCCCTGACCTTAAGTATGGACACATTTCTACCAGTTTCCAAAACAACTGTCCGATCCAAGTTTTAACATTGTAAGCCCTTATTAGTTATGAATGTTTGGAAGGATTAGAGACTAACCCTGGAAGAGCATGTATCTCTCTGTGTTCCTCTGATGTTAAAAAATTCCCTCCTACTCTCACAAGCACCAATGATCACCTTTTAAGATTATTCAGTGTGGACGCCACTGCTAGGTATTCGGGGAACTTATTCTGGATTTCTATAATTTGATGTTGGCTGAGCCTTTGCATGGTGCACACTCAGCGGCACCTGGCCGGGTCCCACGACGGGAATGTCCCACAGCTGCCTTTCTCAAGCTAGGCTGCAAATTAAGGCAAATGATTTCTTGGCCCAAACCATTTGTCCAACAGGAAACTCTGATTTCTGAGTCGGATTTCAGCATGACTTTGTTTCACCGCCTGGCAAACATTTTTTTTTATGTGCGAGGTAAAGAATCACTTGATTGTAAACAGAACACTTTTTCTGACTAAAAGTCAAGGGGATCAGAATGACAAAAGTTGGAATTAATCAGTGAGATTAATGAAAGAGCTGCTTGCGGCAATGTTAAACTCAGGATGGAAAGTTTATAAATGAATGCCTTCCAGTTCTGAGTATGAGCAGGAGCTGGAACAGGGCAAAGGGTCTGCAGAGGCGTTAGAAAGTGGCAGAGGGGAGGTGGGTCAGGATGCTTGACTTCTGCAGAGCTTTGTGCTCTGCACACAGGAAGGAAGGATAGAGTCTTCTCTATCAGGAACCAAGCAGGCAGATTCTCCAAGCCCCTGAGCCACTCATGTGGGTGTCTGTCTCTGATGGTAGGATTACAATTAGACCCCCAGGCAGTAAACAAACAGACTGGAAAGCGTTTCTGGGAAGTCTCTCCTCTTGGTTATTTTATTTACAGTCTTCACATTATTGGAAAAACAATCCGCACATCAGGCAATTCTTCACTTGATGAATGAAGTCGATGGGTTGTGGCAGGTCACAGCTGAGCAGGCATCACCACGATCAATTCTCAGATGCTTTCATCAGCTCCACTTGGCATCTGGATGTGGATGGTGAACGTCTAAGCTGTGCTTCTCCAAGGAGAGAACGCACATTTCTCAAAAGACAGGAATCCTGAAGGCAGGGACTCAGGGTCCAGCCCTGGACTAAGAGGATTCCATTCGGATCGTCTCTTGCGTCGGGAGTTCAGAGAAGAGTCAGCCCTGTCAGCCTGTGTCAGAGGCTGCTCACGTTCAACACAGGCTTCCTCAGTAACTGGGAGCCTTGGATGAGGCAGCTTTGAAGCGTCCTTGTAACATCTGGCTACATCTTGGTACTTAAGGGGAGGCCTAAGTCAGAGCTGCTGCCTGAGGGGATAATCCCTTACCTTACTTGTTGGAAGGGAAGGAAGGCTTCACTTGGCTGAGTTAACATTGTCTGCGGTGACAAAATAGGCTGTCTGAAGGTGAGCAAGGGAGGGAGTGCTGGAAGCCACAGAATCATAACACATCGTGCAGAATAGAGGCGAAGATGGGGAGAGACGTGTAGATGAGCAGCAGAGCATGGTTAGCTGGTTAGCTAAGACTAAAACTTTCTGAGGTACCATTGCCAAAGCATGGTGACCGACTATAACAGTTACGTGCTCCACGATTCAAAAATGTGCAAGAAAGGAACTTAAAAGCTTCATCAGAAAGAATGTGGTTAAGTGATGAGATGTGCTTCGGAGTTAAGCCTGATACAAACACTATCCAGTGTATGTATACAATGTATCCATCCAAACATGACCCATACTTATGTATCCCACACAAGTGTCTCCACAGATATGTATACATTTATGGTGTTACACATAAGTACTATGTATGCATTTGTGGTGTTAACACAGTCAGTGTTCAAAGTGGATGTGTTAAATTAAATACTAAAGCCAAAACTAACTGCTAACTGCCCTGAATGTCAGACCCAAAGAAGACACAGCAGAGTCTCACCAGGGGGACTGCACTGCCTCACCAGGGGACATGCCACTCACCACTCAATGCGCTCTGAACCGACTGCTCAGCATCTGCAGATCCATTGGTGTGAACGGGAATATCCGGGATAGCCTCAAGTATCGACTGCCAAGCAAGGAAAGAGGAGCAAAACTGTTTATTATAAATATAGTGACTCTTAATCTTTTATATTCTTTTTGTTTTGTTTTGTTTTGTTTTGTTTTTTCGAGACAGGGTTTCTCTGTGTAGCTCTGGCTGTCCTGGAACTCACTTTGTAGACCAGGCTGGCCTCGAACTCAGAAATCCACCTGCCTCTGCCTCCTGAGCGTTGGGATTAAAGGCATGCGCCACCACACCTGGCTCAATCTTTTATATTCTTGATTGTAAACCTAGCTTTCAACAACTGAGCCATCTCTCCATCCTGACCTTACACCTCCATCAGATTTACGTTCTGTAATGCACGAGGAGTCATTTTTGTAAATACAGTTCTCGGTCTCACAAGTGGTTTGCAATGTTCACAGTTGTCCCCACAGTCAGTTTAGATGGGTGCAGCTGGGCCAAGTTTCTCAAAAGAACGCTGCTGAAGTACTCATAACTAACTCTTACTTCTTAGTCATATATTTAGCTTCTTCTGCAAAGATGTAGCAATTAGAAAGCTTGTTGATATGTATTTGATAATTACATCTGCTAATCTGGATACATTGTTTCAATTACAGTCATAGTGCTAATATTAGCATATCAATTCTCTCACTGTGAAATGCAGAGTAAGAACAACTAACAGGATAATTAACTATCATGGCAGGTGTGGTGGGTATCTGCCTGTAATCCCAGTATGTAAGAGGCAAAGGCACCAGGAGCCTGGTCAACATAGCAGGTTCTAGGCCAGGCTTGCCTTCAAAGGGAGTACAGCAAGCCTGATCTACATAGAGGGCTCTAAGCTATCCATGTTTACATAGAGGGTTCCAGACCAGTCTGATCTACATAGTAGGTTCCAGGGTAGCCTGGTTTACATAAGATCCTGTCTCAAAATAGACATAAAAACAATAACACCAACAAAGTTTCAATCTGGTTCCTTTCTCACAGAAACCCTGTGACATGGCTTGTTCCATTAGAGGCTGAGTTGTACAAAGTGAGTTTCTGTTCATGTCTGGAAGGGTACCAGTAAAAAATGGGGAGAGAGAGAGAGACAGAGACAGAGAGGGAGAAGGAGAGGGAGAGGAAGAGGGAGAGGGAGAGGGAGAGGGAGAGGGAGAGGGGGAGAGAGAAGAGAGAGAGATTCTACCAAAAATTTGCATGCAAAACTATAAATTCGAATGTAGAGTTATTATCTGCCAACATGTGTGACTTCAAGAAATTGCCATTCTAGGAAGCTTTTATAAGCAATTCACATAAAGAATCTGTCTTTTCCTCCCACAGACCATGTTACAATGCCTTTTATTCTTAGATTTGTTTAGCAATCATTAAACACCTGCTTGATGAACAACCCTGCATCTCGTGCTGCAGGTTGTACAAGGGAGTCTCAGGTTCTCAGCCTCACGGTTTCTTTTGATTCCTGCTTGATTTCAAATGAGATTTAAAAATCTCTTAATGATACAAACCACATGAGAATAGACGGCCAAGTCCTGAAATGTCTGTACACTGTGATTTCTAGATGAAAAGACAGGTCTAGTGTCATGAAGTCCAGCATCAGTCACATTTCTGGTAGCTCTAAAAACCTGTCACTACAGCATATAGACTACCATGGGTATGGTTTTAATATGATGCACCTTCCAAATGTCCACGTCTTGGTCTTTTATTTAGTACAATTGGCAGGTGGTAGATACCGTGACAAGTGGAGCCTAGTGGGATATTTTAGGTCACTGGGGAACTTTACAACAAAATAAAGCAAAGCAACAATCCCCTGCTACAACTCAGGGATCAGCGTGAGAATGATATAATTCCGATCCTTGGGCAGGGATTGGCAACCAGAACTCCTGAAGATATCAACAGCATAGCATTTGGATCTGACTGATGCATATCTCGTGAATTCTTTAAACCATCCTAAGCTGTGTACAGTATCTCATGGTGTAAGTGCTATTCAAATAGCTGCTATAGTGTTCATCTCAGCTGTCACACGTCTGAGACAAGAATGACAAGAGAAAACATCTGGGCACTTTCAGTACAGATACAATTAAAATATCTTCCATCTGCAGTCGGAGACTCTGTAGTTCACGACATTCATCTCGATAAATACTGGATGATCATTTGATGTAATCCAACCTACAGTCTACAATAAAGCAATTATGAGGCTTAGAAATCCAGAACAAATATCCTGCTTAATTATGAAACATGAGAATAAAAGCACTAATGAGCCTTTCAAGACGAAGGCATGACGTCGCTCTGAATCCGTCTGGAAAGAAGGATCCCTCAGAAGGAAAAGGAAGACCTGCAGGTGAACTTCACTCTAACCAATTTCCAAGACAGACCATTAGGAATGTGGAGGTTTACTTACGGTCATTTCAGACACAGAAAACAATCAAGATTTGGGTGAAAGGGTACTACTGCACAAGTGAAGACAAATCCCTCGGACGAGCTAAAGGGAGATCACTCACTTCATCACACTCCACCAAACCAATTCTAGTGGACAAGGTGTTAAGGACACCTGCCCTAGGATAAAGCTTGGGGTCTTGGTGCACTATGAAACAGGACAGGCTCCCAAGACTTCTAGGTGTTACAGACTAGCATCTGGGAAGCCAAGAGACCTCAGCACTCTCTCACCCAAGTGTCACAAGTCCCGCCACCCCAGAGAGACTCACAGCTGGTGGTCCATGGTTCCTTGCAAGGAAGAACCAGGAGGGACAGAATGTGGTTCCTCAGGGTGAAAGTCAGAGAACATTCCAGCACATGTACAGTGACTATTGAGTTGGAATCCTTAGGGTACCCCAGCAACCCCCACTTTAATCAACATCTATAAATAAAGGCCCTCTGAAATAACGACCCAAAGTCCCAAAGTGAGAGAAGTTAAACACGGTTGTCAGGGAGACTGACTTAGCCCTAATATCACACTGACATCTGATTTCATTTTCAGGAAAAAAAAAAATAATAAAATTTGATTGATGAACTCATCCTGCCTCTAGCTCCAAAGATACAGTTCTTTTCCTGCATCAGAGTCTCTCCTCAACCTTCTTTGTCTCTCTGTCTCTCTCTCTTCTCTCCTCCTCCTCCTTCTTCTCCTTCTTCTTCTCTCTGTCTCTCTCTCTCTCCCCTTCCCCTTTGTGGTTTTTTTTTTTTTCAAGACAGGGTTTCTCTATGTAGCCCTGGCTGTCCTGGAACTCACTCTGTAGACCAGGCTGGCCTCGAACTCAGAAATCCACCTGCCTCTGCCTCGTAAATGCTGGGATTAAAGGCGTGCGCCACCACTGCCCAGCAGGATCGTCATGTAGTCCATGTGTGGCCAGTAAGGATTCCTTTGGATCCATGTCTGGAAGGAACCATCGATGGAGAAAAGCCAGAAGCAAAGAATGAAGACTAAACTGGCCCCACCACTCTGACAGGACCCACGAGTGTGCCCACAGAACTACCACGGAAAACCCAAATGCAGGAGAAATGTCTGCCAGCATCTCCTGTGGGAACTGAGTGAGGTATCCGTCCTACTTCACGGTCAGCTTTGTGTACCCTTCATTGCTGCCTTGTGCAAGGCACTGGTAGAGGCGTGTTTGAGGTCCACGGCAGACCAGTGATCACATAGTGTGTCTTGAGCTCCCCTGTAAAGGAGAACGTTTCAGAGAGGCCCCACGAGAGCTTCCAGCAAGCCGTGCCCTTGGGATCCACGACGTGTAGCCTGTGGAGATGAGAGTTGTAAGGGCTCTGAAGCTAATAGCTGCTTCAGCAATGAGGAAGGTGACCACTAGTGCCTGAGCCAGAGAAGAAACTGTAACAGAGGACACAGGTACAAAGAGTCCCCAAGCATACGCAGAAGAACACCTATGGCCCCAGAGATGGATGTGAAGAGAGATGAGGGGGGAGAAGTTGTGACTGAGAGACAGCAATGGCTTGGGCACCTAGGTACCACCAGCTGAGATAGTAAACAGAGGTTCTCAGTGAAGGGCCGAGACTGGGACTTCCAAGTCACGAGGAACTGGTGTGACTGTGTATAAGCTCTGCTGCTGGTGACTCCTTCTGTGGCTACCAAAGTTTCCAAATGGGATCCTATTAGACAGGGATAGATTGCAGGTGATCTCTAAACTAGAGACGATCTCGCTACCTGCATGTTGGAGTTCAGTTTATACGCATATGGGTAGCCAACACTTGTGTTACAAAGAATGAGCAAATTCCAGGTGTGGGTCCTATAGGAACGATACTTATCCTGTTTCTCAAGCTTGGCAATGACTGTGGAACTGTGGCCCTGGGGAATGAACAGGGATAGGTACCACCTCTTCTGAGCATGCACTGGGCTAACACCAGCCTCCCATCAATGTAGCACCAGAGGACCAAGATCCGATTAAATAGGGCTCTGTCGTCATTACCGTATCTCTGGCAGAGAACCGGCTCAGAGACACTTAGTGCATACCTGCAGTAGTGTAAGTGGAGGGGGACGACATAGATTTTTGGAAAAAAAGAAAAAGAAAGTATCGCCCTTGCTCAAGGTTGAGCAGTAGGTTATGCAAAGAGAGAGCTTGAGTGAACCCCCCGCAGCAGGCTGGAAAGGAATTCAGGCAGGCAAGGTCCAGAGCCCCCAGTGTCCAGTGTCCGGGGCGAGCTCTCTCACTTTCCCAAGAAACAAAGGGGCTTGAAGGTTAATGTGGGGCAGTGAGGGCGACTCAGGGAGCCACTGGAGACTCTCTGTGAGAACGCCATGAAGAAGATGACCCTTAATAACTCCCTCCACGGTGTTTACTGGGAAGAGTTCACTTCGATTTTCATACATTCGTCCTGTTGATTAGTAGAGCCCCCCTCCCTTTAAATCCGGATTATTTGCTGTTCTCTTTGTGATTCTGCAGATTGGATGCTACGGAAGTGCTCTACCTTTGAGCTATACTCTAACCTTTTTTGCTATTTATTATCCATTATTTATATGTGCATAGGTGTGTAAGGGTGTGCATGTCTGTTCATGTGTGTGTGCCTGTGTGCATCTGTGTGTGTGTGTGTGTGTGTGTGTGTGTGTGTGTGTGTGTATGCATAAGTATGGGGTTAGCCTTGGCTTATTTCTCCTCAGGAGCCATCCACATTGTTTCTTCCCCTGCCCCCCCCTCCCCCTGACAGGGTTTCTCTGTATAGCCCTGGCTGTCCTGGAACTCACTCTGTAGACCAGGCTGGCCTTGAACTCAGAAATCCACCTGCCTCTGCCTCCCGAGTACTGGGATTAAAGGCGTGCGCCACCACGCCTGGCTCATCCACATTGTTTCTTAAGGCAGGGTCTCTCACTGTGACCTGAGGCTTACAGATTCGGCTAAACTGGCCTAATTAGGCCAGTGAGAAGTTGTTTGCCCATCTCTGGTTCCCTTTCGCTAAGATGACAATCTCAATCCACCACATCTGGGATTTTATGTGCACACTGGGTACTAAACTTAGTCCGTACACTTACACAGCAAATACTTTCTGCATCTCCCCACACCCCAGCACCCCCCATCCCTCTGACCCAGCCCCCCCTTTTTTTTCCCAGTCCCTTTTTGTAACAGTTTTGGCACAGGGTCTCACTAAGCTGTCAACACCTGCTTCAGCCTCCCATGCAGCTGAGAGTACAACCCCCCCCAGCCCCCCATCCAGGCTTGGCAAAAGGAAGATCTATCCATTCCTTACTTCTTGAACATTATTCCAGTTGCCAGAAGGCTGGTGCGCAGCTATTTGCAATCCTAGTTCACATTTTCTTAATCCGTCTTGAAGAAATGGCTCTTCTCCTTCCCTTCTGACATTTCTGTCCTAACATGAAACTGTGGGGACATCAAAGACTTACCACAGAACCACTCTGAAGGGCCACAAAACCCCCTTCTTCATCCTGGGCACCATTGGATAGGGTGGTACTGTTGAGAGAAGCATCGTCTGGCTAAACAGAGAAACAAAAGAACCATTCTTACTCCAGAATTCCAGTGCGTCTGTGCTTTCCATTGAGCACAGGAGATGTGGGTAAGACGTGTGAAGTTACCACTGTACAGGTATACACAGGTGCATATGGCCATGTCACCATGAGACCCTGAATGCCAGACCCTCTGGTAGATGCTGACATTTGCAACAGACACTGCTACTACCTGCCACATGCTCGCTTTGTCTCAACATTATCTCAGTATATTACTAGAGAGCTAGGTATTAAAAAAAATCTTCATTTTTAGGATCATGAGGCACTAAGAGGAATCATGTAGCAAATGTGGGCAATAAGTATAACCTATCCAAAGTGTTTCTGGGGAAACTAAGGCAGACTAGTTTCCTGATCAATAGGAATTAGAATTAGATGTGGTGGTTTTAATCCCAGCACTCAAGAGGCTGAATCAGGATGACTGGGAATTGGATAACAGCCTGGGTACAAAGTAAGACCTGTTTTAACTATACAGACACACACACACACACACACACACACACACACACACACACACACATCTCCTCAATCTGCATGGAGCTGCCAAGTGCTCTGTACAGGTAAGAATGGTGGGTAAAACTGGGGACCACATATCTAAGGGGGGCAGATACCGATGATCAAATCTGACCACGTCCATGTGGCTGCCCTGTCAGAACTGAACTTCTCGTTCTAAACCTGAATGTAAATGAAAACCACCTTTATTTTCCTTAGCAAACTATACGACTAATTTTTTTCTTGTAGAATTCACCTGCAACGATACCACAGTTTTACTGATATAGCTAGAGAGATTTGAGCTTTGTTTGCTACTGTATGCAGCAACTACTAAAATGAAGATGTAAACTTTCTTAAATTAAGAAATGAGATAAAATTGGATACACTTGAGAACTAAAAAAAAAAAAAAAAAACACTAAAAAATTCACTTGTCGTTTCGTTTGACCTTATTTTCTCCAGGTGCTCTAAATCCCTTTAACAATGAGCAAAGCGGTCGGTGCGGTGATACACACCTGTGATCCCAGCCCTTGGTAGAGAGAGGCAGGAGGATAAGGAGTTCACGCTCCTCCTCAGCTACACAGAGAGTTTGAAGCCAGCCTGGACTATGTGAGACCTTATTGTTCAAAAATAAATAAGTAAGTAAATCAGATGGATAGATAGATAAATAGATAGATAGAAGGATTGATAGAGAATGGATGGGTAGATGGATTACAGAAAGATAGATAATAGATGTTAGATAAAGAGAATATATATATATGTGCATATGTATATATATATATATGGATAGTACATGAATAAATGAATAAATAGATAATAAATAAGTAGAGGTAGATGGATGAGCAGGCAGATGATAAGATGACAGAAAGAATGGATAACTAGATAATAGATAAGTAGACTAAGAATAGATAGATGGATAGATAGGCATCTTAGGTAAATAGATATAGATAGAATGGATGGTAAATAGATGACAGATGATGATAATAGAGATGATAGGTAGAAAGAATGGATAGATAGACAGAAATAGATCAATAATAGATACACCGATGATAAGTAGGTAGATAATTAGATAATAGATGATGGCTGGATAAACAGATTGATGATTGATGGATGGACAGATAGATCATAGATAGATGATAGACAAACAGATATGGGCAAAACAGAACTTTTAAAACAAACAAAAACGCTGGGCGTGGTGGTGCACGCCTTTAATCACAGCACTCGGGAGGCAGAGGCAGGCGGATTTCTGAGTTCGAGGCCAGCCTGGTCTACAGAGTGAGTTCCAGGACAGCCAGGGCTAGACAGAGAAACCCTGTCTCGAAAAAAAAAAACCCCAAAAAAAAACCCACAAAAAAAAAAAAAAAAAAAAAGGAACTCAAGAACCAGCTGAAGGAAGTCAATCAAGGTGGCAGAGTAACAACTATCTGCCCCTCCTCCCACCAAAATCTCTGCAAATGGCAGATTATTTTACAGGGATCCAGTTGTTCGCAAACCTGGAGTTAGTTTTGCAAAGAATTCCACAGTAGAACAACTGACAGCGATTTCTAGATGGAAAGGAAACAGTAAGAGAAATATCAGCTGTCGAAGTAGCACAAGGAGTCTTTGCAGAAGTGGTTAAGAGCACTGGCTGCTCCTTCAGAGGGTCCCAGGTCAATTCCAGGCACCCACAAGGTGGCTTACAAATATCTGTAACTTCAGTCCCAAGGAGTCTAATGGCCTCTTCTGGATTCTCAGACCACCAGGCATACACACAGTATTAAAACATACCTTGTAGGCAAACACCCATACACAGACATTTTTTGTTGTTGTTGTTTAAAATTAAGTAGCATAAAGGAGCATTTCTAAGAAAAGATGAGGAAAAACAAGATAATAATAAAGAATGAACAAATAAGGGGGCAGATGTAGGAAATAATTAAGAATACTTGCAAACACAGATGCTGGGCAGATCTCGCCCTTAAATACATAGCCCTTAAATATAATTAGAGGAAAATGTAAAGCATATTATCTAAATAAAATAAACTGAGTGCTTTGGGAGCATGTGGGCTCTGAGCTCAAGAGAGAAGGGGTGTCAGGGGTCACAGGGAAAGGAGCTGGAGAGAGAACAATGGAGATCCAGCTTTACAGGAAGTGAGACATCTCCCTCCTCTCTCTGATTTGGCATCTGGGGAGGCCTTGCCTGCTCCTGCCCACTCTACACACCTTCAAGCTAAGTGCCGCTAACACAGAAGCAATTCTACCTCCGAGGAAACTAAATCTACTTAGCTACGGAGGAAACGCAACGATTTCCTACACGAATCAATTGAAAAGTCAACCAATTCGAGCTCTGCCCCAGACCTTACGGGAGCAGTACGTACTGAGACCTCCCTGGGGGAGGGTGTGTGTGGTGGCTTCCCTTAGCTGAGGCAAGTGGGTTGTGGGAGGTCTGAGAAGTAGACAAGAGCACACTCTAGGACCACAGACTTGACCAGAGGGGCTCCAATCACTGGAACCTCAACCAGGGGACCGTAGCTGCCACCAGTGGGAGTGCTCCAGCTCCCTCACCAGAGGGTGCTCCCCTAAGGGTGAATAGCTCACAGTTTGAATCACTGAGCATGCCAGTTCCTCAAAGTTCATATATTCTCCACACAAAATATTTACCTTTGAAAAGTTTGGGGAAAACACTAAAGGTTCCTGTCTTAGTAGACACTGAAGATACTGAAAAAAAAATATTTACATGGTAGTTATTTTGTTTCTCACCTAAACTCATCCACACACACAGAGCTGACAGCATCCTCAACATAAGGTATGCATTAAAACTCTCCTGGGTGTGATTTCTGACTGTAGTGGTTTTGAAGATGGAATTTCACTCTGTGGGCTTTACCTATGAAATTATTCCCTGCTGAGAGCAGTATGTGTTGATGCTGTGTACGGATACTGTGTGTGCTGAGGCTGTGTGTGCTGAGGCTGTGTGTGCTGAGGCTGTGTGTGCTGATGCTGTGTGTGCTGAGGCTGTGTGTGCTGATGCTGTGTGTGCTGAAGCTGTGTGTGCTGAGGCTGTGTGTGCTGAGGCTGTGTGTGCTGAGGCTGTACGGATGCTGTGTGTGCTGAGGCTGTGTGTGCTGATGCTGTGTGTGTGCTGATGCTGTGTGTGTGCTGATGCTGTGTGTGCTGAGGCTGTGTGTGCTGAGGCTGTGTGTGCTGATGCTGTGTGTGCTGATGCTGTGTGTGCTTAGTGTTTGGCAACAATCTGAATTATATGGGCTTTTTACTCTATAAAAACATGAGCACACACCCTTTAGCTACATGAATGTAGCTAAACATTGCTCATAATAACTGTCCAAACTGGAAGCAACCCAAACATCATTGCTCAGAATAATTGTCCAAACTGGAAGCAACCCAAACATCCATCATCAGGTAAGCAGAAACAGCAACAGGAGGCATTGTTATAAAATGGAATATTGTCTTCTATAAGAGTATGCGTAACAAGTTGGTTGATCTTAAAATTATGAGGGAAATAAAGCAGATACAAAACCAGTCTTGTGTGTAAAACTCTACTTCAATGTAGATGAAAACGAGCAAAAAATGTCCGTCATCACAGTGTGTTTGTGAAGGCAAGAAAGGGCGTCCAGTGACAAGACATGAGAGCCTTTGCGTGGTGCTGGACATTTTCTACGCTCACACTGACTGACTTTCTGGGGAGCAGCCAGTTGAATGACAGACCTAAAGTGTTAAGTATGATTTGTAAATTGTGGGTCAGTTTCAACAAGGCCTACATATAACTTCATTTGTATCTCCAAAGATTTAAGGGGCCTTTCTCCCTCAGAACCTATCAGTGTAAAAATGGGTATAGGAATTTAAAGTGAAGTTTTGGGTCTTGGGAAATTCGAATATGTTTTCTGATATCTACACGAAGAGATAGAAACCTGAATAATCATATAATTATGGCCAAGAAAATATGTACTAGTTTGAAACACAATGTTGAAAAAAATATATAAAAATACTTGGCCAGGAGACTGATGTGAGGTAAAATTTAGCAAATTGTAACATATGAGTCAAGCAAAGCAAAAACTATGCAATGATTTGTATTCTAGAAAGATCAACCACGGGAACTGAGGAGAAAAGCTAACCCAAGATACAACGGAAGAAAATCTCCAAAGACTATAGAGAGAAAGCAACCCTCAGATGGGAAAGACTCCCTGAGCATGACCAGAATAAATGAAATAAAATCAATATCTTTGTCAAAGTTCAGACTCCAGAATAAACTAAAAGTTTACAAGACCCCTGAAATAAAACCAAATGTTTAAATGAGAAACCCAGATAACTTATTTGTAAGAGAATAGAATCTAAGCAATTAAAGGAAAATCCCTCTAGCTAGGAAGGATGCTTCAGTCTAAATGTGGAGAATAAGGGAAATTCTACTGTGCAGGTTTCCATTTCCAGGAAAATGGCAGATTTGTTGAACACAGTGAGATGGCCAATGCTCCTGGGGACATCGGCTTGGTTTCTTCAACACAGGGTTGGGATGAGGACTCAATCCACCAGATGAAGGAGTCGGTTCCCATGCTAAAGTCACCACTATGCTGTTTGCAACTGCTGGGTTTTTTGGGGGGGTGGTGGTGGGAGGGGTTGGGGGGATGTTAATCATCAGTTTCTTAATCTGTGATTAAAACAAACTCCTACATGTTTAAGTCAAGGTTCCTTCAATTTCCTTCCACAGGAAACACACACAGATGCCACTGGCGACTCGGAACAGATGGCACAGTTGTATTTTGCAGGGAGTTATGAATCAATGACAGGTGCTGCGTTTGATTTTTTTTTTTTCACCTAAGACACCGGCAGTAAACTAGATTGACTACACTGCCTCTTCGGTAAACTAACCTCTCCAATAAGTATTTCATCTGTGTTGACTGAACATAAAAAAGTCTTCTTTTATCTCTATGAGAGGTGATCTGTAGACTAGGATTCCGATGACAGCAGTCGGATTGTAAATCCTTTATAAGTATCCAATCACAGTGCCATCTGCAAGTCAGTCTAAGATCAACCGTATGGAATATGGATGGCCATTAATGCTCTGTAAACAGTGGCCTGCTAAGTAAATATCTGGGCTACCAATGAACTTGTAAGTCTTACTATGGGCCGGCTTTTAACCAGTTGGTTGAGATACAGCTGATGTGCAATTGACTGCACAACTAAACTCAGCGATTATGTATATAAAGCACATAATTTGATGGAATTAATTAAAAGTTTTGTCCAAACTTAAATCCTATGGGAATCAGCCATTACTACAGTCAAGATGGTGAATGTCGCCAGCACCCCAAAATGTGTTCATGTCCTCTGGGGCGGGGGATCTGTCCTTTCCTCCTTCCTTTATCCCAGTCCCCAGGAAGTCATTGATGGCCTTGCTCTCGCTCTGGGTTATCACCTGCTTCTTGTATTTTTATACTCGTTGAATGTTTTGTCTGGCCTCTCTCACGCACTATTAGTTTGCATTCCACCCACACACACTATGAATGTACCGCCAGTAGACATACATGTGTGAAACGCTCCAGAAAGCTTCAAATGGAGCCAGCGTTCTAGGCTCAACAGAGATGGAGCTTTGGCTATTGCCCTGTCTCGCTGGGCTCTTACACTGTGGGCATGAGTGACGATCAGGAGAGAGTACAGAAGGTGGGGAGCAGTTGAGGAAAGGGAAAGAAGGAAAAAGAAAGGAAATTCCACTATCGAGTGATGACTGAGTTGCGTGTCTGTTTTTATAGAATGTGTAGTTGTACATTTACCTATTAACTTGGGCCTGGTTCACTGCTGAATGCTTTTCTTAGAAACTGATGAGAAGTAGAAGCTGATCAGGTATGTTAACAGATGCCGCTGTCCCACCACTTCAACCATACTGCACCATTTTAAAGTTCGGCATGGCTGTCTTGAACAAATGGCTTCATCTGTATCCCCATCCCTCCCCCTCCCCCTATAACTTACCAGAGGTCTGCTTGTCTTGGTAACTCCTGGCAGATCTTTTTCTTCTTTGGTACCGTCCAACTGAGTAGCATGCTCACAAGAATCACTAGGCTACGGAAAAGAAGTGAAAGTCATTTTCCCAGCTCATAGATGCAAACATGGCTGTGTATTATATTATGTATCACATCAGAGCTCATATACATACAAACATGCTTACCTGTGATTCATATAACTGTACCAAGACTCACAGAGTTCATGGCTACCTGTGTTTATAGGGCACTTACCAATTCATCAATGATCTTACCAAATACCCTGAACCACAACAGAACTACTCCAAAGCCAGGCGCTGCCAACTGCCTGCCTGTGTGCTCTTTCCTTCTTGGAGTGTTTGTATATCATGATTTCATTCTATGATGCTGTCCTCCTAAAGACTCAGTGCTACTGTGTGATGGTTATATCCAGCAGGAAGAAAATTAAATTCTATTTGGAGGAGTGTTCAGGAAGCTTAATAGATCTCCCTACAACAGAGGGAACCAGGCACTTTGTTGTGACATTTTTGAGAATTCTGGAATTTTGGTCTCTTTAAAAAAACACAGAAGTATTATAAGAATGTACTTTCATTTTAACCCCAGGTGTGGGATATGGGGCTGCTTCAGATTGTTTACAGCAGCTGACCACGACTGCCTTGTGCTCTAACATAGAGACATGGTTTTGCCAGCTGCAGATAATTTCTACGATAGTGTGACATTGGAAATTCCGAGGACTTTTCATGCAGTGCATAAATACAAAGGCCCAGAGAGGCAGGGTGGTGGTTGCTGGAAAGAAATTAGATTCAGGAGTCTCTCTCCCCATCTATCTTTGCTTCTCTCCTATCTAATGTTAGGGGGTGAACCCAGGGGGTAAAGGGTGGGATAGGAAGAACCCACACAGTAGCAAAGGGCAGCCACCCTTTGTGCTGCTCTGGGGACACGGATGTGTTTCCTGGGTATCACATACCCTACGACTCTATGCAATCTCTTCAATGCTAAGAGGAGCAGAAGTGAAAGATGAATTTTGGCACATTGATGTTTGGCTGCCATGTCAGCCTTGGCCACCCAACCTGGAGCCTTTAAAGCCAATGGTAAAACCTAACCCGGCCAGGACACAGCTGATGAATAAAAGCACGCTGCTTCAAAACTGAACTTACAGAAAATACTTGATACTTGTCTTTATGAATCTGGCCTATTTCATATAACACTATAATCTTCATCTTCCATCTGTTTCCTGTAAAGGACTCAATTCTATGTTTTTATGGCTGAATAAAGCCTCAAATAAACAAAACTGGATGTATGGTTGCATCCCACAATGGTTTATATATTCATATCAAGAGGAGGCAAATCTTTTTTTTAATCCAATTAAGAAATTGGTATTAGGCTGAGAACTTTATAAACTCATAATACTGAACCATATATTTCATCATCCCCACCTATGGGATACTGGAGAGTCACCGGTTTTCATGATGTATGAGGTATATTGGCAGCTAAAGTTTTCTATTTGCAAATGACATTGGCTGGCTTTGTAGAGCTCATGCAGAATAACTCCCAAGATGTTGCAATTTTCTCAAAAAGGCATCATCCCCGTAAGAAAAAATATTATATTCTATGGTTGAATCAACTTTCTGAAAAATTGAACAGACTAGACGTCACAGAAATCAAAAGCTGCTCTGTCAGATCTTAGAAACTGCTGTTTTCATAAGCCTCCCACAACGCACCTAGTGGTAAACAAAACAAAACAAAACACCAGCTTGTAAGTGGAGACGCTGCTCCTGCTCACGAGGCAGGGCAGGAAGTGGTTCAGGATGAAGGATGAGCACGCAGGACCCCCCCTCCCCCACCCCACCCCCACCCCTAGTCATGCCTTGTCACTCGCTGATACAATATATCTTTATAAGGACAGACCTAAGCAGGGCACCATGGCCTGCAGAGGCGAGGGATTGGGATCTCAAGGCCATCCTTAGTGACATAGCGCATTGGAGGCCAGTCTGAGCTTTAGAAAATCAGGTCTCTAAAACAACAAAACAGAACGCAAATGGTGCCGGATCCCACATTGCTCCACCGACCTTCAGACGTGGATAGAAATTTCTGGGAAACTAGTTGTTAGTGTTACAGGCCTTCTGAGCCAAGGAATCGTACCACACTGCTTTCAGGCAAAAAAAAAAAAAAAGAAATCCGTAAAAATCAGACAAGCGAACAAAATTCCAGAGAGGAGAACAGAAGGGGCGAGAGAGCGAGTCACAGGACAGTTGACGGCAAAGTGTTCCTCAGTGGCGAGGCCACACAGAGCCATTCTCTGCCTGAGTACTGACAGCCGTCTGCAGCTGAGAGGCACCCAAGTGAAGTGGGCTACCTTCTTTGGGCAGGTTCTGAGCTGGGGCAGCTGTCCAGCCTAAGGGCCAAAGCGGACACCACTACACACTGCCGCGTTGTTCTGGATTCCGTGAAAGAGACTGGGAGAATGCAAGCAAAACACCAGTTCAACCACGGAACCGAACCAACATCAAGTCATTCTCTTCTCCTTTACAGCACAGAGGTCCCATGGTCGACTAACATGCACGCTGAAACAGGAGTGCCTTGCTACATCATACATACACACTCACATGTGCCTCCCACCTACCATACATACACACTCACATGTGCCTTGTGATGGTTTGTATATACTTGGACCAGGGAGTGGCACCATTTAGAGGTGTGGCCTTGTTGGAATAGGTGTGACCTGGTTGGAGTAGGTGTGTCACTGTGGGTGTGGGCATAAGATCCTCCACTCTAGGTGCCTGGAAGTCAGTCTTCCACTAGCAGCCTTTGGATGAAGACGTAGAACTCTCAGCTCTTCCTGCACCATGCCTGCCTGGTTACTGCCATGCTCCCACCTTGATGATAATGGACTGAACCTCTGAACCTGTAAGCCAGCCCCAATTAAGTGTTTTTTATAAGACTTGCCTTGGTCATGGTATCTTTTCAGAGCAGTAAAACCCTAACTAATACATGCCTCTCACCCACCATACATACACACTCACATGTGCCTCCCACGTGGTATTCACCCTTAGAAAACAAAAGAAATGCTATAGGTCTATTGAGGAGAACTAATGTACTATTGGGTGATAGGCGGAAGGCAACAAAGACTTGCCCTCAAGTGGGGTGTGTGGGAGCATATGTATACATGAACTACCAGATTATTCATGCCTTAGTTTGAGTCTCTTTTTCTTCGTTGTTTCAAAGTAAATAAATATTCTCCCCACCCCCCAAGTTTGCCTGATTAGGAAAAAAAAAATTCCTCCTGCAAACTTCCTGATGCCCAGCTTCCTTTACCAAAGACTATTCTCCCACCCCCCACCCCCCAGGGATAAATGACATTGTTTCTTCATTCAAACCTGCATCCCAAACTTTTTATGAAGATGACCTGGTATATAACAAAAATCATTTGAATCCTGAGGGGGGGAAAAAAAATTAAAGTGCATTTTTAGCACAGAAATGACCTCTCTGACTCTAGTCAGACTCCCAGAATTGACCTGTGCAGCCAATCATGGGTTATGAATCATAGCTATACAGTCATGAAGTCTGAGAGAGACAGCCATAGCCCTGGCTGCATACCCAGTCAGGCCTGTGGTTAGCTGTTTGCCTAGCAATACTGAGATCAGATTAAATTGTACAGACGGAAATGTGTAGTTTTCTTTGTAGAAGGCACTGTCAGCTGTCTTCCTAATCCCCAGGCTTCTGTGTTCATAAAGGGTATCTTGATTTTTCTCCCCAGAAGTTCTATGTCTAATTAAAACAAAAAAACAAAACCCAGCACATCAGGTTCCTTTGAAGCTAAGGATGGCACAGCTCTGAGCCAGGAGGTATCTGGAATTCTCCCAAGAAGGATTTCCAGGGAGTTGAGATTGGAAGGACAGAGCCATTGATGCAATTCCAGGAACTGCCAGGAATGTGGATACGGTGCCTGTGGTAGCCCATCCGACGTGTTGGCTCGTTGGCGAGGGCTGTGAGCAATGGCAGCATAGAAGCACAAAGGGAAGCCAAGTTCCTGACAAGGAGAGGGACTACCTACCTCCAGCTCCACTGACAAAGAGAAAAAGCCCTATCTAGTACTTCAGCTCAGCATTTCCTGTGCTGTGACTTGCAGTCCCATACATGCAGGCCCACGTATACACAAACTATATATAATACAGTACACAAAGGCATACTGTGTGACTATATCTGTAGTGCTGATTACCAGTTAGCTCTGCCTTTTACCTAAATCTTTATCAATTATGAGATTGGGGATAAATTAGATCAATGGCTTCCTCATTTAAATGTTCTTGAAAAAGAATATTTATTCATGTTTCCCAAACCCTAGAGCAACAAACGCCGTTACGTACAGACCATGTGCTCATCACCCAGAGGGGACTTGGCATTTTTGACTTAGAATATCATGGCTGTACTAAAACAAGAGCCAAACCCTTACTCCTTTATTACAGGACAGCACTGGGAAAACTAACTTACTCCCTATTTAGTGAAATCATAAAATGTATTAGGGCCTATAAAAATAAAAATCGTTCTTCCTCAGCCTGCCCGACCATGTTTTCTGTTTCCAGCAAAGATTAGAGATTCCTTTGAAAAGGTGGAGAAAAAAAAAAAAACCATTAGGTTTTAAAGTAACTAGTGAATCAGTACAAGAGAATTGGATCAAGTGAACAACACGCACACACATACAGATACAGATACACACGATACACACACACACACACACACACACACACACACACACATTGTCTCCCTCCCCTGCCAATCAAACCCAGCATCAGAAGATACAGTAGCTCTTGAAAGCTTAGATCTGGAAAGCACTCCACATTTCATCAGCAGAAAAGAACTCATAGGAAGTTCCTGGAAGATTAAAAAGAAAAAAAAAAAAGGTTCCAAAATGTAGGGAAATTCCCAGCCTGGAAAAAAGCACCACAGAAAACTGAGGAGATTAATACTCAGCCCCCAAACTTCAAAAATAGCTCAATAATGTTGGAAGATCCTCAACCTGGAAAACGATATAAGAGCAAAAAAAAAAAAAAAAAAAAAAAAGCAGAAGTTAAATGCTTAGCCCCAAACCCTCAAATTCAGAAATAAATTTTTAAAAAGTTCGGAACACAACCTAATTCAAAAAGGTGGTGAAAACCGAAACTCATTTTTCTTGGTAAAGGAAATGCCTTTCCCTGCTGGAATGCTGAACAGCAAACTCAGGTGCCTGTGCCCTGCACTGGCACTGCCTGGCTGCTCAGATAAGGAAGCTGTGCCCATGGATGGACGGCAGGACAGCTGAACGACACTCAGCTGGGGCTTTTTGGCAAATAAGGACAAAAGTACAAAAGAGGAAGTTTGCTTTGCCTGTGAAGGAAACAGCGTTCTTCAGTTCTTCAGGTATCTTGCCACTTAGGCGTCGATATCATGTGACTTAAAGAGAAATGTGACAGGTGACACACCTGTCCACTGACAGTCATGGGTTCTTTATATTTCGGCATTTCAGTGAGAGAGCAGATCCATCCAACTATGTAAGAAAGCATTAACCATATTTATCATAAGCAATCCATGTCTTCCATTGAGACTAGCACATCCACAGCCAGGGATGAAAATCAGTTTAACAGTAACAATGCAAATGGAAAACAATGACTCTAAAAATAAGCACCGGACGTGGAAGGAAACAGCTCACAGCAAAGCGCAGGCCTTTGGAGTTTAAGCTCTAAGCTGCTGTCCTCACACAGCTAATTGGTCATTGCTGTGGGAGAGGGAGCATAGGAACGGAGTGCTTCCCTGGCCTGTGTGAGCCCTGAGCTTAAATCCCTGTGCACAAAACCAAGGACACCAAAGGACAGATTACTCTCATGAAAGAGAAACCAAGGGAAGGCAGACTCTCCACAGATGAATGAGTATTAAACTCTGAAAGTTCATGAAATTGCAAAGTACAAATTCAACCATGGCCAAATGACTGACTTTCACAAATGAGGTTCATGGGATTTTCAAGAATGTAAAACAAACACATACAACAAACAAACAAACAAGCAAACAAACCCCTGGAAATTAAAAGAATCAAGAGACACAGAGATCAGTCCAATCCCAAAGACCTTCCCACAGGTGCTCAGGAGGCCATGCGCCAGCAAAAGGGTTTATATTTGTTTAACTATTTGTTGGTGCTCGAAGTTTTCATTTAATGCAGACATGATGAATTTTGCAAAAAGGTAGGGGCTGGTACAATTTCAAATCCCAAGAATAAAAATAAAAACGCTTCTACTTCTATTCAATGAAGGAGCAGTGCTCACTAACGTAGCTGTGACGCCTTCCCATGACAGATGACTGAAGATTACAATTCTGAAAGAAGGTGAATTTAAGCTTGGAATTTGATGTGAAAATTTCCAAGAAAATTAATATGGTTTGAGTATCTCATTTTCAAATTATTCAATTCATATGTTCACTAGTTAAGTATACTGATAAAAGCTATGTTTAATATCAGTGCAGAATCTTCTTACGGAACTGAGAGGTTTGGGGACAGTGAGCTGGCTCAGCAGGTAAAGGTGGCTGTGGGCAAGGCTGACAACTTGAGTTCACTCCCCAGGATCCACATGGTAGGAGAAAATCATGGATGTTGTCCTCTGACCTCTCCAAGTACAGCACACCATACTACCCACATGCATACAAGTACACTCGAATACACATACAAACACATATGCATGCACCTGAGCACACAGACATATAGACACATCCACACACAGGCATGCACACACACACACACACACACACACACACACACACACACACATGCAAGGAAACACACACACATGCATGCAAAGACACACATGCATGCATTCAGGCACGCAGACAGACAGACAGACAGACATGTACTCACACATGCATGCACCAGATGGGAGGGATATCTAATTAAAAAGAAGTGTATTGAAGAAGTGAAATGGAAATAATAGGTGGATATTCAATCGATGTTGGCAAATGACTCCAAAGAGAAAAGAAAAGAGGGAGAAAAGACCAAAGTGTAAAAGAGAAAAGAAGGAATGTGAAGACGAGACACAGAATCAGAAGCAGCAGAGGGAGGGAAGATGAAGGAGGGAGGAGGGAGGATGAAAGAAGAAGGAGGAAAGAGAGACCAATCAAACCGGGACAGATACCGAGCAAGGGGATGGGGGGAAACTGGCATTTATGTCCTTCAGTTAAAACAGGAAGTTGAAAGAGTCACAGTGCATTCCTTACAAGGTACCAAGTTTCTTTATTTACAGAAGATGCTAAAATCTTTTAGGGAAAGCATCAGACCATATATACCCAAAAGGTGTTCTTTCCAAGACCAGGTTTATGTGATCTTTACCTGTCTGATATGGAACAGCCTGGAGTTTTAAAGCAGCATATTTAACACTGGGCTTCTTGGCTTTTCTTTTGCCTGAAGCTACCCACCCCTTACCTCATCTCTCATTCCCATGTCTCTCTGAACCTGGGATATACCTGAAGACATTCGGCAGAGAGAAGGAAGGGTTCTGAGGTCTCTTGTGTGTGGTGCCCTGCCTGGAAGATACAGTTAATAGCAGGTTATACCTGAGAGAAACTAAACTTTTTGCATTGAAAGATATGTCCCTCCAGAGAGGGTCAGAATCAAAGAAGGAGTTGGCCACAAAAAGCTCTAGAACTATTTTGTATTGTTGTCAGCTCAGTCTAAGGCAGTAATTACTTCCATGACTGTGAGCACATTCTAACTGTAACAATTCAAAGAAGAAACAGTGATCTGGCCTCATGGTTTCAGCCCATCATGGAAGGAAAGGCACTGTGGAATAGTTCAGCTCTGGGTGGTAGAAACAGGAAGGGATAGGAATAATCTTCAAAGGTCCAGCCCTGTGACCTACTTCCACCAACCGGCCCCCTGCCTCCTAAAGGTCCCTCAGACTCCCAACAGAATACCACCAGGTGGAAAACAAGCAGCCAACCGGGAGCCCATGGGTGACATTTCCATACGGGATTCAGGATGTGCCCATAGATCCATTCTACTTCACAGTTTGCTGGAGTAGAGCCCAACCTCTGTCTGACATAGCTAGAAGTAGATTTGGTAAAGAACTCAGGTAGGTGAAAATATAAAGACTACTGTAATATGATCCCAGAAACAACAGAAAAGCAACCCAGGGAATTGAACCCATCAGGGCAAATTTTTCATTGGCAGAAATCCTTGCCAGGAAGTCTACAGCTAAAGTCCTTCGGGGTACAGAAGCCATCCTTTCTCCACTGCCGGAGAAGAAAACAATCCTTCCATCCTGAAAGACACAGACTTCAACTAAGTTGAAAGTTCCAATGTCATGGAACTCAGAGTGCACAGCAAGGTATATCACCATAATAGATGACAGAAGATTCTAGAACTCTGCTGTTCAAAACATAAGCTACAAGTCATATGTGACTGTTTTGATTTATATCAATTAAAGTTAAACAAAATTCAAATTCAGTTAAACTGCCTTTTGCAAATGTGTTGGAGGCTATCACATCAGACAGAATAGAAATAGACCATCGCTATCATTCTAGAAAGTTCTGAAAGACAGTGTTATTCCAGGGTAATGTTATCACAGCTGTGTGCGTTAACTAGGCATATGCAAGCTCCATGGCAACTACTATTTATGATAAATATATCTAAGAAAGAAGGTACAACCAGAAATGGCTCTAATTAGACTTCATCCATGATTGCTACCCATGATGGCCACCATGGCTCACATATTTTATGACTTAGTCACCAGGAAATGGTACTATTTGAGACTGATTAAAAGGATTAGGAGGCATGGCCTTGTTGGAGGAGGCATGGCCTTGTTGGAAGAGGAGTAGCCTTGTTGGAGGAGGTATATGGCTGAGGGTAGTCTTTGAGACTTCAAAGCCCACACCAGGTCCGGCATATATCTGCACACCCTCAGCCTGCAGATCAGGATGTACCCCTCAGCTTTTTCTCCTGGGTCATGCATGCCACCATGTTCCCCACCATGATAATAATAGACTAAACCTCTTAACCTGTAAGCCAGCCCCACTTAAATGCTTTCCTTTATAAGAAATGCCTTGGTCATGTGTGATGTCTCTTCACAGAAAGAGTCACCCTAAGACACTTCCTACCACCCTTAGTGTCTGAAGTTATGTCAAGACTGATACTTCAATGGAACACACAAGAAGCCTAAGTCAGATGCATTAACTGAATTAAATCTCCATGCTGTGGCACAGTACCAACTTTCTTTTATCCTGTGTATTTATCAACCCAAAGTCTCATGAATCCTCTCTGCATAGCATCTGGTAGGGGAATCACGCACATAGAATGCATCCAATAAATATCTGTCAGGATAGTGCACACAGAACGCAACTGATAAATATCTGTTGAACCAAGACATGCTGCCATGCAATTTTGAAATGGTGCAATGAGAGAAGGAAGAGTACACTGGAGAACCATTAGTCAAGGGAGGGTACACTGGAAGAACCATTAGTCAAGGGAGAGTACACTGGAAGAACCATTAGTCAAGGGAGAGTACACTGGAAGAACCATTAGTCAAGGGAGGGTACACTGGGAGAACCATTAGTCAAGGGAGGGTACACTGGAAGAACCATTAGTCAAGGGAGGGTACACTGGAAGAACCATTAGTCAAGGAAGAGTACACTGGAAGAACCTTTAGTCAAGGGAGAGTACACTGGAAG
>LR751137.1:0-123574 GCA_902729485.2 Mus minutoides
ATTGCCTAGTCAGCCATCATTGCAAAGAGAGGCCCCTTGGTGTTGCAAACTTTATATGCCCCAGTACATGTGAACCCCAGAGCCAAGAAGTGGGAGTGAGTGAGTAGGGGAGCAGGGTGGGGAGAGTGTATAGGGGACTTTTGTGATAGCATTTGAAATGTAAATGAAGAAAATATCTAATAAAATATTTTTAAAAGGCTCAAACAAAGGAATAGTTTTTTTTATAGAGTTCTGGGGGTGAATCAGTGTTTGACAGTAGGTACCTCTCATTGGCTTGGACTGAAAGTTTGGGGAAAACCTTATTTGCATGTGGGAAGGCTTGGTGCTATTCCTAAGTGGCTGATAGCCACACCTCTCCTGTGGGAATTGTGGGGGCAGTAACTCCGACAGGAGCCACGTCCAGGAAACATGAGAGAACTCCTTCTGTCCCATGTAAGTGAATTACCACTACCGGGTCCTGAGGTTCAAGATCTAGCCTCGATTGGAAACCAAGCTGTCTGTGCATAGCCCATTGCCCCACAGGGAGTTGTCTTCAGTTATGTAAGCAGTGATAAGTCATTCATACTGCAGTCAATAGTTTCATACTAATGTTAATTGAGTGTGTATAGATGGATGGATAGATAGATAGATAGATAGATAGATAGATAGATAGATAGATAGATAGATACATACATACATACATACATACATACATACATACATAGATACATAGATACATAGAGTGTGTGTGTGTGTGTGTGTGTGTGTGTGTGTGTGTGTGTTTAATAATGATCAATTGAGACTACATTTGTATAAGTGAGTTAAACCTTAGAAAATACTGCTTCTCCATGAGCCATTGTCTATAGTTCTTCATTTAGGTTAGGGCCCTATATATTTCCTCCAAACATTTGTGTATGCCAATTGGTCTTGTCATTATTCTGGTCTTGTTTAGGCAGCAATATTGTTTAAATTTCATGGACACAGCTCCATTGTCATGCTTGAAAACAGTATACTGGCTCTCTGGCTCATATAACCTTTACAAGCCTACTTCTAGGTTGTTATCTGATCTTTAGGTATAGTGTAATGTTGTAGATGTATAGAATAAAGTGGTGCACCCTTGGACTAGTTGTTCTCTGCCTTTTGACCAGTGGTAGATTTCTGTGGTAGCCCTTCTCTGCTGTAAAAATATATCTCTTCAATGACAGATAGGATTATGATTATTGTGTGTATAAAGTTAAGTATTTAAAATGCAGTTAAAATTACAAAAGTGGTGGTAGTAGTAGGTTATCCTCTAGGGTTAGAATTAGGGTTAGGGTGTGTGCATATATATAGGTAGGCATACATATATGTATATATCGATATATTGATATATTGATATAAATAGAGATAAATGATAGATGATAGATAGATAGATAGATAGATAGATAGATAGATAGATAGATAGATAGATAGATATTTACAAACATGTGTGTGTCTGTGTGTCTGTGTGTCTGTGTGTGTCTGTGTGGTGTATGTATGGTCAAAATACATAACATTCAAATTTCCTCAGTGAGACTTAATATTAAATACAATAAATATATACAAACAAACAAAAGTGAAAAAAGAAAGTTAAAGATCTCTTTTAGGAATTGTAAAGGGTGGTGGATGAGAATAAAATATAGAACAAATTTGTGAACATTTTTATTATCTATACTATAAATCTATTTTTATCTCTTAATACATATCTTCTTCCAATTCTGATTCACCTTCGTTCTTCAACAACAGATATTCTATAAATGGCTGAAGAGAAAATCAAGAATAAAAATTGATGAGAGATAACATCACATATGCAAATAGGTGACGTTAAGGAGTGGCTACCGTGTTACATCATATGAGTTCAAGACCATTTACCATGTCTAGTCTGTGTGGTTGTGAGGTAATGCTCAGAACAGAATTTATTACCCAGAAACAAGCTACAGACCTACCCACTCATTTTCTAGATTCAGAAACTTATTTTTCAGAACTATCCACTTTGACTTTGTCCTATGATATACTTTCTACCACGTCCTAAAACAACTTTTTCATACTTCTGGGAATTCAAATCTCCATGCCTATACCTAAGTATTTTGTGTTTGATATAAAGTAATTAGATAACAAATCATCATTTATTCCAGTGAATATGTGAAATAAAACATATTATACAAAATTGTAAACATTTACATTACTATCTTAGAATGTGTGAACAGAGACAAAATATACAAATCATACTTGAAACATTTCTATTATGGTTATTTTTTATTTGGACCCTTTTCCTTCTACAGGCTTGCATCATCAAGCCTTGGTATGACACTTTGTGCCTAGTCTTGCTGTAACTTGTTATGCTATTTTCACTTGATATCCTGGAAGGTCTGCTCTGTCCTGAAGGGAAAAGGAGGTAAAGTAGATCTGGGAGATGAGTTTGGTCGGGGAAAGAGACTAGGAAGAGAGGAGGGAGATGTAAATGCAGTTGAGATGTAATGTAAGCATACACACACAATACATACATACATACATACATACATACATACATACATACATACATGTAAGTTGAAACAAACAACAACAACAAAGAATTCTATTCTCCTTTCCCATTTCCATTAAGATCTTTCCATCCCCCGTTAAGCCCCCCTTATTACTTAGCTTCTGTAGGCATGTAGGATATATATAGCATGATTGTCTTTTACCTTATAGCTAATATCCATTTATAAATGAGTACATACCATGTTTCCCTTTTGGAGACTGGGTTTTCTCACTCAGGAAGAATATTTCTAGTTCCACCTATTTGCCTGCAAATGTCATGATGTTACTGTTTTTAACAAATGAGTAATATTCCATTGAACAATTGAACCACATTTTTTATACACTCTTCAGTTAAGGGGCATCTAGATTGTTTCCAGTTTTTGCCTAGAACAAAGTTGCTGTGAAAATAGTTGAGCAATTGTCTTTGTTATAGGGTGGAGTGTCCTTTAGGTATATATGCCTAGGAGTGGTATAGCTGGGACTTGAGGTAGGCTGATTTCCAATTTTCTGAGAAAATGCCATATTGTCTTCTAAATTGGCTTTACAAGTTTTCAGTACCACCAGCAGTGGAGGCCTGTTCCAGAGCTCCATATCCTCGCCAGCATTAGCTGTCACTTTTGTATTTGATCTTAGCCATTCTGACAGCTGTGATGGCTAAGGTTGTTGAACATTTCTACAAGTGCATCTCAGCCAGTAGAGACTCCTCCATTGAGAACTTTCTGTTTTAGATATGTACCCATTTTTCTAATTGGGTTATATAGTTTGTGGATGTCTAGTTTCTTGAGTTCTTAATATAGTTTGAATATTAAACATATTTGTTATGGTTTAGTAGCTTTGTGTTCTTGTAGGAATTTAAACAGTGGTAGCAGGTGCTGTCCCTAACTCTTTCCACTACTTGATGGACACTTTTCTTCCTACTGGGTTAACTTGTCTAACCTTGACATGATGGTATATGCCTTGTTTTATTGGAGCTTGCTATACCATGTTTGGTTGATGTTCCTGGGAGGCCTGTTCTTTTCTGAGGGAAGCTGGAGGAGGGGGTAGATTTGGAAAAGATTAGAGGTTACAGGGTGAGACTAGGTATATAAAAATTGCAGTTGCAATATAATATATGAGAAAAAAGAAGAGAGAAAGAGAGAGAGAGAGAGAGAGAGAGAGAGAGGAAACAAAGAAAATATTGTAAAGATACTGACCTGTCAGACACAGTATATTTATTTACCTCTTCTATACAGTTATGGAATGTGTTTCAATTTAAGGTAAAGTTGCAAAATACAATACTTGTTTAGAAAAACACAGCTGTACGATATAACAATAAATGTACAAATGAACCCAGACAAAAGTAATTGGCATGTATCTAATATTACAAAAAATAACACACTTTTACTAATATAGTACTATGTCACGCAATTTCAAGACTCTTCTATTTCAATTCCTGCAACTTTGTGCTTTTTTCAACACAATGGCAAAAGTAACTATTATTATTTAGTATTTATTACTGTTAGATAACTTATATCCATTTTTTGTTTAGTTTCAACATCAATAGTGGTTACACACAATTACTACAAATTTATAGATGAAGTCACTAAGGCTAAAGAAAATTTTCTCTGAGACAGGGTTTCTCTGTGTAGCTCTGGCTGTCCTGGAACTCGCTCTGTAGACCAGGCTGGCCTCGAACTCAGAAATCCACCTGCCTCTGCCTCCCAAGTGCTGGGATTAAAGGCGAGCGCCACCACCGCACAGCTTAAAAAAATTAAAAAAAAAATACTCAGAGTTTTAGAAATAGAAAAAATTATGGGGTTTCAAATCAAATTTACAACAGACATATCTAATTATTGAATAGATACCTCTCTATGACAATGAAACAGATCCTGTATTTGAATGGTCCTATAGCATACAAAAAGTTTTGATATACAAGGTGCTCAACAATGAAATTACTGAAGTAAACAATGGTACTTTAGAGATATACTTCACATTTTAAATAAAGATATTTTTGCATAAGACTAGAAATGAGGCAAACATATACTAGCGATTGATTTTTATACTAATGTTTCACTTACCCGAGGCAACAAAATGAGTACATATTTACTTGAAAATAAACTAGCTTTCAAATTAAATGTGTAGCTTTATACCTAATTTTAACACATTTCTTTATAAACTTCTATATGCAGATAAGGTTAAGATATTAAAAATGTTTCTTTAAAGTTGTTGCTTCTTTGAGAGGCAAGAGCTTATGTTTTGCAGGATTCTAAGTCTCTGGTGACAGCTTGCTTTTATAATTCTTTATATCCACTAAATCAGAGACAAACAATCTCATAGTATATCAAAACATTAGGAATTGTAACCTAGCTTCATCACATATTCTAGATTACAAATTAAAACAAAAATGTTTTTATCATCTAGTTTTTAAAGCAGAACAAAATTAGAGGATTAAGGGTGATTTTTCTAGTACTTTCCCCAGAATATAGCTACTGTTCAGAAGTACATTGATTAAAATTAAGACAGAGTTGAGGTAGTTCAAGGAAAATAGAAATCACATTTCTACTTTACATAAAACATTATTATAAATATTTTAAGCTACTCTTAATTATTCTCATAATAAAGATAAAAAGGGTTAAAAGGGTAAAATGAGTACTCCAGGATCTAACTCAGTGAGCCTTGCTGGTCTCCACCAATGTGATTTGCTTCTTATCATGAGTTAATTTGGATTAGGAAAAATTCTCTGTGGGTTTGGATCTTCATCAGTTTAGAAAATAAATCATTTATCTGTCATCCAAAGATCATATTAGATAAAAAAGATCTACTTATCATTAGTAGTAATAAACCAAATGGAGAATAAACGAATCATATATTTTAAAATTTAACTTCATTTTTCTTCTCACTAACCATATAATATTGAAAACTAAATGCAAGCTTTATAAAATTTTAAGAATAGTTTGAACTATTTTATTAAAATATAAAGTGTATCATGAATTCAGCAGTTAATAGTATTCTCATACAAAAAAAATGAGTTAATGGGTCCATTATACCAATTATTCATAGCTAAGTTCTAAAAGCCAGTCTATTTAAGTAGTCTACTTTCTGTGGTTGAAATATCACAGATACTCAGTTGATTAATTATTTGCTATATCACTCATCTGATCGCAGTAATCTTAATACTAACTGAGAATATAAATTGCTAAAATATTAATCTAGTAGGTTCAAATTTGTGTTAGGATTAAAACAATTTGATGTAATGATTAAAATTGTTTAGTTTTATGTAAAATAATTATTTCATAATGTCAAATTTCCAAATAAATTTTCTAATGTTATGAATAAAGTCTTTTATGCTCCAAAATCCTAATCAAAGTTTAAATTAAAGTGGATGCCATAACATATCACAAGGCAGTCAAAGAGAAGTACTCTGGTTAAGCAAACAAGAATAGTTCATATTAAACTTCTGACAGAGTATTACCCCTGGTCTATATATGTATAGATTTCATGTATATAGGAAAATGAATCAATGTTCAAAATTATGGCAACATAACTTTTTTATGAAAATACATTATAAAGTTCAACACATTATCAAATGGATCCATGATCACAAAAACTCACAAACACAGCACTAGTTTTAAAACAAGATCTTGCATCTCTCAACCCTGACTTCTTAGTACCATAAATTTAGACCAAATGTTTATAGAGGCGCATCTTAGGTTAAGTATCTCTTCTTCTGTTAGAAAACCTGATCTTACTCTCTGGATCGCTCCAGTCCTTTCACTGTATAATGTGGATTTATCTTCCCAAAAGAGAAAAACTGGTTACTTATTTTCTTCTTCACTGCTGTTCTCACTTCTTGATTTCTCAAAGTATAGATAAGTGGATTCAGAAAAGGGGTGAAGATGGTGTAGAAAACAGAAAGAATTTTATCCATCAGAAAGTTTGTGAAAGGCCACACATAAATGAGAATGCATGGTCCAAAGAACATGAGCACAACTGTGAAATGAGATGTGCAGGTGGAAAGAGCCTTAGATGATCCAATTGAGGAGTGGCCCCTGATGGTGACAAGCACCACAATGTAGGAGATGAGCAAAAGCAGAAAACTTATAAGAGCAATAACACCACTGGTTGAGACCATGAAGACACCAAGAACATATGTATCTATACAAGCCAGTTGGATTACCAAAGGAAGGTCACAGAAGAAACTGTCTACCACATTTGGACCACAGAAGGGTAAATAGAGGATAAAAACTAGTTGACTCATTGTATGTAGGAAGCCTACCGTCCAAGCAGTTACCACAAGTCCAACACACACTTTTTGGCTCATAATTGTTGAATAGTAGAGAGGTTTACATATGGCAATATACCTGTCAAAAGACATGGAAATCAGCAGTACAATTTCAGTTCCAGTGAAAAGATGCAAAAGAAAGATTTGAGAAATACACCCCTCAAAAGAAATGGTCTTGTGGTGAGCAAAGAAGTCCATGATCATCTTTGGTGTTGCAAAGGAGGAGAGGCATATGTCAATGAGAGAGAGGTTGCTGAGAAGGAAGAACATGGGGGAGTGGAGATGTGAAGTGGACAGCACAGTGAGGAGAATTAAGCAGTTCCCAAGCATTGTCATTAAGTAGAAAATGGAAAATGCCACAAAGAAGAATATTTGAAGCTCAGGAGAATCAGTGAGTCCAAGTAACACGAATTCCGGCACTCTGGAATGGTTAACCCTCTCCATCTACCCGTAGACTCTGCTCTGTATTCAAAAAAATAAAAATTAAAAAAAAAAACATAAAAACAAAAAAATCACAGTCGTGGGAATACATACTATGTCTATAAATATATGTAAAGAACTTAAAATATTACTTAGTAATTATCTAATCCACTGGCTGCCTAGAATCCTTCTGGAAATGCTCTTAGGCACAAGATGCTTGTTTTTCTTTTAGGACCACTTAAACAACCAATACTGGGTAACACTTCAGAGGCACAGCCTCTTGGATCTGTCCAGCAGCCAAACACAATAGATGTCAGGTTGAGTATCACAGCCCTCATAACACACCTGTCTGACTACACCCATGTTTCCGGGTTCACATTTATAGAAATATGTTAAGTTTGTAGAATGTGCTAAACAATATATATATACAAAAAATAAGAGCTGAGCTCTCAAATCTTTTTCTGATGTATAAGATGTGGAATTATTTTTGAATCAACCATTTTGACAGTGTTTAAAAATTTAAAGAATATGATGAGATCAAGAAAATTCACTCAATCTCTTTGAGAGTGAAAAATTATTTAGTTTAAAATTTTAAGCTCATGAAATTATTAGTGATCAAAAAGTGTAGTTGTAAACACTCTAGAGGTAATCTCAATTGATTTGATGTTATAATCCCAAAACCTTTTTACAGTTAAAAAATAAAAATATTCCACTTTTGCTTTTTTTGTCCAGTTTATGCAACAAAAAGTTAGTGTATTAAACTGAGATAAGATGTTTAGAACTGTATTTTCAGGACTCAGATAGTTTTAAAGTTAATTTTTCCATTTACAGTCCTCCTAAGTTTTGAAGACTTTATTGTTGATTATGTCTACCAAATTGTCATAAAACATCATGAAATAAAATAAAAACTGGCCCTGATTGACCAAAGCTAATGTGAGGAAATGAGTCGAGTTCCTCCAGCCATCTAACTAATGCACTGTAGACTTTTGACTAAATAAAGTGTAACTGACTTGTTAGCAAAGTGCTTGTTTATTAGAAAAATTTATCAAGCACAGATTAGTCAAATAATCAGTAATCTAATGTTATTTTAGCTCAATTAATTATAAAAAAATCTGTATGGCACCAATACAACTTCTTTTATCTTTTTTAGTTAAATATATATGTTTATAGGTAAAATCATGAGTCACTTGCCACATTCAATTATTGTAGAATTACCAGTATGTTTCATTTAAAATTTTGGTGATAATTTGTCTATTTATATTTATCTAACATTATACTTTATCCATCTTCAAAAATGTGATTTTTGCTTACTTTATATACAAATTTTCTAAGTCCACCTAAAGTGATCAAAATTTTAAATATGTGTGTGAAACAAGATGGCTCTGTGCCAAGAAATTTAAAGTGTCTTTCTATAGTAACATTCAAGTTATTCTTGATATTAATAGAGTTAGAAAAGAATGAAATCTTTGTCATAAACTCAGAGAATATTCAAATGGAAACAGAATCAAGAAACTCTGATTTTCTCCACTATTTATTTCTTTTTCATTAACTCACTTCTAATGATGCTTAAATTATGTTTAAAATAGCAATGGAAACACGTATTACAAACATCACATGGACATCTGACACTAGGACTAAAATTCCTTTTTACTGAATATTAACAGAGTGGCATTATGGTTTCTAGTCAAAGAATAAATCTTAGTAAAAATTAAAGCAACTCTTCCAAAATAATTTGGCATCCCTTTTGAGCACTTAACACAAAATCCCATTCACTGCATCTTCTGTCTTCAAAGAAGAAATAATACATCTCGTGTAGTTGTACCTTACTTCACAGCACAGTCAGAAGGAGGAAGGTGACAAGAGGGAATAAAACTACAAGTTCACATCTTAAAGAACTGCACTATCAAACTACAATTTTCCTCACTGTTTTATTTTTAACTGTCACTGGACAATCAATGCCCAAATTTAAACCATTACCATTAATACTACTTTTTGTGTAGCTTCCTGTTTTCTCATGGGAAAGAAAGTATATTTACATACTGTTTATGTGCACATATTCAATTTGCCTTTTATGATTAATAAACATTGTTAATTTTTTAGATAAAGTTGTAAAATTCTTAAAATGGAACCATCACTCAGTAGTTATGAGTGGCAATGATGTTTTTGACCAAGATCATATCTCAGCAGCCTTTTGACCTGCTGACCTCTTTAATTGTGAGAGTTAAATTAGATGATTTATTTAAATCTCCTAGCTTAGCTCCTGATTAACAGCCAAAGACATTTCTGGAATTGAAATAAAAATGTTGTTCAGAAACGATCCTTTCTTTAATTTTATTAGTAATGATTGATAAAACATTATGTAACAAAATATTCTAATGTTGCTTCAATTTAGTGATTCAATGCTATGCTACCAAAGTAATTAAATTTTCTTTCATCCAAAATTATTCAATTTATTTTTAAAAGGTTTGGATTACACATTTTGCTCTTTTCTCACACTTCCATGACAAAGATTTAATTATGATGAGAATTATGCTCACAATTACTATAAGTAAAGGTTTTTCTTCACTTCATCTCTAGACAGGCAACTCTAATCACCCTGTGGTAGAATAGTCTGACTTCTTTATTATGTACCCATTTATACTTTATATAGTTAATAAACACAAGTGGACACTTTTGTTACCGGAAGACACAAGCCACAATTTGCTCTCAAGATCTTTACCACGATTCCTGATTTTTCACCTACATACCAGCTATGCAGTCAGAATATGATTCACTGCATCTTAAAAATGTGTGAGTCTTCTGAAGTCATGAGGGTCTTAGCAAGCCTTAGTAGCCAGGAACTTGAATATATATTTTCTCCCTTCTTGATATAGAAGCCTCTAGGCAGTGACATTTAGGAGGTGAGTGATTTGGTCCTACAATCTACTTGCAGTGGGAGTTATTAAAATGCTAAACTGTCTTCTCAGAATTGCAAGAACTTTGTATGTGTCTCCTTTATTTAAACTGGGAGGCACTTTTGTGATGAAGTAGTGTTACTCAGAGAAAATGGTATGACTAGACCTTCCTAAGAGAGGAAGATGAAGAACAAATTCATAAAGATATTTCCATTTAACGCCAGTGTTCAAAACACCAAATTCGGAAACTGTTCTTTAAATCACACCAATTTATCTCCAAAGATACACGGTTGCTATAAGACCAGTGAATTAAAGTATTAGACAAGACAATAAACACTTAGCAAAAACAAATAAATATAAAGTTGTCTGTTTCTGTGAATAGGTGACGTCTACACAAAAGATATCACAAAATCCAAAGTATCTTGGGTATAATAATTTCAATTAAAATTTTTGTGTTTCTGTGATATATATATATCTATATACATATATATGTGTATGTGTGTGTGCATGTGTGTATGTGTATATATGTGTCATATATATGTATTTGAAGTGTGTAAAACAAGTTTCCATGGGACTTTTCTTTTTTTAATTAAAAATTTTTAAATACGTTTTTTATTTGATTTGATTTGATATATATGCCTGTGTGTATGTACTTGTGGTTGTCAGAGACCAGATGTTCTAGAGGGCAATGAATCCTCTGGAACTCGAGTTCCAGACAATTGATATCAACTACATGGGTGCTAGAAAGGGTCCTCTATAAGAGCAACAAGGGCTCTATATTGCAGAAACATCTCTCCATCCATGAATTGGTCTTTTTAAACATCGTTAGTGTTATCTATCTCTCCCCTCATAAACTCCTCTATTCTATGTGACCATTTCCCCTCCACTTAAATTATCCCCTGTTATCCCTCCTTTACCCCTTCATATTGAAATAATTGATAAGAGAACATTACAGATCACCAGTCTTTATAGCAAGTTCTCTAGCCAGCTGACTAATAACAGGCTCTCACCTGAGAAAAGACTCCTGGTTTTTTTGTTTGTTTGTTTCTTTGTTTTGTTTCATTGGTTTTAAATATGAAGGCTGCAGTCATATCAGATCACATGCAGGCTAAGGAGATTTTCACAATGAAGTGGGTCTTGTAAACATCAGATAAAGATCACTCAGAGGAACAATTTGTATTCATCAGGACTCTTTCTCAGCCAAAGGGTAGCCATTTTTTAGTGTTATAAAACACTATCAAAAGGAGTGAGAAAGTGTCTAAAGGAAAATGTGACTCAAGAGTGAAGGAGGTCAGGATAAGATAACCTTGCCTAAGCCATTTCAATATCACCAGTGTTCTATAATCCCCCCCCCTTCTTATGAACCCCTCACTGACCCTTAGCTAGTTCTCTGGTAGCTACAAGTACTCAGAATTAAACACACAAAGATAAAGACTCAATGCTAGGATCCACATATGAGTGACTTGCTGTGTTTCATTTGTGTGTATGTCAGCATTGTCTTATGTAATGTACCTTTTCCAGTTCCTTCAATTTACCTGGAAACTACATTGGATTTGTAGATTGCTTTAGAGAATATGGCCATTTTACAAAGTTAATCTTACCAATCCATGTTTATGAGAGGTCTCTCTGTCTTTCATTGTCTTATTCAAATGTCTTTATTCATTGTTTGACATTTTTTCATTGTAGATAATACAGGTCTTTCAACTTCTTTGTTAGGTGTGTTTTGGAATTTTGTTTTATTTTTCTATCGTCAATAGGATTGTTTCCATGATTCTTTTCTCAGTGCTTATCCTTAGCATGTGAGAAGACTACTGGTTTGTAACCTAACATTTTGAACTGTTTATCAGCTCTAAATGTTAGCACCAGGACACTCCAAGACCCGCCTAACTATGTGACCCTTGACCTGCATTGCCAGGACAACGACCTTCAATCCCACAATCCACTTGGCTCAGTCTTTATACTCAATGGTGTTATGTAATTTTTCGTATAAATTAGGAAGTCACCCCCTCCTCGCTCTCTTTTTCTTCTCTCTCTTCTCTTCCCCCTCTTTCTCTCTTTTTCCTCTTCTCTGCCTCCCACTCAATAAACCTCTCCCACGTGGAATCACCTTGGCCTAATCTGCTGTTTGGTTAATCTGCCCAAAACATATATATGGCGCCAACTCTCCCCCTCCCTCTGGGCCAGAACTTTGGGTGACCCAACTCCTGTAACCACTGTTAAGCCTCTGCCGAACAGCTCAGCACTCACACAAAGGTCAGTGGTGGGGGGGCATCATTGCAGCCGCCAGTGCCCACCATTTGGGGTGCCATTGTGGCCTGCCATTGTCCCACCATTTTCCACCATGTGGCCCGCTGCTGCCAAGATCCACAAACCTTAAGTGAGCTGTGTCACTTCTGCATGCCTTGTAGGCTGGGCTTCCATGCTCTCATTCACCAGTTCGCTAAAAATTTCCATGCATACACTGGCATACAATCGATAGGACTTGTCAACTAGAATGAGCCCCCCAGATCCCAGAACAGAGCCTGGCCAGTTTGGTCTGAGAACTAAGGAGTATCGTCCCAGAAAACATAGTACATTGCCCATTTAGATCTTGCTCTTCTCTTCTGAAAGTTGCTCTCTTTCCTCAGAGCCCTAGCGGCTGGTTGAAATCCCTGGCCCGGGTGGAGCACTTTCCACAGTAGGGCCGGGACCTACTGGGTGGCCACTAAGAGGCCCTCATGAAGACCTGGGCCCTCTAGCCTGGTCGATTTCCTTTTTGGTTTCTGAGCTGTTCTCGGGACACCAGTATGAACACCCAGAACTTCCAGATCATGAGCAAAACGTACTCCCAGATACACCACTGGGACACCTCCTAGAAAACCTCGAGTCTTTGAAGCTGACACCCCCTTTGAGGGCATCAAAATTGATATTTCTTTGCAATAAGGTTTGGAATCAATATTTACTATATAACGATTCCCAAAGGCCAATTAATGGCACTTCAGATCCAGTTGTTTTGAGGGATCTTAACACATACTGCCGGTAAATGCGGTAAATGCGAAGAGGTTATCTCTGTAAAGTCTTTCATTTATCTCCGTTCCAATCCTGCAATGTGTTCTTCCTGCTCCACAACTCAACTTCTGTTAGCCATAAATCCTGCACAACTTCCACTAGATGATACCACGATACTGGACCCAGCATATGAACCACCTCCTTTTTGCCATAGGCCTGCTTCTGCACTGCTTAGAACCCAAAGTACTGAACCGGTTCTCTCCCACCGAGACTCCCCTGGGCCTGCCACCCCCAGCTCTCCTTCTCCTTCTGTGCAGCCTGCAGGCCCCTTCCCTTCTCCTTCTGTGTAGACTGCAGGCCCCTCCAGACGCTCTACCTAAGTGCCTACTTTCACACTACCTATCACTCGCTCTAAGGCCATGACTAAAACCCCAAGTTCTCCACCCCCAGAAGAGTCTGACCCAGCAAATGTCCTTCCCTTAAGAGAAGTTGCAGGGGTGGATGGTCTGGTCAGACTACATATTCCCTTCTCACTGAGCGAACTTTCTCAGAAAAGAGATTGGGCTCCTATACTTCTAATTCTTCTGCCTTTATCAAGGAGTTTCAGTATATCACTCAGTCATATAGCCTGACTTTTCATGATATACACATGATACCAACAATTTGCTTCCGGAGGAATGCGGGCAAGTTTGGGAACAAGCGAGAGCACATGCAGATGAGATTCATCAAACAGAGAGCATATCCAATCGGGGCAGAGACAGTGTGTGACCTAGATCCTCAATGGAATTATAATTCTGCAGGTGGTATTCTAGCCAGGGACAGGTATGTTACATGTCTTTTGGCGGGTCTGAAAAAAAGCAGCTTTAAAGCCAGTAAATTTTGAAAAGCTTCAAGAGGTTGTCCAAGACAAACAGGAGAATCCATCTCAGTTTTTAGAACGCCTTAAAGGGGCTCTATTACAATACACCAATCTGGACCCTGAGAACCCAGAGGGTAAACAATTCTTACTGACTTACTTCTTTTCCCAGAGCTACCCCAACATTAAAGCTAAACTTAAGAAATTGGAGAGAGGACCTCTTACTCCACAGGCAGAAGTCTTGGTGCTGGCCTTCAAGGTGTACCATGGGAGAGATGAGAGGGTTCACAAGCAGAAGGACAATATACTGGCAAAGGCTGTCTGACCAGCTCCAGCTGTTACCCCAAGCTCATGGTCTCCTAAGACCCAGGGACCACCAGGCACCTGCTACAGGTGCAGTCGACAAGGTCATTGGGCCAAAGCCTGCCCTAATCCCTGCAAGCCCGGGGGGCCATGCCCTAGGTGCCATCAAGAGGGCCATTGGGCCATTGACTGCCCCCGTGTTATGCAAAACAGGGGGACATCACCCCCAAATAGCCCTCCAACTGATCTCCTACTCTTGGCTATGGCCGACTGACGAGGCCCAGGCTCCTGACTCGACCACTGTCATCACAAACAGAGAGCTTAGGGTAGACATCGTGTTCTGTGGACAACCCATCTCTTTCCTCTTGGACACCGGAGCCACTTACTCGGTCTTAACGAAGTTTGGGGGGTCCACATCTCCCTCTTGTTTTCCTATTGTCGGGGTAGGAGGACAATCTTACCTCCCATATCAGACCCCACCAGTCAATTGCATTTTTAGGGGTGTATCTCACCCATTCCTTTTTAGTAGTGCCCACATGTCCTGTCCCCTTATTGGGAAGAGACCTCCTATCTAGGCTGGGAGCCTCTATTTCTTTTGCTCCCCATATTCGCCTGAACTCAAGCTCACCAGTAGTCCCTCTGCTCCTCCTTTTAGCCAACCAATCTACTAACAATACCATGTCATTCCCTTTACTAGCTTCACAGGTAGATACCCGAGTCTGGGACATCCAGAACCCCTCTGTTGCTAAACACCATTCGCTTGTTGTCATCCAATTGTTGGACCCTACCAGGTTTATCACCCAGGCTCAATAACCTCTCTCTCTCCAGAGTCTCATGGGACTCAAGCCAATCATCTCTGACCTGTTGAGAAAGGAACTTATTCGCTATACCTCTTCTCCCTTTAACATCCCTATACTGGCAGTAAAGAAACCCAATGGTGCCTATCATTTAGTCCAGGATCTCAGACATATTAACTCTGTAGTGGTGTCTCTCCACCCAGTTGTGGCTAACCCCTATACAGGTCTTTCTACTATCCCCTCAGGTACTTCCCATTTCTCAGTCCTAGATCTTAAGGATGTGTTTTTCTCTATTTCTTTAGATGTCCAGTCACAAAACATACTTGCTTTGACCTGGACAGATCCTGATTCCTACTTTTCTACCCAACTGACCTGGACTGCTTTACCTCAGGGATTCCACGATAGCCCACACCTTTTTGGACAGGCCTTCTGTAGCTTCTGACCTACTATCTCTATCTCTTCCTAAATCTAAGATCATACTTTAATCTCTAACTGTTCCATCTACAAAGGAAGAAATTTTGTCATTCTTGGAAATAGCCAGTTTTTTACGTTCATGGGTCCCTTTCTTTTCTTTCTTGCTCTCTATCCGAAGCAGCATCAAGTCCCACCCACGGACCTCTTTAAAATCTATTACCAAACCCTTTCAAAGGCTCCAACAGGCCCTCCTTAGGGCCCTGGCCTTACATCTTCCTGACCTGACTCGTCCTTTTTCCCTCTATGTAACAGAAAAGGAGAGATTTGCCCTTGGAGCCTTGGGCCACCAAATAGGACCTTCTTTTCACCTGTGGCATACCTGTCAAAGAAACTAGACCTAACCATTCAGGGATGGGCACCCTGTATTCACACACTAGCAGCTGCTGAGCTCCTCATTCAAGAATAACTGTCTACTCACAAACTGTCACAGCTCCTAACGTATAAAGGATTACAGACTCTACCTCCCTCTAGAGTTCCCTATTCCCAGGTGGCTCTAATAGAAGACCCCACACTCACTTTCCAATCATGCCCACCTATCAATATTTCTAACCTCCTTCCTAAACCAAACTCTATCATATCTTCACCAGCTCTTTCATCCTAATAGCCAATCACTATCTTCCTTTATTAAACCTCACCTACTCCTGAAGACCTATACTTCCTAAAATCTATCACTGCCTCTTGTAAGATCTGTCAGACATCTAACTCCAACTCAAGGTATCATGGCCTTCCTTTTCCCACTCATCAGACTAGAGGTTCCATTCCTGGAACTGACAGACAACTTGATTTCACCCATATGCCTGCCATCAAACGTGTCAAATACCTGCTAGCCTTAGTGGACACCTTCTTAGGGTGGTTAGAAGCATTCCCCACAACTAATAAAAGGGCTCAGACAATCTCCAATCTTCTTCTCCAAGAGATCATCCCTTGATTTGGTGTTCTGTTTTCTCTCCAATCAGACAATGGACCTGAATTTACTTCCCAAGTTTCTCAGATCCTATCTAAGGCCCTAGACATCCCCTGGCACTTTCACATCCCTTTCTACCTCAATCTTCAGGCAAGGTAGAAAGAACTAACTGCTCCTTAAAAACTACTCTTGTTAAACTGTCACAGGATCCTGACTGGGTAAAGCTCCTGACCCTGGCTCTTTTCAGGCTTCGAGCTCTCCCCAAGCAACCTCTCCTCATCTCATCTTTTGAACTCCTATACGGATGTCCAGTCCTAGCTCCTGGCTTCTTGCCTAAAAACTCTCCTCTTCTAGATCATTTGCTTACACCATTACTTTCTCATCTCCATTCTCTCCTATGGAACTTCACTGACCATCACCTACCTCGACCACACTCTGTCTCCTGTCTATTACCTGTTAATATTGGAGACCAGGTCCTTTTATCCCCTCCAGGTCATTGACCTTCACTCCTCTTTCCAAAGTGGCAGGGTCCTTTTAAGGTAATCCTTGTAACTCTTACCTTTGCTAAGCTCAAGGGACTCTCTCATTGGATCCACCTGTCTCACTTGAAACCCTTCATTTCCCCACCTAAATATAATTCCTCTCCATTCACATCAACCCTAACAGGACCGTACTCCGTTAAGCTTCAGAAGGCATCAAGACCACCCATCTTGTCTCCCATCCTAGAGAATGAGGCTTCACTCCAGTAGCCAAACCTGACCTCGATGGACAAGACACTGGATTAGTTGGAGCCTTTTCATCTTTTCCCTGCTGTTCATTTAAACTGTGAACTGTGCTTGCTATCCAAAAAGCAGATCAATGGTATTTTTACTTGGCAGCTGTGATGCTTCAAAACTGGTGAGGACTAGACCTCTTGACAGCTAAAGAAGGTGGCCTTTGCCTACTCCTATGGGAAGAATGCTGTTTCTATGTCAATCAATCTGGAATAGTGAAAAATAAAATCCAGGAACTACAGGCAGACATAAGAGATTTCAGTAACCGTGAGACATCCAGTTTTGGTATCTTTGAGAACCCCATATGGAAGTGGATCCTTCCACTTGTAACACCTTTCCTGGTCATCTTCCTGGCATTATTATTCGCTCCTTGTCTTATTAGTCTTGTCTCTACGTTCCTTCAATGAAAAGTACAAACTTTTCTAACCAAACTGTTAATCAGCTCCTGTTACAGAACTACCGGCAGTTGCCCATAGATGATCACCAAATGAATTCCGATGGTGAAGACCAGATATATCCTGACAACGCCCCTAAACAGCAGGAAGTAGCCTAAGAGACACAACGTCCCCATTCCCTCTTCACCGTTGGTCTCCCTTCTCTTTTTCTCCCCTTCTTTTTATAATAACAAGAAAGGAGGAATGTTAGCACCAGGACACTCCAAACCCAGCCTAACTATGTGACCCTTGACCTGCGTTGCCAGGACAACGACCTTCAATCCCACAATCTACTTGGCTCAGTCTCCACCCTCAAAGGTGTGACATTATTTTCCGTATAAATTAGGAAGTCACCCCCTCCTCACTCTCTTTTTCTTCTCTCTCTTCTCTCTCCCCTCTTTCTCTCTTTTTCCTCTTCTCTGCCTCCCCCTACTCGTTCAATAAACCTCTCCCACATGGAACCACCTTGGCCTGGTCTGCTGTTTGGTTAATCTGCCCCCCCCAATATATATATATATATATATATATATATATATATATATATATATATATATATATATATATGGTATTTTGGGGTCTCTCGGTACAGAATCACACCATCATCTCATAGAACTGTTTTAACTTCTTTTCCTATTTGTACCCATTTTATCTCCTTCTCTTGTTGCTGTAGCTATGGCTTCAAGCATTGTACCAAATAAGAACAGAGAGAGTGGGCACCCATCCGCCTGCCTCTGCCTCCCAAGTGCTGGAATTAAAGGCCTGCACCACCACTACCCGGCTCTTTTTTTTTTTTTTTCTTCACTTAATATGATGGTGGCTATAGGTTTGTCATGTATAACCCTCACTATGTTTAGATACGCTTCCTTGATCCCTGTCTCTCTGGGTTTTTACCATGAAGGGATGTTGGATTTTGTCAAAGTCTATTTCTGCATCAGTTGAAGTGATCATGGGATTTTTGTCTTGAATCTTTTTGGTGACCAGACTGACTTTGAATTCACAGAGAATTGTAGAGGGTTGGTGTGGTGCTGTTATGTATTCAAATGCTAAATACTGGTATCCTAAGACCTGGTTGCCCCAAGACTTGTGAAGTCTTAAGTATAGCAGCTTTTGTTATGCAAATTTTGCTCCCTCTGTTATCCCCAATTGGGCTATAAAGATTCCTATAGCCTGGGTTGGACAGAAGAGAGGGAGCAGAGCAAAAGTTCCTGGGCTTGGGGTCTGAGGTAGGGAGGGACAAGGAGGAAGAGGGAGAGGAGAGAGAAGAACAGGTCTCAGTGGAGAAACATGGATCTTAAATACATGGCCATGAGACCTAATAGAGTGGGAGCCGCCCAGTTGGAATCTTGGGGATCAATACAGGGAAGGAAAGAAAATAGCATAGAGGGTTAATATCTGCCCAGTTTCAGTGTTTGTTTACTTTCTATTTACTTAGTGTCTACTTATTCACTTTACATCCCGCTCACTACCAACCTCCTTGTCACCCCTTCCCCTTCTCCTCTGAGGGGTAGGGGCCTCCTGGGTATCCCCCAACCCTGGCACTTCAAGTTTCTGCTAGGCTAGGCACTTCCTCTCCCACTGAGACTAGACAAGGCATCCACCTAGAACATATACCACATACAGGCAACTACTTTTGGGATAGCCTCTGTTCCAATTGTTTGGGACTCACATGAAGACCAAACTGCACATTTGTTACATATATGTGGGAGGTCTAGGTCCAGCACATGTATGTTCTTTGGTTGGTGGTTCAGTCTCTGAAAGCCCCAAGAGTCCAGGTTAGTTGATTCTATTGGTCTTCCTGTGGAGTTCCTATCCACTCTGGGGCTGCAATCCTTCCTCCCATTCTTTATCTGTCTGGGTCAGCCACTGGAATAGCCATGCTAGATTCCTGTCTGCAATCATAACAGAATATCATTAATAGTGTCAGGGATTGGTGCCCACGGGACAGGTTTCAAGTTGGGCCTGTTATTGATTGACCATTCTCTCAGTCGCTGCCCCTTCCCCAAACCCTGCATTTCTTATAGACAGGATAAGTTTTTGATCGAACATTTTGTGGCTGGGTTGGTGTCCCTATTGGTCCACTGGGATTCTGAACCACAAGAGGCAGCCTCCCCAGGCTTCAAACCCCAATGCTGTGAGTCACAGCTAAGTATATCCCCATGGATTCTTGAGCACCTCCCCATCTCAGGTCTGTCTCTTCCTGGAGATGACCCCTGCCTCTTCCTACACCTGTTGGCTGCAGATTTTTATTCATTCTCATGGCCATCTGGCCATCCCCATACACCTGACCCTGAATCTCCTACTCCCCTCTTTATCTTCTCTCCCATCCAATTCCCACTCTCAATCACATGGCCTTCCATGACCATCCCATTTCTCCCTTCTAAGTGAGGCTCAAGCATCCTTGTTTGTTACCTCCATCCTGTCCAGCCTCCTTGTATCTGTGGAGTGTAGCATGGGCATCTTGTATTTATGGATAATATCCACTTATAAATGAATGCATGTCCTGCATGTTCTTTTGAGCCTTGGTAAACTCACTTGAAGCTTATTATAAATCTAAAAGTCTCTGTCTATTATTTGGGACAATCATGATGATATTTAATGTTTGACTGATATTCTAAGAACCAAACTCTGTCTCTAATCCACCCCTGTGGCTTGATGCCTGTCTACAGCAATAATCACTCTCTAGTACCTAACCTATTCGATAATAGAGAAATAGGCACTTTGCAAGTATCAGTTGCTTTAGAGAACAGAGGGACACTGATCATACTGTTTACATGAATATTTTAGGAAATATGGGCTTTAGGGGGAAGAAAATATAGGTAAGCAGTCACGGGGAGCTTAATAATTAATATGAGGTTGTTGGATGAGACGTAGAGGAGAATAATATGAACCAGAATGGGAATAATAAAAGCAAAAGGAAAACCTGGAGTGGAAATGTGGGAGTTTAGGTTAATGGTAGACTAAAAGAGTGGAGGTAAAGTTCTGTATCCAGATATGATAAACTAGGTGGGCTTCTATGCTTTGACGGACATAACAATTAGAGCTCAGATACAGGAAAAGAAAAAGGAAGGTAGGGGAAAAAAGAGTCAAACAATAAAAGTCATGAAGAATAGAGGGCTGTGTTGAAATGATACACTCACAGACTGTACTATATAGAAAAAATACAGCTGAGTTGGTGCAGAGCTGGGTAGAGATAAAACATAATAAAACCACCACAAGATAACAGCTGCAGGATAAGGAGATCTAGGGGGAGGTATAGGAAAATAATATTACACGGCAGGGGGAGGTATGGGAAAATAATATTACACGGCAGGGGGAGGTACAGGAAAATAATATTACAGGGCTAGAAATAATTTTGTCTCCTTAGAAAATCTGTTGCCTCTTCTCCCTTGTCTTGGTCTGAGATAAACTTTGTGTTTATTTCTATCAGTTTAATTCTTCTTTTGTGAACTTTCCATTGCCCTTCTGAGTAGAGTTTTCGTGTTTCTCTTATTTGAGCTGTGAAGAGCCAAGTCAAACTCTACCCAGCTGTGGTTGCTTCATTTCCACAGGGTTGACAACTGTGAGTGGCTGTGTTGTGAGCCAAGCACACTTTGGAGTCTCTGATCAGTTCCCACAGCTTTGGCTTTTCCTGTTAGGGTGCTGATGGTGATCCTGGCAGATGTTCCTGGGAATTCCTTTTTAAAAAACTCATCTTGACACAACTTTGGTAGATTTCTTAGTGAAAGTTCTTTTAACCCAGGTTACTGGCATCTCCTGAAATTCTCAGCTATCTATCTCAGTTATTTTCCTAATAATTTACTATTAATACATTTAATAAATAAAATAATAAAACTGAATAATAAAATAATTTTCATTGAATAATCTAGGCACAAATGAAACAATGGAATAAGAACAAGAACAACTAGAATGATGTTTATCCTTAAATGTACATATACTACAGTTTACAAGTATAAGCCACAAGTATAAATTTATGTTTTATTCTATCTACATTTAACTTTTTATTTTGTTGGGTATCACAGGCTGGTCTTAAAATGATAATTCCTGCTTTAGCTTCCCAAATGCTTGAATTTAGGCATGTGTCACTACATCTAATCTATAAGCACATTTTTGTAAAAGAAAATGAGATGGTAAAATTAACACTAAATTTATTCATTCAATAAAACAAATATAAAAAATAAACAAAATACAAACTATTATTTTGGTATTTGGCAAATTTCCTCTTTTTTATTCAGTCTTTGAAATATCAGTTATACATGTATTAAGCCATGTCTCAAACCAGAGGAGACAGAATTTACATGTCCTAAAGCCACATGTGACAAGGAACCACAATTGTCCAAATAAATGAAAAGATTATGTTTAATAAATTTTTCTCTTAGCTGTGATTGGGGAAGCTCTCCCCACAATGAACAAAGTAAATACAAAGACTTATAGTTGTTCATGGTTCCAAGAATAAGTAAGAGTTGAGTCCTCAGTCCTCTAAGGGGCATTTGTGTCATCTCTTCTAAGACGAAGAGACTATTTTGGAAGATGCAGTGCAAAGAATATAGAAGCCAGAAGACAAGGAGAGGTACAGTGTAATGCTTTTCTCTGACATGACAGGTCTAACACAGGCATAATCAAGATAGGGCTAATATAGGCATAATCATGGCAGGTATAACACAGGCATATTCATGACAGGTCTAACAGGCATAATCTCACAGTAGCTGTGACTGGTATGAGCTTTCAGAAAACTGGGCCTGAAGACAATCAATCATGAACCAGGAAGGAGCCTGACCCCTCGTTACTGGATAATATCTGAGGGAGGGATGACATGGTCTTTGATTGTCTGCCTACTGGAGCTCACCAGGCTCTAATGAAAAGCAGATAGCACTGCTGGTTAAACACAGTGGGCTAAAAAACAAAACAAAGAGACTTGTATGTGGGAAGAGGCTAATAGGGAAGATAATAGAAGTGGAAAGGAAATAAGAAAGGATAGGGGACAGACTAAACAGAAAGAACTACATATGCATGAAGTTATTGGAGAACAAATGTAAATAAAGAATTTTTAACCTATGGCTCCACAGATATTTTTTCCTTCTGTGTTGTTTATCCATCATTGGAAGGAGAGTACCCTTGGTACTGCAATCTTTATATGCCCCAATACAGGGGAAAGCCAGGGCCAAGAAGTGGGAGTGGGTGGGCAGGGGAGCAGGGAGGGGGGAGGGGGGAGGGGACTTTCGGAATAGCATTTGAAATGTAAATTAAGAAAATATCTAATTAAAAAAAAAAGTTAAAAAAAAAAAAAAAAGAATGAGGACAACCTGAGTTTTGCAGGCAAATGGATGGAACTAGAAAATATCATCCTGAATGAAGTAACTCAGTCCCAAAAGGACATGTATTTTATGAACTCACTAATAAGTGGATATTAGCAAAAAAAAAAAAAAATACAGAATATCCAAGATACAGTCCATAGAACACAAAAAGGTCAACAAGCTGAAGTGCCCAAGTGAGGACACCTCAGTCCTACTCTGGAGGGAGAAAAAAGCAATCACAAGTGGGAAGGGAAGGAGGGACCTGGGAGGGAAAGTGAACAGGCAGGGAGGGGAGTGCTGGGGAGAGGGGAACCTGATCTGGTATTGGGTGAGAGAAAAATACTGAAACCCTGAGGGCCAGCAGAAAAAATGGAAACAGGCAACCTCTGGAGACAAAAGGTTGGGGGGACACTCCAGAATGCACCAAAGACCTGGGAGGTGAGAGACTCTTAGGATTCAAAAGTGTATGGATCTTAGATGAAATGCCTGATAGTAGGGAGAGGGAACTTTTTTTTCTTTTTTTCCCAATTTTTATTAGATATTTTCTTCATTTACATTTCACATGTTATCCCAAAAGTCTCCTAAACCCTCCCCCATCCTCCGCCCTGCTCCCTTACCCACCCTCTCCCCCATCTTGGCCCTGGTGTTCCCCTGTACTGGGGCATATAAAGTTTGCATGACCAAGGGGCCTCTCTTCCCAATGATGGCCAATTAGGCCATCTTCTGCTAGATATGCAGCTAGAGACATGAGCTCTGGGGGTACTAGTTAGTTCATATTGTTCTTCCACCTATAGGGTTGGAGACCCCTTCAGCTCCATAGGAACTTTTCTCTAGCTACGAGAGGGAACTTATTGAGTCTACCTCCAGCAGGAAGAAAGAGCATCAAATGAGGAAGAGGGATTCCATCCCACAGTCACAACTCTGACCCATAACTGTTCCTGTCTGAAAGAATTACAGGGATGGAAATGGAGAGGAACTTGATGAAAAGAAGGTCCTTCAACAGGCCCAAAGTGGGATCCAGCTCAAGGGGAGGTCCCAAAGCCTGACACTATTACTGAGGCTATGGAGCGCTCACAAAAAGGAACCTAGCATGACCACACTCTGGCAGCTGAAAGAGTCAGATGTAGATATTTGCACCCAACCAATGGACAGAAGCAGATGACCCCTATTATTGAATTAAGGAAGGCTGAAAGAAGCTGAGGAGAAGGGCAACCCTGTAGAAAGGCCAGTAGTCTTAATTAATCTGAACCCCCAAATTTCTCAAAAACTGGACCACCAAACATGCAGCATATACCAGCTTATATGAGGCCCCCAACACACATATAGTAGAGGACTGTTGTATCTGTGTTCATTCAGAGATGATGCATCAAACCCTCGAGAAACTGGAGGCCCTAGGGAGTTTAGAGGTCAGTTGGGGTGGAGGATGGAGACATCCACGTGGAGACAGAGGGTGAGGAGAAGGTGTGGGATGTGGAACAGTCAGAGGGTAGATGAAGGGGGATGAAATATGGATTGTAGATAGATAGATAGATAGATAGATAGATAGATAGATAGATAGATAGATAGATAGATAGATAGATAGATATCTGATGACATTCTGTACATCAATTAGGTATAGGGTTGAAGCACCACAAACTTTCCCCCATCCCTATTATCATGACTACTTATCTCATCCCTTTTTAGGTCTTGTATATGTAGCTATGTTTGTGAAAATGTATGAGTGTAGCTTTGTAAATCACTAAGAGATAAAATCTCACAGCAAACTCCTTGACCCTCTCCCTCTTACAATCTTTCAGTGCCCTCTTCTATAGTGATTTTTCTAACTGTTGATGCAGAAGTTGTTTTGTAGATGTGTCTGTTGTGACTGGGTTCCACAATGATTCATTTTAAAGGGTATGAATTTCTGTGATGGTCCCCGTATATTGCAGACAAAAGTTTTCTCGATGGAACGTAAGGACTACATTTATCTGTGGGTATCAGTACAAACATGATGTAGTCAGGGACTATGCTGGTTCAGTAAAGTAGTATTTGTACGTTTTTCTTTGGATAGGTTAAAATTACCAAGTATGATTTCCTTCTTGTCAAGCTGGTCTTAAGTCAAGTTAGACAGCTGTTAGCTACAACCAAGGTATGAATAGTATTTCTGCCCACTTATCCTTATTATAGGATGCTGGTCATTGAGGTGGTTTATAAGTACCACATCAGTTGCTTGTCTCTGTTCTTTGTAAGTTTTCATGGTGCCTTCTGGTTTCATGGATGCTAGTCCCAAGTAAGGAGACATTCATGCCAGTTTTAACTCAGAGGCCTCTGAATCCTGGGTCTGATGTTTATGGTGTCTTCATCAATAGGGACTTATAGCTTACAAATCTGAAGGTCAAAGAAAGTTAATAACAGTCTATAATGCTTTGGGAGTCTCTTAGACAACCTTGATTAACATCACAAGGAAGTATTTCTCATGCTTGGTACTGGAGTATTTGTTACATGGTTTTGGGGTTTCAAAGGGAGTATTGTCAGTCCAGTTATATGTATATGTGTATGTGTATGTGTATACATAGACTTACATGTGTTATAGGCTTTTTAGGTATGTAGGTAATAATATGAAATTTTCAGACACCCTTAAATTTATTTACTCTTCTCCTTCCTTCTGTATTAAACTCACACCTCACTCTCATTTGGAGCTCACAATTTTACAGTTGTCCAATCAGGTCACGTGTAACTACAAATTACTATCTCTATTGCATCCACGGTTCCCACCATAATAAGGGTCCCTTTTGAATTTCTGTGTTTCTGAAATTACTCCAAAATATGGACTTCTATCTGAAGATCTGAAGCAAGGATGTTGATGGCAGACAACATGCAGTATTTGTCTTTTCTGGTTCTGAGTTATTTAATTCAGTATTATCTTTATTGGAGTTTACCCATTTACCTGCAAAGCTGATGATCTTATTATTTATTTATTTATTTATTTATTTATCTATTTATTTATTTGAGCAGCAATAGTGTCATTATTCATTCATATGTTGATAGCCATTGAAGTTGCTTCTATTCCTTAACTCACAGCAGCAATGATCATGAAAGAATAAGTATCATTAAAGTAGAATGTTGAGGCCCTTTGGCATGTGTCAAAGGAGTAGTATAGCTAAGTCAAATGATCAATTCATTTTTCACTCTTCAAGGTCTTTTGACTCTGGTTTTCACAGTGGCCCTATCTGTTTGCAACTGTTCCAACGGTGAATAAAAATTCCCTTTTCTCTGCATCCCTTCCAGCATTTATTTTTTGCTGTTTTCTTGATCTTTGCCATTCTGACAGATGCAAAAATGAAATCTCAAAGTTGTTTTAATTGGGATTTTTCTAATTGCTGAGGAGCATAAACACTTTTAAAGTTGTTTCTTAGCATTTCTTTCTCCTTTTGAGAAGTTTCTCTTCAGATTCCAGGCACTTTTTCTGAATTAATCATTTATTCTTTTGAATCATTATTTTTATATTTTATATATATATTAGATATTAACCCTCTATCAGAATGATAAGTGGCAAAGAGTCTTTCTCATTCTATGGACTTCTGCTTCACTCAGTTGTTTATTACTTCAGTTTTCAGAAGCATTTTAGTTGTATATATTCTCACTTAGTAGTTATTGGCCTCAATTCTTTGCCAAGTGGAGTGCTATTCGGAAAGTCCTGTCATATACCTATATCATCTAAGGTACTATAAGAGTGTTCTGTTGTGAATAACCCTAGGGCTAATTATATTTGATATTAAATCTGTTCTCCTGTAAGGGGTTGCGAACAAGGAGTGAGTCAGCACTCAGGTGATGTCCTGTAAACCTGCTTCCCACCTTAATTTGTAAAATAAAGGAGAGCTGATGGTTGGATAGATTAAAGGGAAGATGAAGCAGAAGGTGGGGGAGAGAAGAAGGAGAAAATGGAAGAGGGAGAGAACTCTGAGGAGGAGGAAGAAGAAGAAAAGTGGAGCAGAAGCACATGGCTTGGAGAAACTGCAAGTTCTGAGGGATCTCATAAGCTGTGGGAGATAGTAGCATGGTGGTAGATCTGCCCAATCTAGGTGCACAGCATGTAATCACATTAACTGTGTCATGTTTTCATTGCTGGGACATATTTGGGTTGGAGAGATTTACCACAACAATGTTCCTCTAGCATTTTTTTCTCCTTTCGAGAAGGTTTTTTTTTTTTTTCAGATATTTTCTTTATTTACATTTCAAATGCTATCCCGAAAGTTCCCTATAACCTCCCCCACCCTGCTCCCCTACCCACTCACTCCCACATCTTGGCCCTGGCATTCCCCTGTATTGGGGCATATAAAGCTTGCAAGATGTAGGGGCCTCTCTTCTCAATGATGGCCAACTAGGCCATCTTCTGCTACATATGCAGCTAGAGACAAGAGCTCTGGGCATACTGGTTAGTTCATATTGTTGTTCCACCTATAGGGTTGGAGACCTCTTCATTTCCTTGGGTACTTTCTCTAGCTCCTCCATTGGGGGCCCTGTATTCCATCCTATAGATGATTGTGAGCATCCACTTCTGTATTTGCCAGGCACTGGCACAGTCTCACATGAAACAGCTATATCAGGGTCCTTTCAGCAAAATCTTGCTGGCATGTGCAATAGTGTCTGTGTTTGGTGGCTGATTATGGGATGGATCCCTGAGTGGGGCAGTCTCTGGAAGGTCCATCCTTTCGTCTTAGCTCCAAACTTTGTCTCTGTAACTCCTTCCATGAATATTTTCTTCCCTATTCTAAGGAGAAATGAAGTATCCACACAATTGTCTTCCTTCTTCTTGATTTTCTTGTACTGTTTTATTATTTCAGATTTCCTGCTGAATCCTTTGATCCATTTAGTGATGTATTTTAGGGGCAAGGTAATACATGTGAGCCTAATTTTATTTTCTAGCATACAGATATATAGTTTCCCCAACATACTTAGCTGAAGATACTTTATGTTTGTTGTGTATGGGCCTAGTGCTGTTTGTATGTTGATGCTAATTCTGCTCTCCTGGTGGTGGGGAGCTATGGACAAGGAATGAGTCATATTCAGGTGACTTCTTGTGAACCAATTCCTTAATGAATAAAGGAGCCAATCACTGGGTGAGTAGGCAGGACTTCTGGGTTGGATGGAGGAAGAGAGGAAGCAGGAGAGAGTTAGGCCCTCTTGGATGGGGATAGCATGAGGACAAGATGTAATTACAAGTGTCTCCTAGTTTCAATGATGGGTCCATCAGGAATCGGCACTGGAGGATGTAGATTTAATAAGGCTTACAAGTTAGGATTTATTTGTTGTGCCCAGCGATTGAGTTACCATTGTTTCTGAATTAAGTTTGTGTTGTGTTTTCCTTCACGTAGTGGCTCATCTGGGTTCTAGAGAGAAAGGTATAGTGGAAAAGTGTGGGTTTGCCTGAGGTACACCACAAAGGTCATGAAGGATTCAAAGCATGGGGTTGGCATGGTAAAGACCCATCAGGGGGAACTTAGTGAGCTGTGTGGAGACCTTTGGGAGCTCTGGGTCAGAGATAAAAACAGGTCAGTGCATGGCCAGGCAGGCCCCACAGAGCATGGTTGCCAGTGCCTGGCAGAAGTGCAGGAAGAGTGCTAGTTTGTGTTTTTTAATATATCCCACAAAAATGTTCTCATTCTTATGTTTTTGGTGTCTTTTCAAATATTAGATGTCTTTTTAAAAACTAAATGATGTAATGTGTACTCATGTATGGATTTTCAGGTTTTCTCCATTGATCTACATATCTCTTTTAGTACAGATACCATTTTAACTTTTATTTTTGAAATTATATATAACTCCAACATTTTATGCTTCACTTTCCTCCTGACAAAGCCTCCCATATACACCTTTTGTTCTCTTTCAAATACATGCCACTTTTCTCATCAATTGTTATTCATGTGTATGTATATATGTAAATATATATGTGCCAGGGTCTAGCCTCAACACAGGATCAGAGTTCTCAACTGGTAGCAGTGATATCTGGAAGGTGCATAATAAATGTACACAGACTACGTTTTGGTTACAAACTGACAGGCAATTTTTCTAGACTTAAAGTTTCTTCTCTCTTACTCTCTGCTCTTTCTCTCTCGCTTACTTGCAGCTTGAGGCTGCACACACTCTGCATTCTTCTTTACACTCTGCTTTTCTGCTGTGTGCTTTTCTTTTCTTTTCTTTTCTTTTCCTCCCACACTCCTACACACCTCTGTGTGTTCCCCTTTCATTCTTACACATTCTCTTCACACACATGACACACACATCTAACACATACCACATGCATTCTCTTTTCACTCACACACACACACACACTCTTCCTATACACCTCACATTCCCTCCTCAGTCACTTTTCACAGTCTCTCTTCACTCACTCTTCACATGCTCTTCTCATGCTCTCTCACTTTTTTCTTGCCCCAATATTTTTTGATACTTCAAAAGCAGGTAGAACAAAGGACATTATATAATCATTGCCAAATCAAATTCAAAAGAATAACCATATCCTACAAAGAATCAAGAATTACAATTGTTCCCCAAAGTTTCAAGCTTTCCCTATTCCCAGGCCTGTAGCCAAAGTAATGACAATTATAAACTTATCATTATTTAAACATTAAGCTTTGCCTTATACTTCAGAGCTCAGAGCTACAAGGTCAGCTACTTCTATTTCCTTGTGAAGCTCTAATGATAAATGACATGATCAAAGCTGCCAGGCAGTGGCCAGAAAGAATCAAGTTAACCCTTAACTCAGAACTTCTGCTAGCTTTCTGCTTCTGCACATTGCACACAATGACTCTTCTAATAGTCCAAGTGTTTTGACTTAACTTTACTAATATATAATTTTATGCATTCTATACTTGCTTATCCAAGAACAACTCTTAAATATTGTACAAAACTTATTTCATATCTTCAATAGTTTTTCCTTTCTTGGGGTCCCAATGTTGGCTCTATTTCATTTTCTAATAATTTCCTCAAACATTTTTGGCAAGTCAAGCATTAATCTGGAACTACCATTGTGCAGGCATTACATTGTTCCCAAGATGAGAACACACAGCATGCACCTGGGCCATTAGGACTATGCTGTGCTGTGTCCCTGTGCCTCAATTTTTAATTGTTTAAGAATCATCACATCAAGGAACATCTAGTTTCACAGAATTCACCAGAGCAGAAGGAAAAAGAAGCAAGAAAGTCAGATAGAATAGAGTAATTATACACACCAAGGCCAACTGAAAAGCAGTCAACACAAATGAAATCTATACACCAGTTGTCCAGGGCTAAGGTTAGAAGAAATGGGAACAACTGTTTTTTACAAAGAGCTGCCATAGGCTACTGAGATGTCTTCATTCTGGCCTACTACAGGAAGTCCCTTATGTCAGATGTCAGGTTCCTTGGAAGGATGTATCTCAAGCTTTTCAAGGTCCCAGATGCCATTCTTTTTTACAAGGAGCTGCTGCAGGTTTCTGGGATATCTCCATCCCGGCCTACTGATGGCAGTCCCTGTCATGGTATGTTTGTCCCGAGTGCATATATATATATATGTATATATGTATACACACACTACACACACACACACACACATATATATATATATATATATATATATATATATATATATATATATATATATATATATATATATACACACACTACACACACACACATACACACACACACACACACACACACACACACACACACACACACATATATATATATATATATGTATATATATATATATATATATTCCTAGATATATACTGCTCATCCTGTACAGTATTACTAGTCTATATATTTTCAGGGTCAACTATATGGTATATGGTAATGGATATTTTCTTTTCTTCTTCCCTGGAGAAGACTACTGCCGCATGCAGCATTTCTGGGTTGCCCTTAGTTCTTAGTATAAATTTGAGGCCTTGTGAACTTCTCCTTTTCCCTAGGGCATGTCTATTGGTGTCATCCCTTTTCAGTTTATGTCAGACAGCGTTATTGATGAGAATTTATGAATGTAGTATTTTTGTATTTCTGACATTCATAATTCATAATTAGGTCATTCTAGATTCTAGGCACAATCTCACAGTAAATGACCTTATTTTCTGACTCTTACAATGTCCCTGCCTCCTCTTCTGCAATGTTTCCTGAATGTTAGGTATAGGGGTATTTCATAGATGTGTTAAAAAGAATTAGTTTTTGCATCTGTGCATGTTGATTGGCTGTGACTTTCTGTTATGAACTCCTGTTAGATAAAGAAGTTTCCTTGATGAAGGGTAAAAACTACACTTATCTGTGAGTCTAAGAACAAATGTTTATATGGCTGTTAGGGATTATGATAATACAGTAAATTAGTAGTTTAGCTAGGCAAACAAGACCAAGTATAATTTTTTTTTCCTTTTGAGCAGGTTTCAAGTCCAATTAGAGAGTTAGTTAGCAACAAGGTATGTGTGTCACCCTTAGGGTTATCATGCTATATTGATTATTGATAAAATTCATAAGCTAGATAGGAATATTGGTTTCCTCCCTCCTTTGGAAGCTTGCATGGTGCCTTGTGATATCATAACAGTGCTTGAGGAGGATACCTTCAAGGCAGCTCCAGCTCAGATGCAATCTGGACATTATTTCTGACATGTCTGGTGTCATTAGTAATAAGAACATACAACCAACCTCTAGGGAGAAACCAAGGGCAATAATCATATGCTGTATGTTTGGGGAATTTCTTGTATAGCACTAAGCAACAACTCAAATGAGATCCATTTCTAGTGTATTTTTTGCTAGACCAGTTTTGACTCTTAGAAGGAACATTATCAGCCCCGATTACAAAATTTTATTAAAGCTATATATTCACATTTGCACATAATTGTGTTATTTTTTTAAAAAAATACATATTTAGTAATATGATTACCTACATGGGTTTTGTTTGTTTGTTTGTTTGTTTGTTTAGGATTCTTGTTATTTTGTCCTCCCCTCTTCTATATTTACCTAATTCCTCTCTCCCTAAAGAGTCTCCTTTTTCAGTTTACCCAAATAGATCATTCATATCCGATTATTACCCTCTCTATCAATCCCAAATTCCCTTATTCTGGTAATGGTCCTATTTTACTTTTCTGAAGTCTTTAGTTACTCCTGACTATGTAGTTACATCTGAAGATTTGGTGTGAGGAACCCCCCAATGAAACTGAACATGTGACATTTGTTTCCAGGGTCTGGGTTACCTCACTCAATATGAATTTTTTTCTAGTTCTGTTCATTTATCTAAAATTTCATGATTTCATTTTTTATTACCTATGAACACTTTTCTTTTCTTTTCTTTTTTTCTTTTTTTATTAGATATTTTCTTTATTTACATTTCAAATTTTGCCCTTTCCTATTTTGCCCTCCAAAAACTCCTATCCCTTCCCCCTTTCTCCTCCTCATCAACCCACTCACTCCTGCTTCCTGGCCATGGAAGTCCCCTGTACAGGGGAATATAACTTTCACAGGATCAAGGGCCTCTCCTTTTATTGATTACCAACTAGGCCACTCTCTGCTACATATGCAGCTAGAGCCATGAGTCCCACCATGTGTTTTCTTTGGTTGGTGGTTTAGTCTTAGGAAGCTCTGGAGCTACTGGTTAGTTCATATTGTTGTTCCTCCTAAGGGGTTGGAATCCCCTTCAGCTCTTTGGATACTTTCTCTAACTCCTTCGTTGGGGACCCTGAACTGCATTCAATGTGTGACTGTGAGCATCTACTTCTGTATTTGTCAGGCACTGGCAGAGCCTCTCAGGAGACAGCTATATCAGGTTCCCTTCAGCAAGCTCCTGTTGGCAACCACAATAGTGTCTGGTTTTGGTGGTTGTTTATGGATGGAATCCCCAGGTGGGACAGTCTCTCGATGGTCATTCCTTCAGGCTCTGCTTCACACTTTGTCTCTGTAACTCCTTTGATGGGTGTTTTGTTCCCCATTCTAAGAAGGAATGAAGTATTCACACTTTTGTCTTCCTTCTTCTTGAGTTTCATGTGAATTGTATATTGGGTATTACGAGCTTCTGGGCTAATAGCCACTTATCAGTGAGTGCATATCATGTGTGTTCTTTTGTGATTGGGTTACCTCACTCAGGATGATATCCTCCAGATACATCCATTTGTCTAAGAATTTCATAAATCCATTGTTTTTAATAGCTGAGTAGTACTCCATCGTGTAAATGTACCACATTTTCTGTATCCATTCCTCTGTTGAGGGACATCTGGGTTCTTTCCAGCTTCTGGCTATCATAAATAAGGCTGCTATCAACATAGTGGTGCATGTGTCCTTATTACAAGTTGGTGTATCTTCTGGGAATATGCCAAGGAGTGGAATTACTGGATCCTCCAGTAGTACTATGTCCAGTTTTCTGAGGAACTGCCAAACTGATTTCCAGAGAACAGTTTTCAATTATGTATGTGTACCACCTTTTCATTATCCATTCATTGGTTGAGGATTTAGGGTTGTTCCCATTCATAGATATCGTGAATAAAGCAGCAATGAAAATGCTTGAGACAACATCTCTAAAATAGGATGCCAACTCCTTTTGTCATTGCAAAGGAGTGTTATAGCTGGGTCATATTAAATATTTATCTTCAGCTATTAGAGAATTCTCAGTATTGACATTCCATAAAGCAGCTGAATTAACTGGAGACAATACCTTTGCATGAATAACACTGAAGGTACATAATATAGATAAGGGCATTTAAGTCAGACATTAGCAAGCCTCACTTCTATACAGAAGCAAGGAGAGGCATCAGTAAGTTTGAGGGAATGAAATGTTTTAAAAATGACTTTGGAGAGAGTCATCTTGTAATGCAATGAGATACTGAAAATAAGATGCTTTTCTGTGGTCTAGATAATGAGAGAGGTAAAGGATCAAAAGAAGTTGTGTCTCAACTCTGGGAACAGTCAGAAGAGTAAAAATATCAAAAAACTCACTTGATGTTTATATCAGGTGATATAGAGAACAAGAAAAGACCTCAGAAAAGCAGCATAAAACCCTCTGCCATTTGACCATTGATATTTTCTAACTTACTAGTCCATGAATCATCATGAATTGACCCATTTATAGAATCCTATGATCATGAAACATTACACAACAAACAAAATAATGAGCGAGTTGTACTTATGTTTAAAATATAAAGATTACTACATTTTGAGAATACTGAAACTCTTTGTATCAGCCTAAAGTCTATCTTAGTTAGGGATCCTATTGCTATGATGGAACAAAGATGACCAAAGACAGGTTGGGAAGGAGATTGTTTATTTCACCTACAGTTCCTTGTCTTAATCCTTCAATCAATGAAGTTAAACTGAGGTCCCAAACAGGGCAAGAACCTAAAAGCAAGAGCAAAATCCATATGAGAGTGCTGCTTATTGGCTTCTTGAGCTTTATTGCTTTCAGAAACCCAGGACCACATGACACATTCCACAGTGTGCTGGGCCCTTCTTTATCAGTCATCAGTTTAAAAAGTGGCATATAGCCAGACTTTGTGGAACATTCCTCAATTGAAGTTCCCTCTGATCAGATGACTCTAGCTTGTATCAGGCTGACTTAAAACAAGCCAGCACAAAGATCTTAGGGGATTTTCACTCATACATCTTATAAATTTTGCTCCTTACCTTTATCACACTCATTGAATATACTTAAACAACTCTGTTATTCTTTTTTCAAACATTAAAACATACAGACTATTTGCAAAATATACATAACTGTGGAAAACTGCCTATATACTTCCTGAAAAACAAAATATACTCAAGAACAACATTTGTTTTATAACACAAAATGCCATGCAAACTTATCATCATTTGTTCATTTAAAACACAATTGACAAATAATATGCCGGATGATTAACTTTTTCATGGAAGTTTTTACTTCCTGATTCCGAAGGGTATAAATCACAGGATTCATCAAGGGAAATATTACTGTATGGAAGAAAGAAACCACTTTGTCAGCTGATAGGGCAGTGAACGGACGTGTATAAATAAAAATTGCAGGTCCAAACATAATAAATATAATGATAACATGAGTGGTGCATGTAGATATAGCTTTGTTTTTTCCTTCAGAAGCTGACTTATGAACATGGCATAAAATAACTGCATAGGAAGTTAGAAGACCAAGAAAACAAAGGAGGGTAAGCAGGCCACTATTGAAGATCATAAGGAGCTCAACTGCAAAGGTGTCTGTACAGGCTAGCTTGATGATCTGTGGGACATCACAGAAGAAGTTATCTAGATGATTTGGACCACAGAAGGGCAAGCGGAGGATGAGGACAACCTGAATAATAGAGTGAACAAAACCTCCAAGCCAGAGAGCCAACAACATCACATAGCAGGCTCTAGGGCTCATGACAGTAGAGTAATGTAAAGGCCTGCAGATGGCAATGTAGCGGTCAAAGGCCATCACAACCAGAAGTAACCCTTCACCCCCTCCAAGGAAGTGCAAAAAAAATAGTTGAGTGATGCAGGCTTTGTAGGAGATTATCTTCTTCTCAGAGAAGAAGTCTACCAACATCCTGGGAGCCACAATGAAGGAGTAGGAGGCATCCAGGAAAGCCAAATTTCCCAAGAAGAAATAAAGAGGGGCAGTAAGTCCGGGGTCTGACCTGATGGTCAGGATGATCAGGATATTTCCAGGCAAGATGATGATGTAGAAAATTAAGCTCAGAACAAAGACCAAGCGTTGAATGTCATGTGACTGGGTCAGTCCTATTAGGATGAATTCTGTGACAACTGTCCTGTTTTCTGTCTCCATCACCAGTCCCTACACAATATTAACAAATAAAGCAATTCTTTATGTTTCCCTGACAGAGAAAACAACTTGCTGAAGGTATCAAAATTCTCATAAATATATTTTACAGGGGACTGGATAAAGATTAATATTGTTTATCATGTGTATATTTATTCATCAAAATGAATAACCTATATATTTATTGATAATGTTAGAATCAAATTATGCCATAAGAATGCTGGAAACCACTTACTTCCAGAGAACATTTCATTTTTCTTTACAGAAGATGTAGTTTTTACATAGGTGTATATAGAGAACTGTTGTTTGATTGAAGAATGGCAAATAGATACTATGCTGTCTAATTATCTTGCTATGAGCCTGTACTCTGTAGCAAAATTACTGTTATAAAAACATTAATTTAGTGACATGTATATTTTTATCTGATTTTTTGAAGGCTTGTCATTTAATTGTATTGTTTATATAGCATAATTGTATTGTGGATTGAATATATTTGTATATGAATTCATATATTCTCATATGAGAATTTATATTTAGTGAATTTTATATATGTATATATTTATATGTACATACACCTATGTACATAGATTTCCATATATTATTAATCTGATAATTATAAAAGTACATTATATCACACACATAAACAAACAAATTTTTACATATTTGTCTACTCATAAAATACATATAAAGATAATATACATTGAATCCTATGCAAAACTATAGTGCAAAATGTAATGGTTATACACACATGCATGCATTGATAGACATATATTTTGAAGACAGGGAAGAAGGCACTAAAGGGACCCATAGAGACATAGTAGTAGATGCATATAAGGAATATGCTTTGTATAAATGTGTAAAATGCACAATGTATTCAAAATTCTAAGAAGTAATATGTTATGAAGATTGCCTTTCCTTATTTTCAGAGTGAAATTCTTGGGTTTGATAACAACATAAATCTAAGGTTACAAAATCAAAATGACATTGGTTTATTTTTGACCTGATCCTAAAGCCCTAGATTAGTGTTTATCAGCATTACTTGTAAAAATAAAACTAGTATTTTATAAAACCAGGATCCTAAGAAATATTTTCTTTTTAATTCTCATCGTATCAATTTTGTATTTATGGTTGGCTCTATTCTCTCACTTGTTTCAGCTGCTATATATAATTTATGGCTAAAAAAATCAAAATGATGCATATTTAGTAAAAAGTATTCATTCCTAATATGAATATTCTAAATATCAGAAGGAAGAACTATATTATTTAGAACCCACTGTAATTCAGCATCCACAGCTGATTTATGTCTGCTTTATGTCTTTGAACCCAAGACACTAAGGGTAACACCTGAATAATTATATCAGTTATATGCTTACATTTCTTTTTTATTTTGTATATTTGAAGAACAATAGGAATATTTACCTAATAGCACACCATACTCTCACACAGCAAACATCACTTCTTGGAAGGAAATTGACAATACCAGATTGTTCCAACTTTTTTATTTCTTTTTTAGCAGAGAGCCTTTTTAAAATATGAGATTCACAGCTAATTTGTGATGCAATGGAGAATTGGCCTTAGGGATTTAAAGTCTAACAAAGCTGTAGAGAGTTCTAGTGAAAACTGTCAAAATGCCAACAGGTTATTATTTTTTAAAAAAATTAAACTAGCCGGGCAGTGGTGGCACATGCCTTTAATCCCAGCACTTGGGAGGCAAAGGTAGGCGGATTTCTGAGTTCGAGGCCAGCCTGGTCTACAAAGTGAGTTCCAGGAGAGCCAGGGCTATATAGAGAAACCCTGTCTTGAAAAAACAAACAAACAAACAAAAAAACCAAAACAAATTAAACTGGACATAAGATAAACTAATAAATGAAACACTATGAATGTTAATGTATTAAAAATTCATGTCACTTTTATTTAGAAAATTACCTTGTATTACAATGTGTTGTTTACCTTAATTCCTTATGCCCAACTAGTTTTCTACTCCATGGAAGATGAAAAAATATGTGAGCTTACAAAGGCATGTTTAGAAATGATCTGAGGTTAATTTATACTAACTCTGAATGATGTAATATCTATTTTTCTACATCTGACCTATGAGAATATATTAGTATGACATATAAGAATATCCCAATATATAAGAGGCCAAGAAAAGATAGAAAATTTAACATGAGTTAGAAGCTATGATGACTAAAGAGATATATGATCATTAAGTACAATGTCACTGTCCTATATTTGCTTTAAATGTTTATCATTTGTCTATAGTTAGAGTTAACTGAGTTTACCAAATCTTGAACTCATTAATAGCTTTTCAGAATATCTAATTTATTATTTCCTAATATTTCTAGTATAAATCAATTTGTTTCATTCAGATAGAAGAATTTGTATAAAAATATAGATGTGCCCACATGCTCCACTATATTCATAGCAGCCTTATTTATAATAGCCAAAAGCTGGAAAGAACCCAGGTATCCCTCAACAGAGGAATGGATACAGATATTATGGTACATTTACACAATGGAGTACTACATAGCTATTAAAAACAATGAATTTATGAAATTCCTAGGGAAATGGATGGATCTGGAGGGTATCATCCTGAGTGAGGTAACCCAATCACAAAAGAACTCACATAACATGTACTCATTGATATTAGCCCAGAAACCTAGATTACCCAAGATACAATTTGCTAAACACATGAAACTCAAGAAGAATGAAGATCAAAGGGTGGACACTTCGCCCCTTCCTAGAATTAGGAACAAAGCACACATTGAAGGAGTTACAGAGATCAAGTGTGGAGCTGAAACAAAAGGATGGACCAACCAGTGACTGCTGCAGCCAGGGATCCATCCCATAATCAGCCACCAAACACAGACACTATTGCATATGCCAGCAAGATATTGCTGAAAGGGCCCTGATATAGCTGTCTCTTGGGAGGCTATACCAGTGCCTAGCAAACACAGAAGTGGATGCTCACAGTCAGCTATTAGATGGAACACAGGGTTCCCAAGGGAGGAGCTAGAGAAAGTACCCAAAGAGCTGAAGGGTTCTGTACCCCTATAGGTGGAAGAACAATATGAATTAACTAGTACCCCCAGAGCTCATGTCTCTAGCTGCATATGTAGCAGAAGATGGCCTAGTTGGCCACCATTTGGAAGAGAGGCCCCTTGGTCATGCAAACTTTATATGCCCCAGTACAGGGGAACACCAGGGTCAAGATGTGGAAGTGGGTGGGTAGGGGAGCAGGGGAGGGGATGAGGAAGGGTTTAGGGGACTTTCAGGATAACATTTGAAATGTAAATGAAGAAAATATCTAACAAAAATTGGAAAAAATATATAGATGTGCTCAAACAGGATTTTTTGAAAGATTGAAAAACATTTTTCCATTTAAAAATTTGATTAATTTTATCCAAACTCTACTGAAAAAAATGACAGAGAAATTATGAAGATATTGAAAACAATGAAATATTTTAAACATGAAATTTATTTTCAATTAATGTAGGGCACATCAAATCAAATTTAATGAAAGAAAATAATTTACAAACTTTTAATTTTATTAATTAATGAATACCATTATTTTACTACATAGAAACACACTGTACTATTAACATGAACACATTTTTAAAATATTTAACTATAAAAGAGTTTTTATAATTTGAGAAACAGGAAATAATGAAGGAAACACTCATATGAAGTATTTAGTGTGAATATAGTTGAAGATAAGTCTCTTTCATCATTTTTTAACTCCACAATATATGTTTTCAGATGAAGTTGATATGTATTTATATGGGAAATATGAATCTGAAGCTTCATCATCTTGAGTTTTATAGTAAAGCAGGAGCTAAGATGCACCATGGCCGTCTTTTCACTCTGGTCAGAATGCAGTCTTTTGTGTGATAATGTTTTTATTTGTCTAGTTGATAAAAGTTTCTGTTTTTCTTTATCCTTCTAAGAAGAACCTGTCACTAATTTTGAATGGATTATTAGTTATCAATTTGAAAAGTCTTTTATAACACTAAATGCTTTCCTTTAATAGAAATAGTACATAGATTTTGGTTTTTTTATATTATGCTAAATATGTTTAAGAAGAAAATGAATGTTTTCTAAAAGAGATTTTAGAAGGTAGCCAAAGATAAAGTTAATTATGATAAGTTAACTTCATGTTATTGGTTTATCTAGCAGACCAAACTTTATAAGCATATTTAAATATTTATCCATTAAAACAAATACCATTATCATTCGGTCATGCTTGAGGAATGTCCTATCTAGGGTCAAGACAGTACGTAATGAAAATCAAAGTCTATATTCAACAGGCAACATAACAAAACAAATAAAATCATACATTTTAAATGTCTCCCTTAGTAAAAAGAAAACAAAGCCCTGTTTTTTCTAGGCCAGTTTTGCTGGAAATACTACTAAAAGTAAAGTCACACTATAAAATCTTAGTTTGTGCTGGCCAATTGCCTCTAAACATGAGGTCTCCCCAGTAATATGATCGAAATAACCAGTAACACTCTACTAGAGAAAGCTGATTTCCCCTTCCTGAATTTGTTTATTTGTTGTCCTATTGGTTTTTCTCATTTTTAGTTTTTTTTTTATGATTTTATTGTTTGTTTGTTTGTTTGTTTTTGGAGTGTTTTTCTTTTTAGAGAGGGAGAAAGAGAACATGAAGTTTGGTGTGTAGAGCAATGAGGAAGATTTAGGAAGAGTTGAGAAGGGTAAATAATATGTAAAATGTATTGTACAGTTTTTCTTCTCAATTGAAAAATGAAAACTCCCAGGTCACTCCTGCAGAGAAAGTATGTAGGCCGACTGGAGATTTTCATCTCTCCTGCTCCTTCAAATCTCATACCTCAATCTCTTCCTCAGCTCTTTATCAGAACACCTGATACAGTCTCCCTTTCCTCTCTGACCCCATCACCAATAGATCACAAAGATTTTCTCCTACAAATTCCCTTCCCTCACTTCCAGCCTCCTATATCAGCAGGCATTACCTGGGGAGATACAGGATGAGCAGGCCAGGGTACAGTTGTCAGTTTAAAAACATAGTCAATAACAACCAGGGCAATATTATCTCTACTAGAGCCCAGAAATACTATCAGAGAAGACATAGAAGATTCTAAAATAGCTGAAACATAAGCAAAAGGCCCTAAAATAGCCTGATGAACACAACAAATGTACTTTTTTTCCCCCAAAACTTGAAAATTTGGAAAATCTAAAGGAAATGAGCAATCTTCTTTTAAAGTTATATATATATATAACTTACCAAAGTTAAATCAAGATTAATAAATAATTTACATAGACCTATAACTCCTAAGTAAATAGAAGCAGTCATTAAAATCTCCTAAACAACAACAACAAAAAAAGCAAAAATAAACAAAAACATGGTCAGATGGTTTTATTATAGAAGCTACCAGACTTACAAAGAAGAGATAATAGCAATATTCCTCAAATTATTTCACAAAACAGTAACAAAAGGAACATTGCAAACTCATTCTATGAAGCTAAGGTTACCCTGAAATACAAATCACCCAATGATTTAGAAAAGAAAGAGAATTTCAGACCAATTTCCTTCATGAACATCAACAAGAAAATACTTAAAATACTTGCAAACCAAATCCAAGAACATATTAAAAACAACATCTACAATGATCAGATAGGTTTTATTGTAAAGATACAGGGGCAGATCAACATATGAATACCTGTCAGTATAATTTACTATATAAATAAACTGAAAGGAAACACACATACACACACATACACATACATGATCATCTCATTAGATTCCTAATTGCCTTTGACAATCTCCAATACACCTTCATGATAAAAGTCTTGGAGAAATCAGGATTACAAGATACATACCTAACTAAATATAATAACAGCAATAGACAGCAACCCAATAGCCAACATCAAGTTAAATGGAGTCAACCTCAAAGCAATTCCAATAAAATCAGGAACAAGACTGTACAGTCTTTTCAAATCTTTTCCATATACTACTTCAAGTTCTAGCTAGGGTGGTAAGACAATTAGAAAATTTCAAGAGGATATAAGTTGGAAAAGAAAAAGTCAAAGCCAGTCCCTGACAAATACAGAAGTGAATGCTCACAATCATCTATAGGGCAGAACACAGGGTCCCCAATGTAGGAGCTAGAGAGAGTACCCAAGAGCTGTAAGGGTCTGCAACCCTATAGATGGAACAACAATATGACCTAATCAGAACCCCCAGAGCTCATGTCTCTAGCTGCATATGTATTAGAAGATGACCTAGTTGCCTATTATTGGGGAAGAAAGGCCCTTGGTCTAGCAATGTTTATATGCCCCAGTACAGGGGAATGCCAGGGCCAAGTAGTGGGAGTGGTTGGGTAGGGGAGCAGGGCAAGGGGAGGGTATAGGGGACTTATGGGATAGCACTTGAAATGTAAATGAAGAAATTCTCTAATAATAAATAAATAAATAAATAAAAATAAAAGAAAAAAAAGAGAGAAAAAGTCAAAGCATCACTATTCTAAGAGGATATGATAGTATACATTAGACATCCCAAAAATTCCATCAAGAAACTCTAACAGCTAAGAAACACCTTCATAAAAGTGGCTAGATATAAAAGTAATTCCAAATCAAAAAAGTAGTATCTTTCCTATATACAAGCAATAAGCAAGCTGAGGAAGAAATTAGGGAAATAACATAGTAGTCACAAATAAGAGAAAGTATTTTGGCTTAACTCTAACCAAGCAAGTGAAAAACCTGTATAAAAAGAACTCTATGTCTTTGAAGAAAGAAATTGAAAAGCATATCACAAGATGGAAAGAACTTCCATAATCATAGATGGGTAGGATTAACAGTAAAAATGGCGACCTTACCCAAAGCAATCTGCAGGTTCAGTACAATATCCATCAAAATTCAAACACAATACTTTACAGACCTTGAAGGAATAATACTTAACTTCATATGGAAAAGGAAAAAAACAAGGATAGCTGAAACACTCTACTATGGAGTTACAATAATAAAAACTGCATGGTATTGGCCTTGGAACAAACAGATTACTCAGCGGAATTAAGTTAAACCCAGACATAAATTCACAGACTTATGGTTACCTTATTTTTGATAAAGAAGCCAAAATTATACAATGGAAGAAAGAACGTATCTTCAACAAATGGTGCTGATATACATGTAGAAGAATGCAAGTAGATCCATACTTATGCATAAACTCAAATCCATATGGTTCAAAGACATCAATATAAAACCATATACAATGAACCTGATAGAAAAGAAAGTGTGGAATAGCCTTAAACACATTGGCACAGGAGACAACATCTAGAACAGAACAACAGAAGTGCACACACTAAGATCAACTATTAATAAATAGGATCTCATTCAAATGAAACACTTCTGTTAAGAAAAAGGATCCTGTCAATAGGACAAAATGACAGCCTACAAAAGGGGAAAATATTTTCAATAACTCCATATATGAAAGAGGGCTAATATCCAATGTATATAAAAATCTCAAGAACCTAGTCATAAACCAAATAATCCAATTAAAAATTAGGATACAGATCTAAACAGAATTCTCAAAAAAGTGTTTAACATAGCCAAGAAACACTGAAAGAAATGTTAAGTAACTTTAGTCATCAGGGCAATGCAAATCAAAACAACTCTGAGATTCCATTCCAACAGCTGTCAGAATGGCTATGATCAAAACCACAAGTGACAGTGCATGCTGACAAAAATGTGAATCAATGGAAACATTGCTCCATTGCTGATGGGAGTGTACATTTTTACAGCCATGTTGACAATCAATATGGTGATTTCTCGGAACACTGGAAATTGATCTACCTCAAAACCAGGTATACAACTCCTAGATACATACCCAAAGAATACTCTGCCCTACCACAAGGACACTTGCTTAACTATGCAATAGCAGTTTTATTTGTGATATCTAGAAGCTAGAAACAACCCAGATACTCCTTGTCCAAAGAATGGATACAGAAAATGTGGTATATTTACAAATGGATTATTACCTAGATATTTAAAAAAAAAGCAATATGAAATTTTCAGACAAAGGGATGGAACTAAAAAAAAAAAATCATCGTGACTGAGGTAAAACAGACCCATAAAGAGAAACATAAAGACCATTAAGAGAAACTAACTAATAAGTGGACATTTAATCATAAATAATAACCATATTACAATCCACAGGCCCAGAGATGCTAACTAACAAGGAGGGTTCAAGGAAGTGACTCATAATCTCCCTGCGCAGAGAAAATAGAATAGATTTTTGTGGTTGGGGAAGGACACTGGGGCTATGAAGAGATGGGACCAGGAGGGATCAATTTGGAGGGTGAAGGGAGAAAGTATTAGGAGACACAGCTGGAATATGGGAGCATTTCCAGGATGGGCTAGAGAACTAGTGCAAAGGAAACTTAGATATCTACAAGGGTGACCCCAGTAAAGAGGGATACAAAGCCTAAACTAGTCATCTCCTGTAACTATGCAAGACTTCCAGTGGAGGGATTGGGACATCATCCCAACCACAAAACCTTTGACTTGTAATTGCCCTTTCTACAAAATGAGCTTAAGATAAAGGCAGCACAGAAATTAGGGAATAGCCATCCAGTGCCAGCTTGAGACACATACCACTAAAGGGAGTACACCCATGGCACTCATAGATGGCCGAGAACCAGAGGCTAGAGACCTTAGGAACCCAGAATTGAATCAAACAGGATCACATAATAATACATACATAATATATACATAATACATGCATACATACATACTACATACATACATACATACATACATACAGTGGATAAGTAAATGAATAAAAATTTAAAAGTAAATGAAATGATCCATAATGATTTTGCAGTACTCATAGACAGAAACCTAATAATCATCATTAGACTGGCTTATCCAGCAAGTCTTAAAAATAGATGCAGAGACCCACAGTTAAACATTAGGCAGAGCTCTGAGATCCTGAGTGGATGAAATGAGAGGACAATGGGGTCAAATATGATTTATGTTCATAGCAGGGGTTATGCAACTGGTAAAATTAAATCTACAATTTTGTATAATTTGTATGCAATAAAATCTTTTTAAATATGAAAAACATCTTTTATTTAACTAAGATATAATTTACATCCATACTTAGTACAACTTTAGATTTTCACTCCTTTGTATTAATAGGTCTTTGAAATTGTTTTAAATTTATTTTAAACTCCAGATTTTATTCCCCTCCCAGTCTACCCTCCAACTGTTCCACATCCCATGCCTCACCCCTGCCCCCTGTCTAAAAGGATGTCTCACCCCTCAGCCCTCAACCCCCCACTAGACCTCTAAACTCCCTGAGGCCTCCAGTCTCTTGAGGGTTAGGTGCATCTTCTCTGATGAAACTCAGACCCAGCAGTCCTCTGCTGTATATGTGTTGGGGAACTAATATCAGCTGGTGTATGTTGCCTGGTTGATGTCCCACTATCTGAGAGATCTCAGGGGTCCAGGTTAATTGAGACTGCTGGTCTTCCTAAAGGGTCCCCCTCTTCCTCAGCTTCTTCCAACTTTCCCCTAATTCAACCATGGGGGTCAGCTGTTTCTGCCCATTGGTTGGGTGCAAATATCTGCATCTTACTCTTTCAACTGCTTGTTGGGTCTTTTGGAGGACAGTCATGATAGGTCCCTTTTTGTGAGCACACCATAGCCTCAGTAATAGTGTCAGGTCTTGAGGCCTCCCATTGAGCTGGATCCCACTTTGGGACTGTCACTGCACCATCTTTTCCTCAGGCTCCCCTCCATTTCTATCCCTGCAGTTCTTTCAGACATGAACAATTATGGATCAGAGTCTTGACTGTGAGATGGCAACCCCATCCCTCAACTGATACCCCCTGTTTCTGCTGGAGGTAGGCTCTGCAAGTTACCTCTCCCCAGTGTAGGTCATTTCATCTAAGGTTGCTGTCTTTCAGTTATGAAAGTCTCTCACCTCCCAGTTCCCTAGCACACTGTGGAAGGCCCTTCCAACCTCCTACCTTCCAGGGTTCTAGGTTTCCATTATGCCTACTGGCCCTTGGGCATTTCAGTTCTTTTCCCCTCAGACCCAATACCAGATCATGGTTCCCTCTCCATCCCCTAACCGCCCCCCATTCCCTTTCCCTCCCAGGTCCCTTCTTGCCCCCTTGTGGTTGCTTTCTTCTCAATCACAAGTGGGACTGAGGCATCCTCACTTGGGCACTTCAGCCTGTTGACTTTTTTTCCTGTGAATTTTTTATTAGATATTTTCTTTATTTACATTTATTTTTATTATATATTTTCTTTATTTACATTTCAAATGTTATCCCCTTTCCTAGTTTCCCTTCCAAAAATCCGCTATCCCCTCCCCATCCCTCTGCTCCCCAGCTCACCCACTCCCATTCCTGGTCCTGGCATTTCCCTATATTGGGGCATAGAGCCTTCACAGGACCAAGGGCCTCTCCTCCCATTGATGACTGACTAGGTCATCCTCTGCTACAAATATAGCTAGAGCCACAAGTTCCACCATGTGTTTTCTTTGATTGGTGGTATAGTTCCAAGGAGCTCTGGGGGTACTGGTTCATTCATATTGATGGTCCTTCTATGGGGCTTCAGTCCCCTTCAGCTCCCTGGTTATTTCTCTGGCTCCTTCACTGGGGACCCTGTACTCCATCCAATGGATGTCTGTGAGCATCCACTTCTGTATTTGCCAGGAACTGACAGAGCCTTGCAGGAGACAGCTATATCAGGCTCCTGTTAGCAGGCTCTTGTTGGCATCTGCCTAGTGTCTGGGTTTGGTGGTTATTTATGGGGTGGATTAGCAAGTGGAACAGTCTCTGGATTCCTTCAGGCTCTGCTTCTGTGGGCTGTATTATGGGTATTCAGGACTTTTTTTAAACTAATATCCACTTATTAGTGATTACATACCATGCATGTCATTTTTGGGTCTGAGTTACCTCACTCAGGATATTTTCTAGTTCCATCCATTTGCTTGCAAAACTCAGGATATCCTCATTCTGAATAGCTGAGTAGTATTCCATTGTGTAAGTGAACCACATTTTTTGTATCCATTCCTTCGTGGGACATCTAGGTTGTTTCCAGCTTCTGGCTATCACAAACAAGACCTCTATGAACATAGTAGAACATGTGTCCCTGTGGCATAGTGGGGCATCTTTTGGATATATTCCCAAGAGTGGTATAGCTGAATCTTCAGGTAGAACTATTTCCAATTTTCTGAGGAACCTCCAGTTGATTTCCAGAGTGTTTGTACCAGTTTGCAATCCCACCAGCAATGGATCAGTGCTCCTCTTTCTCCACATCCTCACCAACATGTGTTGTGACACGAGGTTTTGATCTTAGCCATTCTTGGTGTAAAGTGGAATCCCTGGGTTGTTTTGATTTTCAATTGTCTGATCACTAAAGACTTTGAACATTTCTTTACGTGTTTCTTAGCCATTTAAGATTCCTCTGTTGTAAATTCTCAATTTAGTTCTATACCTCATTTTTTATTGTGTTGTTTGGTTTTTGTGTGTGTGTGTGTGTGTGTGTGTGTGTGTGTGTGTGTGTGTGATTAGCTTCTTGAGTTCTTTATATATTTTGGATATTAGCACTTTATCTGACGTGGGGTTAGTGAAGTTTTTTCCCCAATCTGTAGGTTGCTTATTTGTCTTATTGGCTATGTATTTTGCCTGACAGAAACTTTCCAGTTTCATGAGGTCCCATTTATCAATCCTTGATCTTAAAACATGACCCATTGGAGTTCTATTTAGGAAATTTCGCCCTGTGTCTTCAGTTAGATTCAGTGTATCAGGTTTAATGTTGAACTTGAACTTGAACTTGAGCTTTGTGGGTGGTGATAAATATGGGTCTATTTTCATTTTTCTACATATCGACAGACCAGCATCATTTGTTGAAGATGCTTTCTTTTTTCCATTGTATATGTTTGGCTTCTTTGTCAAACAAAGATCAAGTGGCCATAGATGTGTGAGTTCATTTCTGGGTCTTCAATTCTATTCCATTGATCAACGTATGTGTCTCTGTACCATGGAAGTTTGTAATACCATGCAGTTTTTTATCACTAATGCTCTGTAGAAATGTTTGAGGTCAGGGACAGTGATTCCCCCAGCCATCCTTTTATTGTTAAGTATTGTTTTCCCAACTCTGGTTTTGTTTTGTTTTGTTTTGTTTTGTTTTGTTTTGTTTTGTTTGCCTTTCCAGATGAATTTGAGAATTGCTCTTTCCATGTTTTTGAAGAATTGTATTGGGACCATGTTTACACCTTCCCCCTTTTCCCATATCCATTCCCCTTTCTCTTTTTATTCAACTTCATGTCTTCTTTGTTTATTTTCACACAATAATTACATTTTTACTTCCTATGAACCTTTGTCTTTCACCTGGAATGTGGCATCCCATCAAAGAAAAAGGTTCTCTCTCACCCCACAAGTAATAAGAGATATTACCTCATCTGTTATTACCTCCCTTCTCTATGCTTGGATTCATTTTGGCTTTAATATGCACTGAGCTTGTACATACTGTCACAATTACAGGAAGTTCATGTATGACACTGCCTGGATTTTCTCAATTAATTAACATCATTCTGGCAAGTTATTTTTTACAAATATTACTTAACTACATTCTTCAATTTAATACAGTACATTCAATAATGATTCTATTTTTTACACCATTAATGTTAATTAACTGCATTTAAAGAAAATCATATTTCTTAACACTTTAATCAAAATACCCAAGGTGCATAATTCTGTGTCCAAAATTTATTTTTCCTAGAAAAACCCAGTACCTTGGGTATCACATTTAGCACTAGCACTCATTTGTTGAAGCTTATTTCTACACTATCATTATCTCAGTTTTTTTCAGAATTGTACTCTTTTTTTTTATTAGATATTTTCTTTATTTATATTTCAAATGCTATCCCGAAAGTTCCCTATACCCTCCCCCTGCCCTGCTCCCCTACCCACCCAATCACACTTCTTGGCCCTGCGTTCCCCTGTACTGGGGCATATAAAGTTTGTAAGACTAAGGGGCCTCTCTTCCCAGTGATGGCCAACTAGGCCATCTTCTGCTACATATGCATCTAGAGACACGAGCTCTGGGGGTACTGTTTAGTTTATGTTGTTGTTCCACCTAAAGGATTGTATATTTCTTCAACTCCTGTGTAATTTCTCTAGCTCCTCCATTGGGGGCCCTGTGTTCCATCCTATAGATGAATGTGAGCATCCCTGTCTGTATTTGTCAGGCACTGGCATAGCCTCATGCGAGATAGTTATATCAAGGTCCTTTCAGCAAAATCTTGCTGGCATATGCAATAGTGACTAGATTTGGTGGCTGATTATGGGATGGATCCCCAGGTGGGGTAGTCTCTGGATGGTCCATCCTTTCGTCTTAGCTCCAATCTTTGTCTCTGTAACTCCTTTCATGGGTGTTTTGTTCTCTATTCTAAGAAGGAATGAAGTATGCATACTTTGGTTTCGTTCTTCTTGATTTTCTTGTGTTTTGCAAGTTGCTTTGTCCTTCATTTATATATACTAAGAAAGAGTGTGTGTTCCCTCTCATATTTTTTTCTTACTATGAAAAATTTACTCTATTGTTCCATGAAGAAAATGAAGGTTAATCCCCAGAGAACAAGAAAGTGATTTCCCAGGAAAGGAGCAATATGGGACATAGCATGTCAAAGCCATATACTAGAATAGGGAGAATTCAGAAAATGCTTCTACAGGAAGATATCAGTAAGAGAGTGTGCCTAAGTATACAGTAAAGCTAAAAAGGAACAACTAGCTAGACAGAAGTGGAGTAGAACCTTTAAAAACTATGGATCCATAGATCTGTATTTTGATGGGCTTTTTTACTGTAATATTCTGTCTATTGAGAAGAGGTTTTCTTGATGAGAGGTGAGAACTATGCTTGTGTGGGTCTATAAGAATACTTATAAATTGTTGGATATATATATATATATTCTACAAAACACTTCCACACTTAAGTCTCAGGGAGAACTGTGGAACAAAGCATGTAAAAATTTTAAGAGGATCAGGGACTTTGCTATGAGATATGTCTCCTAGTAAAATCAAAATTTATACAGGTAACTTCTCATCAACATGGCAGCCTAAATGAGAGATGAACAAGGATGATACCAATGAACATGCCAAACTGGAGGAATAAAGTTCATGACCCTCAGCCCTACACAAAACACTACAGGAAACTAAATAAAGTTCAGATCCTTGAAGGCGAGAAGACAGTAATTTATTGTCCCATGCCAAATGATGAACCCCAGTCACATACATTCAAGTAACATTGTATGGACTCAAAACTTTATATTTAGAAATATATATGTATATACAAATACATATATACACTCAATAACAATGGACAAAAGAGGCCATGAATTTGACAATGAGCTAGAATGGGTATATGAGAGCATTTGAAGAGAAGAAAAAGAAGAAAGAATTATAATTAAGGTATAATCTCAAAATAAAAATAGCTTTTATATTTTCCTCAATTTTTATCAAAATTGAACATATAAAGGAATACAATGGCATAAAACAACCTCAGTTGTTTGTGTGCTAAGGAAATTGTAGAGATATACAAACTTGACAGAAAGTGATATCACAAAGAAGTATAAAAAGAGATACTTTTTGATAGGATACATAAAAGGGGTAAAAATCATCCAAATGGGGTTTCCTTTGACATGTGTATTTTCATAAGGAAGTTGAACACAGACTAAACATATGAAAAAGGGAGTGAAGATCTCTCCTCTTTTGCCAGAAAGCAATGACATAATGCCTGTATCTAAGACAGTAGAACAGGAACAGATATAGATATAACCTGTTGACTAGAAGCCCAAGTGATATCTCTGTGATTAAGCACATTTTCTGATCTTTCAGGGGAGCTGGGTTCAATTCTAACAATAGTTATGGGTTCTAATTCATAACTGCAGTTCCAGGTGATTTGACACCCTGCTCTGAATTCTGTGGACAACAGGCATAGGTATAGTGCACAAACATGCATAAAGGCAAAATACTCATTCATAAAATAGTTGTTGAAAATTCTTTAAATCAATATAATGACTACAAGAAACAATCACTGGCTATCAAACCACTAGTATATCATATAGAATTTGCGCTATGGAAACTCAGTCCATATTTGGCCTATAAGTGTTGTTTCTCAGTGTGATCAATCATGTGCCTGTGTAATTGTTAAAGCAGCTCCATTATGAGACTTTTTTTCCTCTTTATTATTCATAATACTTGGAGAAATAGGCTTTGAAATAGCAACATCCTATTTTGCAAATGCTTAAAAAATGAGAGCAATGGAGTCCAATACAAATGCCATTATACTTTGGTCTAGAAACATAAAAGAAAATAATATATTTCTTATTTGGAGAGCCATAGTAGCCTTTGCATGGAAAACCCTGATGACCCAAAATGAATGGATCTCTTCATAGAATTTTATGGTCATGTTTCATTACACAGAACTGTCAGTTACTTGTTCTGATGCTTGAATACAAACATGGTATTACTACTGTTATGGAAATACTGAAACTACTGATTTTAGCATAAAACCCTTAAGTGTATTAATCCACACATAATATAAAATTTAATCCATATAACTATCACACTTATCTATTGTACTTAAACAAATCTATTGATTCTTTCACATCCTTTAAAACAAATTTAATCTCTCACTATGCAAAATGTATCAAGTTGCCTATAATAGTATCTGAAAAACAAGATCTAATCAAGAACATAACATATTATATAACTTAATAAATACCATCTCAAATGTTTCCTGCCTGATTTCTCCTTTAAAACCCAATTAACAAATTACTTGACGAATAAATAACTTTTTCATGGAAGTTTTTACTTCCTGGTTTCGAAGGGTATAAATAACAGGATTCAATAAGGGAAATATTACTGTATGGAAGAAAGAAACCACTTTGTCAGCTGATAGGGCAGTGAACGGACGTGTATAAATAAAAATTGCAGGTCCAAACATAAGAAATATAATGATAACATGAGTGGTGCATGTAGATATAGCTTTGTTTTTCCCTTCAGAAGCTGACCTACGAACATGGCATAAAATAACTGCATAGGAAGTCAGAAGACCAAGAAAGCACACAAGGGTAAGCAGGCCACTATTGAAGATCATAAGGAGCTCAACTGCAAAGGTGTCTGTACAGGCTAGCTTGATGACCTGTGGGACATCACAGAAGAAGTTATCTAGATGATTTGGACCACAGAAGGGCAAGCGGAGGATGAGGACAACCTGAATAATAGAGTGAACAAAACCTCCAAGCCAGGGAGCCAACAACATCACATAGCAGGCTCTGGGATTCATGACAGTGGAGTAGTACAAAGGTCTGCAGATGGCAATGTAGCGGTCAAAGGCCATTACAACCAGTAGTAAAAATTCCCCTCCTCCAAGGAAGTGCAAAAAAAATAATTGAGTGATGCAGGCTTTGTAGGAGATTATCTTCTTCTCAGAGAAGATGTCTACCAACATCCTGGGAGCCACAATGAAGGAGTAGGAGGCATCCAGGAAAGCCAAATTTCCCAGGAATAAATAAAGAGGGGCAGTAAGTCCGGGGTCTGATAAGATGGTGAGGATGATGAAGACATTTCCAGGCAAGATGATGATGTAGAAAATTAAGCTCAGAACAAAGACCAAGCGTTGAATGTCATGTGACTCTGTCAGTCCTGTGAAGATGAATTCTGTGACAACTGTCCTGTTTTCTGTCTCCATCACCAGTCCCTACACAACATCAACAAATAAGACAATTCTTTATGTCTCTTCTAACTAGAATATAGCTATTATTCTAGAAGCATGGTTAGACACTGGTGTATTAGCTCATCTCTCTATATATAAAACCATCTCCTTTGACCTTTAGCTTCTACATTTCATAATGGCCAAACATTTTACTCTTTAATCCACACCTTCATCTCAGCATTAGTCCAGAAGTTCTATTTGACTATTGTATGAGGTAAAAGATTCTCTTGTTCTGGGTTTATTTCTAATTGCCCTAAAAGTAATTGGTTTGGTTTGGTTTGGTTTGGTTTGGTTTGGTTTGGTTTGGTTTGGTTTAGTTTGGTTATTGTATAAAGAAGACAATCTTACCCTTATGGAGTTAAGTCTTCATGTATATATTTTTCAAGGAAATCGATAAAGATTTATAGTTAAGAGGAATGACACATAGATTCTATGTCTTAACTATAAAGTAATTGTTTCATATGTGTATTTATTTATCAAAACTCTTGAATTATATTACCAGTTGATATTTGTTTCCTAGACATCAGTTATGGCTTAAAAACTTCTCCCCAAGTAACCACAAAATAAATCCTTCATTTTCTGAGGAGATTTTTCCTTAGTGAAGATGTAGCTATTAATCAAGTATGAATACAGAAAGTTTTGGGCAGCTGAAGAAGAAACTGATGCTTTTCTGGATGATAATCTCCCTCTGAGGAGTGTGCTCTATATGAGAATAAATCTGAAATTTTACTGTTATCATAGTTGTAGCAATTTCATTGCATGTATTTTTATAGAAGAATTTGAAGATATCTTTCAGTTTTATAGTTTTTATAACATCACTCTCTTGCTGACAACTACACAAGAAATCTTTAAGCTATTTGTTTTATCAAAGAGGTTGTGAGTGAGGTGAAATTTGAGTAAACAAAGGCTCCTATATTACAAAAAAAATCAGTCTTATAGATATTGTTTTTATACCATCTTCCTTCCAAAATGCATTTTTAAAAAAATGGTAGCATCATTAAAAATGGAAAATAGAGTCAAAGTAAAGAGTGCTTCATTATCTACAACTGGAGAGAAACAGATTGGAAGAAGAAAAAGTGGAGTAAAAGGACGAGTCTCTCAAATTAAAAATCAGTTCAAATATTTAAATCTTTACCTCTTTTAAATGTCCAAGATCTTCTCTGTCTCTATTTTATTCATTTATAATACAGCTGTCTCTTCTGTCCTTTTATTAATATATTTAATAATGATATAAATTTCCATATATTCTTGGGTTTAAATTATAGAATTAGCACATTAGATCAGACACACATGCACACACACACACACACACACACACACACACAAACATACAAATGTATATATACTAAAAAATAAATATATAGATAGATACACATTATATTCGAAGCATAACAAAACTTAAAATGTGTATAATAGATGGTCATGTTTATATGTGCACAATGGCAGCACTAACTGAACTCAGTATTACTATTACCATGTAGAGTGAAAACATGTAATTTGATGGAAGACATGAAAAGCATTAACAGGGAGTCAGAGAGACATAGTGATTAATGGATATAATTAATATCATTTTTACAAATACGTAAATGCATAAAGTATTATAAGTTCTGAGAAATAAATAAGTGTGATACAGATTTTCTTTTTAATTTTAGACTCCAATTGTTGCATTTGTTAACTTCATAAATCTAAGATTGTAAAATCAAAACTTTCATATGTTTAACTTCAGCCTAATGCAAAGCCCCAGATCAGTGTTCATCAGTATTGTACAAGGAGAACCTCTTTTCCCAGCTGTGTAGGGAACCATGTCAGAGTTGCTCTTTTTCAAAACCAGGATCCAAAAAAATATTTTCTTTTCAATTCTCAATATAACATTTCCATATTAATTATTAGTTAAATTCTCTTACTTGTTTTAATTGGTAGGTATAAATTTATGGCTAAGGGCAAAGAGCAAAACTATTTTTTAAACACTATGCAATCCTAATAAAACAATCAAATATCTGAAGGAGAAAGAACTATATTAGTGAGAATGCACTTAAATTTGGTATTCATAAATCATTCTGTGCATTCAAGATAGTAAGTATACAACCTAAGGAATTATATTTTTTCATTTTTGTTTTATTCTTTATAAATATGAAGAATAGCAAGAACATTTACCTCACTAACTGTGCACCAATATTCTTACAGAGCAAACATCTCCCTTCCCCTCTAATGAAATAGGCAACACCTGATTGTTGCAACTTAATTTTTTTTTACAACAGAGGGGATGTTTACAGTTTGATGTAATTTATGATGCAATAGAGAATGGGCTTTGGGAATTTGAAGTCTAACTAAACTGCAAAGAATTCCTGTGGGGACTGTCAAAATGCCAACAGGTAATGGACAAAGAATGGAACTAGGGGTTTAGTTCATATAAATGTCCAAATATATATATAAATCAAGATTTAGAATCAGTGGGTTCTAAAACAAATATTCTGTCACTGACTGATTAGAGACCCTTGAGAAAGAATTAACCTAAATGCCTCCTGCCACCTGAAGGTACCTAGCATGATATCAGAAGGCTATACAAGCTTCCAAAGGAGGAAGACAACCAAAGTCATACTCAGCTGTGATGCCCATGAATCACAGCAACAACCAGCATGGCACAATAAGCTGAAGGTGCAGCACTGGCAGGCATACTTTCACAGTAATGAATAAACCTCTAACTAGACTTAAGACCCACTAAACAGGAGGGAAATCTTGCCTGGTACTGAAAATCTAGCTGATTAATCAATTCTAGTGACATCATGGTTATTGGAGGAGAATCTATAACTACATAATAACTAAGCCAGCACATCACTAACAAAAATTAAATTAAGAACACTTTCCTGCTTAATGGGTTGAGGGTACTTTATAAAGAAAAGAGCCAATTTGAAAAATCCAAATTTACTGACAAGTTGATTGACAGACGCAGTAGGATCAGGCTCTGAAGCAAAGGGTTATTGATAGAAAATATTCAATGTTCTGATATTTGGAGCAGATAAAAATGGTATATCTTCATCCAGAGTCAGAATTAGAATTCAGATTCCACTGTATTGTCCAATCAGAAGTAGAAGTCATTGAATTGGTCTTTCAAAAGACCAGAAACTTTCTGTTTTTCAAATGTTAAATTGGAAGTTGGATCCTTAGCCAAATGCAAAGGAGAGATTGCTCTCAAAAATCTTCAAACTTTCTAATGCTCATTGAGCTATGTAACCTTCCCTACTAAAAAGTTCAGACCCGCCAATACCTGCCCACAAACTACAGCCTGCATGCCTCCCAGGAAGTATGCAGTAACCAGAGACACAGGCAAGAATCTCCCCTAAATACCCAGGCCATCTGGAACAACCACAGGGCTCAGCTGGCTCCAGATACAACCCCCAACCTTCACCCTCTGAGCTCCATCTTTCTTCTACTCTGCTTCCTACCCAGGCCTATAACCTTGGACACCCTATAGCCTGCTTGCCTCCCAGGAGTCTGCAGTAACCAGGGACACTGGAAGCCTACTCTAACTAGAAATAAAAGAGGCCCACCCTAACCAGAGACAGCACTGCATTCCTCCAAGGAGGCTGGCTCCAGTCGAGACACCCAGGCCACATAACACCAGAGATAACCAAATGGCCAGAGGCAAGTGCAAGATCATAAACAACAGAACCCAATGCAATTTGTCAAAATCAGAATGCATATCTCCCACCACAGCAAACCCTGAATAACACAACCCACCTTAAAAGCAAGATAAAAACCCTCCCACAGTTCCTCATCCCATTTTAAAACTCCAAAAATGACAAGTATATACTAGTTAGAGGAGATATAAATAAGTAAACAATAATTAATATAAAGATATAACATTCTCTTTTGTAGTTTACTAAACATCAAAACTAGCATATTTTTAACATTTATGAGTATACTAAAGAAAATTACAGCTATCTTGAATGTGTTTAAACACCTCAAATCAAACAATTTAAGCAATATAAAGTGAACAATATATCTAATTGGCAATATGGTAGAAGTTGTTTGACTCAGATCCTCTGAAAATCTACAAGGATGAGTTCTAAAAAGTCTGTAGAAAGAAATATGTATCAGAATGTATCACATTTTATTACCATCATATATCTGGATGTGTATATATATATATATATATATATATTACATGTGCTTATATTTTCATTTCACATTGCATGTATTTAGGTCGGAGAATGACTTTGGGGAGTCAGGTCTCAATATTTTTCTTTTTTTTATTTTTTTGCCAGTGAATCAATTTCGGGTGGGTAGAAAGGCTTGGGAGTAGGTACCTGTTACATACTGAGCCTTCTCACCAGCCCACATATACACAAATTAAGTTGTGGGGCTAGAGAGATGGCTCGGTGATTAAGAACCCTTGTTGCTTTTGTAGAGGATCTAGATAGGGTTCCCAGTAACCACATGATGACTTATAATCACGATAATTTTAGTTCCAAGGTATTTGATACCTCCAACTTATTTTCACTGGCACTAGGCACATATATGATATGCATACATATGTGTGGGCAAAATATTCATACATGTAAAATAAAATAGATAAATCTAAATAAACTAATAGCAATATAAGTATTAAATGTACTATAGAAATGAAGTCGCTAAAGGTTTTGTTTCTCAGTTCTTTCTTGGGACACAAAACAATACAAAAGATAATTAAATTAAAACAATTACTATACAGTGACAATTAAATTACATAAGATATACTTAAACTTAAAAATAGTTTTATGGATTCCTGTCCCAGCACTTGTTCATGAAGGTTAAGCCTCAGGACTACTGCATAAAGAAAGGCATGTACCAAGCAAAAGTGTAAAACCAGAGAAGCGACACAGCTTCTGGGACAGGCAGAAATGACACAGCTTCTGGGACAGACCCCGTTTAAGGCTCCAGATATCCAGGAACATTCCCTGCCAGAGGAGGGGTGGCCATCTAGGAGGGCTCTAAAAGCCAGAGTCGGTGAGGGAGTCATTTTGTGTCCTGGGTCCCTCGGAGACCAGTTTTTGAAGGTGAGCAACAGACTGCAGGGGAAACACATCTTCTGGGCCAGACCCTGTTTCCAGACTTCATCTTCAGCCAGGAGGGAGGTCTGAACGCCAGACCTCTGTGCACCTTCCCTGCAAGAAATTGCCTATAAAGAGTACTCTGAACACTGAGACTCAGGAAAGAGCTGGACTCCCAGGACTACTGACAGAGGCTAAGAGAATCACAGGAGGAACAAGCTCCAGCCAGAAACAACTATAGCAACTAACACCAGAGATTACCAGATGGCGGAAGGCAAATGTAAGAATCTTACTAACAGAAACCAAGACCACTAACAATTTTCAAAACCCAGCACTCCCACCTAAGCCAGTCCTGGATACCTCAACACACCCAAAAAGCAAGACTGGGATTTCAAATCATATCTTGTGATGCTGGTAGAGGACTTTAAGAAGGGCAGTAATAACTCACTTAAAGAAATAGAGGAAAACACTGCTAAACATGTAGAAGTCCTTAAAGAGGAAACACAAAAACCCCTTAAAGAATTAAAGGAAAACACAACCAAACAGGGGATGGAATTGAACAAGAACATCCAAGACCTAAAAAGGGAAGTAGAAACAATAAAGAAAACAAAATAAAGAGACAACTCTGGAGATAGAAGCCCTAGTGAAAAAAATCAAGAACCGTAGATGTGAGAATCAGCAACAGAATACAAGAGATGGAAGAGAGAATCTCTGGAGGAGAAGATTCCATAGAGAACATGGACACAACAATCAAAGAAAATGCAAAATGTAAAAAGATCCTAACTAAAAACATCCAAGAAATCCAGGACACAATGAGAAGACCAAACCTACGGATAATAGGAGTAGATGAGAATGAAGATTTTCAACTTAAAGTGCCAGGAAATATCTTCAACAAGATTATAGAAGAAAACTTCCCATACCTAAAGAAAGAGATGCCCATGAACATACAAGAAGCCTACAGAACTCCAAATAGACTAGACAAGAAAAGAAATTCCTCCTGACACATAATACTCAGAACAACAAATGCACTAAATAAAGATAGAAAATTAATAGCAGTAGGGAAAAAGGACAAGTAACATATAAAGGCAGGCCTATAAGAATTACACCAGATTTCTCACCAGAGACTATGAAAGCCAGAAGATCCTGGACAGATGATATATAGACCCTAAGAGAACAGCCCAGGCTACTAAACCAAGCACAACTCCCAATTGACATAGATGAAGAAACCAAAGTATCCCAGGATAAAACCAAATTCAGACAATATTTGTCCACAAATCCAGCACTTCAAAGGATAATAAAGGGAAAACACCAACACAAGGATGGAAACTACACCCTAGAAAACACAAGAAAGTAATCCTTTAACAAACCAAAAAGAAGACAGCCTCAAGAACAGAATCCCAACTTTAACAACAAAAATAACAGGAAGCAACAATTACTTTTCTTTAATTTGTCTTAACATCAATGTACTCAATTCCCCAATAAAAAGACATAGACTAATAAACTGGCTATACAAAAAGGACCCAACATTGTGCTTCTTACAGGAAATCCATCTCAGGGAAAAAGACAGACACTACCTCAGAATGAAAGGCTGGAAAACAATTTACCAAGCAAATGGTCTGAAGAAACAAGCTGGAGTAGCCATTCTAATATCAAATAAAATTAACTTCCAACCCAAACATATCAAAAAAGAAAACCTGATAAACAGCTTCAGTGCAGTAGCTGGATATAAAATTAACTCAAACAAATCAATGTTTTTTCTCTACAAAAAGGATAAACGGGCTGAGAAAGAAATTGGGGAAAGAACACCCTTCACAATAGTAAAAAATAATATTAAATACCTCTGTGTGACTCTAACTAAGAAAGTGAAGGATCTGTATGACAACAACTTCAAGTCTCTGAAGAAAGAAATTGAAGAAGATCTCAGAAGATGGAAAGATATCCCATGCTCATGGATTGGCAGGATTAATATAGTCAAAATGTCTATCCTGTGGAAAGCAATCTACAGATTCAATGCAATCCCCATCAACATTCCAACTCAATTCTTCACTGAGATAGAAAGAGCAATTTGCAAATTTATCTGGAATAATAAAAAACCTAGGATAGCAAAAACTATTCTCAACAATAAAAGAACCTCTGGGGGAATCACCATACCTGACATTAAGCTATACTACAGAGCTATTGTGATTTTAAAAAAAAAAAAAACTGCAAGGTACTGGTACAGTGACAGACAGATCAATGGAATAGAATTGAAGTCCCAGAAATGAATCCACACACCTATGGTCACTTGATCTTTGACAAGGGAGCTAAAACCATCCAGTGGGAAAAGGACAGCATTTTCAACAAATGGTGCTGGCACAACTGGTGGGTATCATGTAAAAGAACGTGAATTGATCCATTCTTATCTCCCTGTACTAAGCTGTAGATCAAAGACCTCCACTTAAAACCAGAGACATTGAAATTTATAGAGGAGAAAGTGGGGAAAAGCCTCAAATATATGGGCACTGGGGAAAAAGTTCCTAAACAGAACATTAATGGCTTGTGCTATAAGACTGAGTATTGACAAATGGGACCTCATAAAATTGCAAAGCTTCTGTAAGGCAAAAGACACTGTGAATAAGACAAAAAGGCCACCAACAGATGGGGAAATATTTTTACCAATCCTAAATCTGATAGGGGACTAATATCCAATACATACAAAGAGCTTAAGAAGCTGGACTCTAGAAATTCAAATAGCCCCATTTCAAATAGGGGTGCAGAGCTAAACAAAGAGTTCTCAGCTGAGGAATACTGAAGGGCTGAGAAGCACCTGAAAGAATGTTCCACATCTTTAATCATCAAGGAAATGCAAATGAAAACAACCCTGAGATTCCACCTCACACCAGTCAGAATGGCTAAGATCAAAAATTCAAGTGACAGCAGATGCTCACGAAGATGTGGAGAAAGAGGAACACTCCTCCATTGCTGGTGGGATGGCCATTTTGTACATCCTTTCTGGAAGTCAATCTGGCAGTTCCTCAGAAAATTGGACATAGTATTACCAGATGATCCAGCAATACCCCTCCTGGGCATATACCCAGAAAATGTTCCAAATGTACTAAGGACACATGGTCCCCTATGTTCATAACAGCCTTATTTATAATAGCCCAAAGCTGGAAAGAACCCAGATGTCCCTCAACAGAGGAATGGATACAGAAAAGGTGGTACATTTACACAATAGGGTACTACTTATCTATTAAAAACAATGAATTTATGAAATTCTTGGACAAATGGTTGTATCTGGAGGATATCATACTGAGTGAGGTAACCCAATCACAAAAGAAGTCACTTGATATGCACTCACTGATAAGTGGATATTAGCCTAGAAACTTAGATTATCCAAGATACAATTTGCAAAACACAAGAAAATCAAGAAGAAAGAAGACCAATGTGTAGATACTTCATTCCTCCTTAGAATAAGGAACCTATGGAAGGAGTTACAGAGAGAAAGTTTGGAGCTACGATGAAAGGATGGATCATCCAGAGACTACCCCACCCTGGGATCCATCCCATAATCAGCCACCAAACGCAGACACTATTGCATATGCCAGCAAGATTTTGCTGAAAGGACCCTGATATAGCTGTCTTGTGTTAGGCTATGCCAGTGCCTGGCAAATACAGAAGGGGATGCTTAAAGTCATCTATTGGATGGAACACAGGGCTCCCCATGGAGGAGCTAGAGAAAGTACCCTAGGAGCTGAAGGGGTCGGCAACCCAATAGGTTGAACAACAATATAAACTAACGAGTACCCCCAGAGTTCGTGTCTCTAGCTGCATATGTAGCAGAAGATGGCCTATTCGGCTGTCATTAGGATGAGAGGCCCCTTGGTCTTGCATATTTTATATGCCCCTGTACAGGGGAATGCCAGTGCCAAGAAGTGGGAGTAGTTGGGTCGGGGATCAGGGTGGGGGGAGGGTATAGATAACTTTCGGGATAGCATTTGAAATGTAAATAAAGAAAATATCTAATAAAAACAATAGGTTTATGTCTCTACCTCTTTGAGATGTAAGTTTTGATTACAGAAAACATAAAAAAGTGAGGCCAAATTAAAGCCCATCCTCTTTAAGGTTCAGGAACAGTACAAAAGAGGGTACAAAAAGAATAAGAAATATAGCTATAAAATGCCATCTCTTAGCAAGATAAAACTGTCAACATAAAATTTATATATCTGTTCTTGCCTATACTGGACTTGCATAAGAATGAGCCCAACAAGGGGCAAGCATGAATGGGGAAGGGTTTCATAGGTCTGTGACCTTCACAGATGACTTTTTGACTACTGGTAAAATTTGAGAAATCTTAGTAACTTTTCTATTGCCCTGACAAAACACCATGCCTAAGGCAACTTACCAAAAAAGTGTTTAATTCTGAGACCCATAATTCCAAATGACTAACGTCCATTGACACCTTTGTGAGCTGGACATCATGTAGGCCAAGATGGCAGTGAAGCAGTACCTGAGAGCTTACATGTAGGGATAATAACAATGAGACAGAGAAAAAGCTAATTGTTAATTGTATGGAGTTTTGAAACCACCAAACCTGCCCCCAGTGACCCTTGTCCAACAAGACCACATTTATAAATTCTCCAAACGGCTTCAGTTCCACCAACTAGGGACCAAGCATTCAAATATATGAATATATATGTGAGCCTATGGGAGTCACCCTCATTCAAACCACCACATTCTGTTCCTTATATGCTTGGGACTGCAGCACATTATGAAGTATGATTAGTCAAACCATAAAAGTCCTCCTAGCCTTTAGATTTTAACACATTTTCAAACCTCAAAGTTCATGGCACTTAAAAGACTGAAGACAGTCTCTAACTTCTAACCCCCAGGATAATCAAAATGAAAAAGAAAATTACATACTTCCACCATACAATGCCACAGACTAGATATTGACATTCCAAAAAAGAGGGAAGAGTGCATAGTTAGAAAATATTGGACCAAATCTTGACTAAGTCCCAGTAGGGAAAATTCCAAATCCTATAACTCTATGTGAAATGGAAATTTCTGACTTCTTTGGAAACTCAGTTGTATGGTTTGATGTTTTTCTAGAAACTGTCTTATGAGAGGATGTTTTGCTGAGAACAGACACATGGTGTCTTAAGCTACCTGGAAAGGGGGCATGTGATGTTTTGCTAGAGCAGATGCTTGAGAGAACACATGCTGTTTAGAAAGATAAATGATGTTTTGACATTCGTTCACCTTTCCGTGCTCTTTGAGCTTTGCTGATGCTGCTCTTTACGATGATCTTCCTTTACACTACCTCTGGTGGGTGGTGGGCTGGAAGAGAAGTTGAAGCATTTAAGAACCCTTAATAAAGTAGATTTGGAAAAATATAAGCCTATATCTATGTCTGATGTCCAAAGGCTTAAATGGTTTCACCCTTCTAGTTTTGATAAACGCACTGCACTTTTCATTTCTGGACTCTCCCCAGTCCTGAATGGAACTCTCTTTGGCAGACATTACACAAGTCTGGACTTCCAATACCTAACATTTCCCACACAATTCAGTCACAGCTTCACACAATGGCTTCTTAAGACCTCCATAACGGGGCAGCTATGCCACAAGCATGGCCACAGTGGCTTTCCTGAACCATGAAATTACTCCTGGATCTGTCATGACTCTAAAGTCAGAACCTCAGTAGCTGATGCTACCAAGTTCTGATGTCATCTTGGTATGGAATCTGGCCCCTCCTTGAATTAAATGTGTACAAACTCTCCATCTTGTTGGGCACAGATGATTACTTTCAGCTTTTTATCTCAACATTGTGGGATTAACTGGGTGAGCTCTCACCCTGAGTGCTCCATTCCCCACCCCACCCCCTTTTTTTCTACTCCTTTTTTTTTCCCAGCATAAACCATGGTTCCAACATTAAATTTTCCTGGTGCTCTTTTTCTCTAAATTATAGATTTTATATATTTTGTGTCCCATGTTCTCTTTTCTATTGTAGATCTATGTAAGTGTGATAACTAATAGTCAAACAGCATAGTCAATATAATCTTGAAAATTCTTCTGCCAAAGTAATTATTCCAAAACTTTTTAATTTAACTTCAGCAAGATTTTTAGAACAACAACAAGAAGAAAAGAGCCATGCTTTTTTTTTTCAAAATATTCAAGAATGTTCTTTTGCCTCATTGTTAATATTGTGCACCTCTGAAACCTGTTGAGCTGGGCCTGAACAATCCACATGGCTTTCAGCAATACTAATTTTTAAGTTCTTACTAGGACCACTCTTTAAGTACATTTACAACATTCAACTATTTTCCTAGTCCAGAGACTCAAACTCACCCACATTTCTCTAAAGGTGAATGGTCAGGCTTGTTACGGTAATATGGCACTCTCTGGTACCAACATCTATCCATCCTTACTTACTTTTTTATTGCCATGGCAAAACATCTTTACCAAGGCAATTTACATAAAAGCACTTAATTTGGTGGCTCACAGTTTCAGAGGGATAGGAACCATAACATCAGGGAGGGAGATGGGCAGCAGGCAGGTAAGCATGATGCTGGAAAAGTAGCTGGGTGCTTGTGTTGAGACAACCACAAGCCAAAAAGAGTGACATGACTGGAATTGGGCTGGGATTTGAAAACTTTGAAGCCCGTTTTTTGGTGATATACCTTCTCTACCAATGCCATATCTGCTAGCCCTTCCCAAATATTTCCATTTTTATCAACTACAGATAATGCATTCAAAAATATGAGCTTATGGGGGTCCTTCTTATTCAAAACAGCAAAGGTATAATTGCTACAGAGCTTCTTGGTCAGGGTCACATCAGGCCTCATCTTCAGATAGGGGGCAGATCTGACCTCCAGACCTCTGTGAACCTTCTCTGCAACAGGAGAGCTTACCTGCAGAGAGTGCTCTGACCACTAGGACTAGTGCTGACAGAGGCTAATAGAATCAGAGGAGGAACAAGCTCCAGCCAGAGACACCTAGAACATATAACACCAGAGATTACCAGATGGCGAAAGGCAAATGTAAGAATCTTACTAACAGAAACCAAGATGACTCAGCATCGTCAGAACCCAGTACGCCTATGATAGCGAGTCTTGGATACCCCAACACACCCAAAAAGCAAGATTCAGATTTAAAATCATATCTCATGATGCTGGTAGAGGATTTTAAGAAGGGAATAAATAAGTCACTTAAAGAAATACAGGTGAACACTTCTAAACAGGTAGAAGAGGAAGCACCAAAATCCCTCAAAGAATTGCAGGAAAACACTGCTAAACATGTAGAAGTCCTTAAAGAGGAAACACAAAAACCCCTTAAAGAATTATAGGAAAACAAACAAATAAAACAGGGAATGGAATTGAACAAAACCATCCAAGATCTAAAAATGGAAGTAGAAACAATGAAGAAAATCCAAAGGGAGACAACTCTGGAGATAGAAACCCTAGGAAAGAAATCAGGAACCATAGATGTGAGCATCAGCCACAGAATACAAGAGATGGAGGAAAGAATCTCAGGTGCAGAAGATTCCACAGGGAACATGGTCACAACAATCAAAGAAAATGCAAAATGCAAAAAGATCCTAACTCAAAACATCCAGAAAATCCAGGACACAATGAGAAGACCAAACTGAAGGATAATAAGTATAGATGAGAGTGAAGATTTTCAACTTAAAGGGTCAGTAAATATCTTCAACAAGATTATAGAAGAAAACTTCCCTAACCCAAAGAAAGAGATGCCCATGAACATACAAGAAGCCTACAAAACTCCAAATAGACTGGACCAGAAAAAAATTCCTACCGACACATAATAATCAGAACAACAAGTGCACTAAATAAAGATAGACTATTAAAAGCAGTAAGGGGAAAAGGTCAAGTAACATATAAAGGCAAACCTATTAGAATTATACCAGACTTCTCACCAAAGACTATGGCAGCCAGAAGATCTGGTCCTTTGAGAAAATCAACAAGATAGATAAACCTTTAGCCAGACTAACCAGAGGGCCCAGAGCAGTATTCAAATTAATAAAATCAAAAATGAAAAGGGAGGCATAACAACAAAATATAATTTAAAATAATTATTTGTTGAAGATCAACAGTTGAAAATATTAAAATCATGTTCTACAAACATCAGAAAAAAGTCTATTTAAAGCCATAAGTCTTTTTTTTCTCTTATGTATTTCTTATGAATGGGGGATTTTAGAAGAAATGTTTATTACCTCCTTGAAACTGAATCTTTTGGTGACCTCTGCTGGTTACCAATATACTATTATGCTAGCCTTTGCCTTTGTCACCTATACATTATCACTCCCTTGCCATTTTCCAACCTTGAAAAACCCCATAAAAGGTTCCTGTATAGCTTTTTTTCTTATTTTATTTTCTGAATTCAAATTTTCATTTTAGTTTTAGATCTCCAATAGTCTATGTGATGTATGGAATTGATTTTGACAATGTCTCAAGATGCTTTTCCAACTTTTAACCAAAAGTTATCAATAAGATAAGGAAGGACATTTCATATTGGTCAAAGGAAAAATCTACCAAGATTGACTCTCAATTCTGAACATCTATACTCCAAACGCAAGGGCACCCACATTCATAAAAGAAACTTTACTAAAGCTCAAAGCACACATTGCACCCCACACAATAATAGTAGGAGACTTCAACACCCTACTCTCAGCAATGGACAGATCATGGAAACATAAACTAAACAGAGACACGGTGAAACTAATAGAAGTTATAAACCGAATGGATCTAACCAATATTTATTGAACACTTCATCCTAAATCAAAAGAATACACCCTTTGCTCAGCAACTCACAGGACCTTCTCCAAAATTGACCATATAATTGGACACAAAATAGGCTTCAACAGATACAAGAAGAATGAAATAATCGCATTACCCTATCAGATTACCATGGACTAAGGCTGGTCTTAAATACCAACAAAAACAACAGAAAACACGCATACACATGAACGCTGAACAACAGATTAATTGAGACTGCTGGTCCTCCTACAGAATCGCCCTTCTCCTCAGCTTCTTTCAGCCTTCCCTAATTCAACAAGAGTCTGCGGCTTCTATCCATTGGTTGGGTGCAAATATCTGCATCTGACTCTTTCAGCTGCTTGTTGGGTCTTCTGGAAGGTAGTCATGAGAGATCCCTTTTTGTGAGCACTCCATAGCCTCAGTAATAGTGTCAGGCCTTGGGACCTCCCCTTGAGCTGGATTCCACTTTGGGCCTGTCGCTGGACCTTCTTTTCCTCAGGTTCCTTTTATTTCTATCCCTGTAATTCTTTCAGACAGGAACAATTATGGGTCAGATGTGACTATGGGATGGCAACCCCATCCCTCACTTGATGTCCTGTCTTCCTGCTGGAGGTGGGCTCTGAAAGTTCCCTTTCCCTACTTTAGGGAATTTCATCTAAGGTCCCTCCCTTTGAGTCCTGAGAGTCTTTCACCTCCCAGGTCTCTGTTAGCACTAATGGAATTTGGGACCAAGTAACTCAGGGAAGCAGGTCACTGTGTCATTTTTATGTGGTCATACATTTTGAACTTCTAATGAACTCTTTTGTGACTAAAAGTGGGAAAAATATTATGTAACATTTGTTTGGAAAATAAAGGTAAGGATTTTTGTCAGATCTATTAAAAATCATCTCCACTCATCTACTGGTGAGAATGGAAAAATGGATCCCCAGATTTTTACTTGATTATTTCCTCCATGAGTCAGGATAGGTCATGACTCAGTAGCTTGTCAAAGAATACCCCTCCCTGTCAATATTAACTTTATATTTTTCAAAGTAAACAATTAGTGTTCCACTGCTTCTTTACATTATTAACTTAGATATGTTCAGCAAATATTCTTACACTGGTGTTTGAAAAATCATAAAAAGTGAACAGGCACTTTTCAAGTAATATTATTAATAATGGCACAAGCATAAGTTACAAAACAAAAGCAACTTCTGAATATATATTAGCTGCTTCTGATATTAAGGAAAAACAATAAAGTAATACAAAATCTGGAACTATAATGCATTATTTATTATGTATGTGTTTGTCTTTTGAATTTTCATGTTTTTAAAAATGTTTTAAAATGTATAGAATTCAAAATGTACTGTTTTATTCAGTTCCAGGTGATGAGGTGTCACTCAATATTCAGGAAACAGAATTGTAGTCTGTGTCATTGCATCCCTAGAAAAGAAGTCATGTTGAGCACAGAAGATGAAGGAAGTTCAATATAAGAACAAACACGTTTAAGGCAAACCATCAACATAAATGTACCACCACTCCACCTTGAGATACACTGGCCCAGGCATGAATTATTTCCTAAACTAAGAAATGTACCTCTGCAAGTAAGTAATAATAATAAATATAATCTCTGGAGGACCTTTTCTCATTCATGTATATTTTTCCTGATGCTGACAGAAATCTATCTTTTTCAATATCTAGTCACATTATAGCATTAAGTAAAAGACTAAATGAAGGTCACCACACGCATAGTGAGAACTCCTTTCATGGAGACTTCTTTGTTTCACAATTAAACATTAACATTCAGGCAAAATTAAAATTTCTTGTGAAATCAGATATTTATACTTACCTTTTATATTCTGAAACATGGTTATTAGTTGAGTTCTAAGTATCAGAATATAAAAATTACCCCCTAATGAGCAATTTACTAGCCCTTGAAATACATCATATTTAAGTAGGTACCATCTATATAAAACACAAAACAGAATTTAATGGAAAATAATTGAATTATAGTATTATATTTCAACATTTACTATGCTAAATCTATTCAAATTAATGTGTCACATGAAAGTATCAACCATGGGAAACCAACAAAATGACAAAGGAAATAGAAGGTTTGAATTTAAAGCATGAGGATACATGTCTGCTGATTCCTTGTCAGCACAGAGGTATTTCCTTCATGCCAGGCTTTCCTCTGAAGGTTATTATGTAGACTATAAAAACTGAGTTAATTGGTGAATACATTTGAAATTGGAAAAATCTTATAGCAAACAAAAATATTGTGCTCTGGATGCATAAATACCATTTCCATAGTTGGTAAAAAAAAAAAAAAAAGGCTTCAGATTTGTCAGTAATACTATTCAATATGAGCTGCCTGAAAGAGGAGTTGAGGTGGCTTATAGAACAGAATCTTCAGGTTCTATCAAGTCTGGGAGAGTTGGAAATAAGGGACAAAGAAAACATTTTCCAGGCTCAGAAAGAAAGTTTGCCAGATACTCCAATTGAGCCAAAAATGAAATACACCAATACTTAATTTGGTGTGAAATTATGTTTACCTGCTAGCCATTTCTTTAAGTACAAAATGAAAATACCTCCAAAGTCTTATAAAAAAAAAAAAAAAAAAAAAAAAAAAAAAAAAAAAAAAAAAAAAAAAAAAAAAAAAAAAAAAAAAAAAAAAAAAAAAAAAAAAAAAAAAAAGGTATTTTAATATGTTTGTGCTTTACCTTAGAAGAAGTATAGAAAAAAAGATGAGTTTAATCCCCGAGAGAAGTATTCAGTGTTTAAGGATACTTGCTATTTTTATAGGGGACCCAGATTTTGTTCCCAGAACCTAAATATTGACTCACAACTCTCTATTAACTCTAGCTCCTTGGAATTCAAGGCCACCTCCTGACCTCTGTAGGCACCAGGCATGCGTATGATACACATAAACAGATGAAGAAAAAAACATTTATACATTTATACATACAAAATAAAAATGAATAAATCTTAAAATAGAGTTCAAATAAGAGAAAGTAAATGTGACATTACCACGACTTCCTGTGTTAGCAAAATGTAAACTATATCATTTACTTTTCACTTTTCTTTGCAAAAGATATATCTATTCACCAGCTTTCTCATGGCTGCCTTTACTTCCTTGTTTCTCAATGTATAGATGATGGGGTTGAGTAAAGGGAATATCACAGTATGAAACACAGACACCACTTTATCTAGAGAAAACGAGTCAAATGGGCGAGCATATATATAGATGGATGGTCCAAACATTAGCACCACTATGGTGATGTGGGAATAACAAGTGGATATAGCCCTGCTGGTGCTCTCACCTGAGCTTGAGTGTTTCTTAAGCATGGTCAGAAGAAAGGCGTAGGACATTAGCAGAGCAATGAAGCATACCACAGAGATCAGGCCACTGCTAAAGATCATGACCATTTCTTCCAGGAAAGTATTGGCACAGGCAATCCGGACAACCTGAGTGATGTCACAAAAATAATTGTCTAATTCATTGGGCCCACAAAATGGGAGTCGAACAATGAGAGCCACCTGTATTATAGAATGTACGAAGCCCCCTATCCAGGAGAGGGCCACTAAGATACAACAGAGCCGTCGGTTCATGATGGTAGCATAGTGGAGAGGGCGGCAGATGGCAGCGTAGCGGTCAAAAGCCATCACTGTCAGCAGGAACATCTCAGAGGCCCCGACAAAGTGCAAGAAGAAGAGTTGAGCAATACATCCACAAAAGGATATTATCTTCCTTTCCACAAAGAAGTCTACAAGCATCTTAGGTGCTGTGATAGAGGAGTACCAAATATCAAGAAAAGCTAGATTAGCCAGCAGGAAATACATAGGAGAACTCAAATGGGGATCAAGTCTGATTGTGCAGATAATAAGGATATTCACTGGGAGTATGAATAAATAAAAGGATAAAAATATAACAAACAAGACTAGCTGCACTTCCCGAGTCTGAGATAGACCAGTGAGAACAAATTCGGTCACGGTGGTATCATTTGCAGGTTCCATTTCTTCAATTAATTTGTCGTTTTGGCTATGGAAAATAAAATTATAATTACTACAAATAATAATTAACTAGAACTATATCACTATTTTCAAAATTATAGTATTTTTTATCATTAATAGATTACACTGGAGTAATGGAAGATGGCTCAGTGCTCTTGTAGAGAACCTCAGTTCAGTTCCCACCAACCATGAGGCAGGCAATGTGCAGTTTTAGCTGCAGAATATCTGACACTTTTTTTTTCTAGTCTTCATGGATACCAGGCATGCATGTAATAAACAGATATACATGCAAGCCCAACATCTATACATATGAAATAAAATGAAAAATATTAAAGAGATTGTTTTAGAAAGTCCTTGCTTTCCCCATTTTATATTTAATTAAAAAATAAATGATGAACTTATAAACTAGACATACTGAAATGATCTGAAATATGCCATACGTGTAAAAGCTTACTTCGGGACTATGCCACACACCTGAAAGCCAAATATTAGCTTGTTAATTCTGTAAATTTTACTTTTTTACAAAACCCATTGGCAATATTTTCTTCAAATATTTACCCTATACTGACTTTTGTAGGTAGCTGATATTTAGACTGATAATTATAAATGCAGACACTTCTCTCTAGATCATTTTTTTGGGGGGTGGGCAATCTTGCTAATATAAGCTTATACTGATCTTTCAATATTTTCTGTTTTTTTTTTTATTATTTGTAATTATAGGCTTGTGGTGGGGGTGGAGGTGGGAATGCACACTGGTCCCTGAGTCTGAGAGGCATCAGCTCCACTGGGAGCCAGATCTATAAACAGCCCAACATAGGCACTGGAAACAGCTGATTTCTGGTCCTCTTGAAAAGCACCAAGAACCAATGAGCTACCTCCCTGGCCTGAACTGCTTCATAACTAAGAAGTTTACAAAGGACCCTTTGATTTTATATATAGTGAATAATTAATGTAAATTTTCCTGATTAATCCTTGGTAACAGGTAAACAGAAAAAGAGAGATAGTGATGCAGGCTGGACTTGGGAAAATCCTCTCTGTCCTTACCCCACCTCTCTCACAGAAAGAAAGTGCCAATCAAAACAGAAAACAAACAAACAAACAAAAATACCCAAACAAAACAAAATGAAACAAACACATGAAAAAACAATTCAAACAAAAAAAAATGCATGAAGTCATTTTGTGTTGGCCAACTACTCCTATGCATGAAGCATGCCTGCAGTGTACATATAGCCAATGAAGTTGGGTTGGGAGAGAGGAGAGGAATTTCTGGGGGTGGAGAGAGGAAGCAGAGTTTGGGAAGGAGGAAAAACATAATCAAAATATATAATATGAAAATTTCAATAAAAATTAAATCCTCTGCCTGCTCTCAAACCCCCTTTGCTTATCACTGCATTGACTGTGAATTTGATGCACTGCTTTAGAAGAGGCTGAAAGAAGGAACCGCCATCTGAAAACTAGGCATGCTTGCCATTGGAGCACATCCTATCATATTGATTAGTTCTACCATTTCCAAAAGAAAGTAAGAAGATTACCCCAACAGTTTTGTTTAAGATTCAGTATTAAATGCAGCACTACTAAGTAAAAGAAAACCAATTAAATAAAGAGGAAACAATCAAGTCAAGGGGTGGTAGCACATGCTTGTGATCCAAGCGTGGGGGGCAAGGCAGAAACATCACAGGTCTCAGGGCAGCCTCCTTTACACGTAAAGTTAAAGGTCACCTGAGGCTGCACCACAGACGCAAGTCAACAACAACAACAGAATTACGTGGGAAGGAAATGAGATATTTGCTTTCTTAATTGCTTTCCTCTTTTAAGAATGCTTGAATCATTATATTTTATATAAGAAAAACTAATATGACTATTCCTCAAGAAAGAAATACAGAGAATCAACGTCTCATCACTGCCAGAGAGCTGTCAAGAAATGTATTCTGCTCTCTCTCACTCCAGTAGGCAGGTAGCCAACCTAACAATGGTACTCATCAAACCAAAAATGCTCAGCAGCTACCTACTACTTACATATGCATGCACAAAATGGCCATGATAAGCCATGGTACTTCTCCAGCAAAGGACAGATAAGTTCATCTCCTCTGTTATTTCAACCATAGCCTCAGAAAATGTACAATTCTGATGGGAACCAGAATATTTTAAATTACACATGTCAAAACAAATCTCTACACATAATATTTAACATGATATTCCCAGAAACATAGTTTATATAATTTCTATAAGTTGTTCATTTGTGTATTAAATAAATATTTAGGAAATAACTCCTGTGTACCAATTTTTATAACATCTATGAACACAGAAGACACAGAACACAGCTTCAACCACACCAAACTTCTATTATACAAATATAAGCAGACAGTAAGTATGAGAGAGAGAAAGAGAGAGAGAGAAGGAAGGAAGGAAGGAAGGAAGGAAGGAAGGAAGGAAGGAAGGAAGGAAGGAAGGAAGGAAGGGAGTTATTTATTCCCATAATAAAAAGAGAGAAGAATGTAATGGAAATGGAATTCTGACAGAGAATACATTGTATTGTAGTGTAGAAGTGAGTATTCCAGAAACATGTCTCTGGTTTGGTGATTAAAATTCAAGAGAAAAGCATTTTAGTAATGAAAAATGAATAAAAATGCCCCTCAGGAGAAAAGTGTTTTCAATTATTATAACATATACAAAACTTTGGAGCTGGGAGTTGGCTTTATAGATTAAGCATTTGCCACACAAATTTGAAGTCAGGAGAACATATCCACACAACACATATGAACACCTAGGAGGAGTGGTAGCCACCCCTCTGGAGGCAGAGATGGAATGATACCCAGACAAGCCAGCATCAATGATCTCTGGATTCAGTAAGATACAACACCATAAAAAAATAAAGTAGGTGGCCAGTAAAGTAATATGCTCAGTGGGTAAAGGCCCTTGTCATCAAGACTGACCATCTGAGATCAATCCCCTGAATACAGTTGGTGGAATGGGAGAAGCAGCTACTTCAAGTTGTCCTCTGACCTCCACATGCAAGCCTTCGCACATGTGCACACATAGCCTCCCATACACAGACACAGAAGAGAATAAATAAATAAATAAATTTGAAGAATAAAGTGAAGAGTGATTAAGGAGCCCACAATCAACTACAGGTCTGTACACACACAGGAATATATATCTGTGTACACATGTGCATCCTGGCACATGCAAGCATGTATACAAATGCACACCACAAACACATATACTTACAAAACAGTTGCATAAGCAAAACAATATAACAGAAAACAAGTTGTGCAGCTTTCAATAATGAAATTAAGTTTTAATAGCTTCCAATGTGCTTTATAATAAACTCTGGGAGATTGTTTAATAAGTTTACATTTTAGGTCCATCACTCCAGGTGCTGTGTGAAAAAGACTAGAGTAGGAGACCATTTCAGGAAAATGGAAGCTGTTACATGGAAAAAAAAGCAATACCCAGTCAGAAAAGTGAATGTTTTATTTCAAAGATAATTAGGAGACACAACTGTCAGGATTTAAGGTGGACTCATCATAACCAAAGCTAGATAGGTTTTGGTGCCATAACAACAATTTTACAAGACCTGTATCTTCTGTGTGTAAAACAATACAACTTACCAAGTTGTTAGTACCTGGATCTTACCATAAAACACATTCATGCTCTGCCTTATTCTATGAAAGTTTGTACACTGTGCCAGTAAGATTCCTAACAAGGAATTATTTTGTGAACAATTTTTATAGAAGATAAGTCACCCATGAATACCAATATAGGGCATTTCTTCCTCAGACTTTCATATAGAATGGTTTATTACAGTGTTTATAAAACAAAACAAAACAAAAAAACTAGGAAAGTTGAAAGAGAATTTTTTCCTCCATCTTGTATCCACTCATTTTTACTTCCCAAATTTCTGAATAAAGCCCACTCCTCTTGAAAGCACTTAGCAAACATCTATTCTTTATTTAATCTTCAGGGATGTATTATCTAGAGGATGGTTATGAAGAGAGCTAGGGGTACAAAGTCCTTTCCCATAGGTTAGTGAACTCTGAGACCTCCTCATGGGAACCATTGCTTTGGGGAAAAAGAAGAATCTGTGCAGAAATTCTTCTTGCTAACAACGTAAAACCCATTTGTGTTGTTTGCATAGACTATGAGGTGGCTATGCTAGTGAAAACTGCAACTAGGAAAAGAAACAAAAGAAAATGCTGTGTTGATAAAGGAAAAGAAATCCACTAAAAATGTAAAAATCCTATTTTTCTGAGTATATTACAGTCTTATAGTTTACACAAATGCCAATAGGTAGTTTCAAGTGTTACAAAAGGTGAAATATTAATACCTTCTTTCCAGTGTTTTTTTTTTTTTAAACTGGAAAATTCTCTTAGAAGATGGAAGGCACTATTATCCTTTAAAACCTGCTGCTCACAGGGAAAAAGGTGAAAGCATGTAGTATAATGTAATAGAGATCTTAGGGACCTGAGGAAACATCAAAGAAAAGATAGCAAATAAACATAACAAATCATAAACTTTTAAAAAAGAAAAAGCACAAGGAATATGCGCAAACACAAATTTTTAAAAAATCAAAAATCATAATATACAAACAAAATTTCAGTAAGATACAAATTACCCAAACAAAGCAATATGAGACCAAAAATCTACAAAAGTATTATTGAGTTTGTCTTGTGTTAGCCATCTACTGCTAGGTATGGGGTCTACCCTTAAGTGAAGTTAATATAACCAGTAAGGCTCTATTGGAAAAACTAATTTAAATATGTTCTTATTGAAATACTTCCTTCCTCCTTTTTTTCTCTCCAGCCCCTCATAGCTATTCTGCAATGTCACCCTCTTTCACGCTGATAATTCCTTTACTATTATTGTTAAACACACATACACTTATACATACATAAATATTCATATAAATGTGTATTCATGTGATGCACACTCATGTATGTATATAATATCTTTTTAAGTAAAATTAAATATGAAAACCATGCAACCACATGATTTCTGAAATACTCACATTTGATATCTGCTTGTATTGCTCTGTATTGAAATGCTAACCTTGTATCTGAAAATAACAACAACTGTCTTAGAAAGTAACATAAGGACATCTGACTTGTAACCACTACCATTATTGGTCTAGTTTCTGGACTCATAGCTACATGTGGCAGTTAATAATTCATTTTGTTTAATCCCTTAGTGTCTGGCAGAAAGCCTTCTTTCCAAATGCCTGAAATTTTCTATTAGTCTTTTCTAGAAAGCTCAGAAGAGATTTTATCTGGGCTCCCAGAACAACAGTATGTCCATATCTTCAATGGAGATTTTAACAAATTATATTATACAATTTTAACTTTTATTCTGAACAAAATATAATAGAAATGCAGCCCCTTTGGGCAGTAGAGCATGTCCTATACCTAGTGATAGCTCAGCACAATTTCTTCAATACAGGGATGCTCAGGGCTCTTATTTTGTGAAAGGATAGATAAATTAATGGATTTTTAAATCAGCAAGTGAGCTTGAGAGAGAAAATTTCAAATACTTACAGACTTGTTAATCTACTTTGTCTTCCCTGACTTTGATTAATATTTTGGAATTTTTATTTTAAAATATTTAATTTTTTTCTATTTACAATCATAATTATTAGTGCTTACTCTAATACATTCAAACACAGCATCACAGATATCACCTCACTCAAATCTTTATCCTAGGTACTTTCTCTAGGTTTTCTGTTTTATAACACGGATCTCACAAAATTTTAAATGTTATTTATATCAATAGATTCATGCTATCTAAAAATTCAAGTGATTTATATAAATATTTTAACAGTATTTTTCACCTACCAACTACTTTGTCAGCCTGGGTAGTATTAAAACCTATAAATTTCAGATAGAAGTCTCTCCTCAATCCCATAAAGAAGACTGTATTGTCTATATTTTAGTATTTATCAGGTCTTTCCCTGATGTAACTATATTCTAACTAACACCATGGGATGTAACTCTAAAATTCAATTCTCTGGGGTCTAGCGATATCCAAGGAGGAAGAAAACACCAAGGGGGTAATTTAAAGTTGTTGTAGTGTTCATTGTTGAGAATAGAAAGGCATATTTCTCCACAGAAAATGGCTAGTTTCCCAGGTTTTGGATGGAACCCTTATAATACATGTGATAATCTTTCTTATATTTTCAGTTGTGAGCCTAGCCTTTCACAGCTGAGCCATCCCTCCAGCCCTAAGATAATCTGATACCTCTTTGTAAAAAGATTTTATCACCTAAATATGCTGAATACTTGGGAAAATAGAATTATGTCCAAATATAATCTTAAGACTGCATAAACCCTTTGAAAAGGTGCCTTTTAAAAATATTTTATCTATTTATGTTGGGGGACACATGCAAGCATAGCATGCAGAAGTCTAAGAACAACTTGCAAAAGTTTTGGTTTTTTTCCTCCCACCATGTGGGTCCTAAAATTTGCAGCAAATGTCTTTTTTCACTGAGTCATCTTGCTGGCCTTTTCCCAGGGTTTTGATGAAATTGTATGTATTAAGTCCTTAATTTAAACTGTATATCTGGGCGGGGGTGGCGCACACCTTTAATCCCAGCACTTGGGAGGCAGAGGCAGGTGAATTTGTGAGTTCGAGGCCAGCCTGGTCTACAAAGTGAGTTCATGGCAGCCAGGGCTACACAGAGAAACCCTGTCTTGAAAACAAACAAACAAAATTTAAACTGTATTTCTACCTTTATTCAATATATATATATATATATATATATATATATATATATATATATATATAATTATCTGCATCTCAGACATCATATATGTACTAGTAATATAAAGACTAACAAAACAAGAAGGCTCCATAAATCCAACAATTTTCAGCTANATTTCAAATGAGTTTCCCTTTTCAAGTTTCACCTTTGGAAACCCGCTATCCCATCCCTTCTTCTCCTGCTTCTTTGAGGGTACACCACACCCACCCACTCCCATCCTCCTGCCCTGGTATTACCCTACACTGGAGCATTGAACACCCTAAGGCCCAAGGGCCTCTCGTGCAACTGATGACCAACAAGGCCATCCTCTGAAACATATGTGGCCAGCGCCATGGATCTCTCCATGTATATTCTTTGATTCGTGGTCTAGACCCCTGGAGCTACAGGGTGTCTGGCCTGTTGACACTGTTGCTCCCTCCATTGGGCTACAAACCCCCTCAGCTCCTTCAGTCCCTTCTCCAACTCCTCCACTGGGGGCCTGCAAGCTCAGTCCAATGGTTGGTTGCAAGCTTCCACCTCTGTATTTGTAGGCTCTTGCAGAGACTCTCTGGAGACAGCCATATCAGGATTCCATCAGCAAGCACTCCCAGGCATCCACAATGACGACCAGGTTTGGTGGCTGTATATGGGATGGATCCTCAGGTGGGGCTGTCTCCGGATGGCCTTTCCTTCAGTCTCTGCTCTTCAGTTTGTCTCCATATTTCCTCTTTTGAGTATTTTGTTCATCCTTCTAAAAAGCACTAAAGCATCCACATTTTGGTCTTCCCTTCTTCTTAGGTTTCATATGACCTATGAATTGAATCTTAGATATTCCGAACTTTTGAGCTAATATCCACTAATCAGTGAGTATATATGATGTTTGTTCCATTGTGACTGAGTCACCTCAATCAGGAAAACATTCTCAAATGCTTATGAATTTAATGAAGTCATTTTTAATACCTAAGTAGTATTTTGTTGTATAAATGTACCACATTTTCTGTATCCATTACTCTGTTCAAGGGCATCTGGGTTGTTTCCAGCTTCTAGCTATTATAAATATAGCTGCTATGAGCATGGTGGAGCATGTGTCCTTATTGCATGTTGGAGCATCTTCTGGGTGTATGCTCAGGAATTGTATAGCTAGGTCGTCAGATAGTACTATGTCCAGTTATCTGAGGAACCACAAGACTGATTTCCATAGTTGTACCAGCTTGCAATCCCAACAGCAATGGAGGAGAGTTCCTCTTTCTCCAAATCTTCGTCAGCATCTGCAATCACCTGAGATTTTCATCTTAGCCATTCTGACTGGTGTGAGGTAGAATCTCAGGATTGTTTTGATTTGCATTTTCCTGATGATTATAGGATGTTGAACATTTCTTTAGATGTTTCTCAGCACTTCATATATCCTCAGTTGAGAATCCTCTATTTATCTCTGTTCCCTGTTTTCTAATAGGGTTATTTGGTTCTCTGGAATCTTACTTCTTGAGTTATATATATACATATTGGATATTAGCCCTCTGTCAGATGTAGGATTGGTAAAGATCTTTTCCCAATCTGTTAGATGCTGTTTTGTCCAATGGACAATGTCCTTTGCTTCACAGAAGCTTTGCAATTTTATGTGGTCCCATTTGTCAACTCTTGATCTTAGAGCATAAGGCATTGTTGTTCTCTTCAGGAACTTTTCTCCTGTGCCCATGTGTTAGAGACTGTTCCATGTTTTCTCTTCTATTGGATTCAGTATATCTAGTTTTATGTGGCGGTCCTTGAGCACTGGGACTTGTGCTTTATACAGGAGGATTAGAATGGATTAATTTGTATTCTTTTACATCTGACTGCCAGTTGAACCAGCAAAATTTGTTGAAAATGCTGTCTTTTTTCCATTGAATGGTTTTAGCTCCTTTGTCAAAGATCAAGTGGCCATAGGTGTGTGGGTTCATTTCTGGGTCTTCAATTCTATTCCATTGACCTATCTGCCTGTCTCTGTACCAATACCATGCAGTTTTTATTACTATAGCACTGTAGTACAGTTTAATTTCAGGGATGGTGATTCCCTCAGAAGTTTTTTTTATTGTTGAGAATAGTTTTCACTATCCAGGGTTTTTTGCTATACCAAATGAATTTAAGAATTGCTTTCTCTAACTCTATGAAGAATTGAGTTGGAATTTTGATAGGGATTGCATTGAACCTGTATATTGCTTTCCTGCTAATCCATGAGCATGGGAGCTCTTTCCATCTTCCACTGATTTCTTTCTTTGGAGACTTGAAGTTATTATCATACAGATCTTTTACTTGCTTAGTTAGAGTCACACCAAGATACTTTACATTGTTTGTGACTATTATGAAGAGTGTTGTTTCCCTAATTTCTTTCTCAGACTGTTAATCCTTTGAGTGGAGGAAGTCTTCTGATTTGTTTGAGTTAATTTTATATCTGGCCACTTTGCTAAAGTTGTTTATCAGTTTTAGGAGTTGACTGGTAGAGTTTTTGGAGGGTCACATAAGTATACTGTCATATCATTTGAAAATAGTGATCTTTTGACTGCTTCCTTTTCAATTTGTATCCCTTTGACCTCCTTTTGCTTTAGCTACAACTTCCAATACTATAGTGAATAGGTAAGGAGAGAGAGGGCAGCCTTGTCTAGTCCCTGATTTTAGTGGGATTGCTTCAAGTTTCTCTCCATTTAGTTTGATGTTGGCTACTGGTTTTCTGTATACTCCTTTTATTATATTTAGGTATAGGCCTTGAATTCCTGAAACTTCCAAGACTTTTAGCATGAAGGGATGTTAAATTTTGGTTAAGGGAAAATCTATCTTGTTGATTTTCTCAAAGAACCGGCTCCTCGGTTTGTGGATTCTTTGTATAGTTCTTTTTGTTTCTATTTGGTTTGATTATTTCCTGCCATCTACTCTTCTTGGGTGCATTTGCTGCTTTTTGTTCTACAGCTTTCAGGTGTGCTGCCAAGCTGCTAGTGTAAGCTATCTTCAGTTTCTTTGAGGGCGTGGGGGGGTGGCGGCGTGGTGGCATTTGGAGTTATGAATTTTCCCTACCTCTGCTTTCATTGTGTCCCATGTGTTTTTGTATGATGTGTCTTTATTTTCATTAAATTCTAAAAACTCTTTAATTCCGTTCCTTATTTCTTCCTTGGCCAAGTTATCTTTGAGTAGAACCTTGTTTCACCTTCCATATATATGTGTGCTTTCCATTGTTTTTGTTGATATTTAAGACCAGCCTTAGTCTGTGGTGATCTGATAAGGTACATGGGATTATTTCACTCTTCTTTTTTTTTTTCCAGAAGTAATCTATCTTTTATGTATTTTTAAATTTTATTTTAATTTTTATTTATTTTTGACCCTCCATATTACATTACACACTGTCCGCATCCACCCTTCAATTGCTCCACATCCCATACCTCCTCCCCACCCCACCCTGTCAACAGGTGGATGACCCCAACCCCCACCCAACCTGACCTCTAAACTCCCTGGGGCCTCCAGTCTCTTGCATCATCTCTGAATGAACAGAGACTTGGAAGTCGGTTACTGTATGTGTGTTGGGGGCCTCATATCAGCTGGTGTGTGCTGTCCGTTTGGTGGTCCAGTGTTTAAAAGATTTGGGGGTGCAGAGTAATCGAGATTGCTGGTCCTCCTAAAGGATCCCCTGTAGAGTCCCTTCCCCCATCAGCATCACTGATTCAAGACCAGCCTTGGAAAGCTGCACGTGGTGGTGCGGGCATCCATTGTTTTGTTAATTAGGCTAGAAGTAGCCCAGTGTCCTGTGGTCTGCTCTTGTGTTTCTCCCTCCCGGGACCCAGGCTCCGCCCAGCTCACCCTGGCTCCACCCAGCTCCCCTGGGCACGAGGGACATCCCACAATGCTTCAGGCTTCCCACCAAACGCCAGACGCCTGTGCAGAACCGACTTGGGGGCGGGGCCTTCCCTCTCCCCCCCCCCCTGCACCCCCCCCTAGTGATTCAGAATCATTAAACAGTCGCTTTGAACAGCAATGTAGTCTTGGCGACCTTCCTTTCCTCTCCCTAATCTCGTTTCAGCCCCGGACCATTCCCCTGGGAACCCTGGTCTGCGAATGTGGGGGTTTACTGCGGGGGGCGAGGGGGGGGGGTGTTACTCTGAGCTCCATTAAGCCTTCCCTAATTCAACAACAGGGGTCAGCTGCTTCTGTTCATTGCTTGCGTGCAAATATCTATATCTGACTCCTTCAGATGCTTGTTGGGTCTTCTGGAGGGCAGTCATGATAGATCCCTATTTGTGAGCATTCCATAGCCTCTATAATAGTGTCAGTCTTTGGGATTTCCCCTTGAGCTGGATCCTACTTTGGGCCTGTCACTGGACCTTCTTTTCCTCAGGCTCCTCTTTATTTCCATCCCTGTAATTCTTTCAGACAGGAACAATTATGGGTCAGAGATGTGACTGTGGAATAGCAACCACATTCCTCACTTGATGTCCTGTCTTCCTGCTGAAGGTGGTCTCTGTAAGTTCCCTCTCCCTACTCTGGGGCATTTTATCTAAAGTCCCTCCCTTTGAGTCCTGAGAGTCTTTTAACTCCCAGGTTCTCTGTTGCATACTGGAGTGCCCCCCCCCCAACCTCCTATCTCCCAAGGTTGCCTGTTTCCATTCTTTCTGCTAGCCCTCACCCAATACCAGATCAGGTTCCCCTCTCTTCCCACTCTACCCACCACTGGTCCACTTTCCCTTACAGGTCCCTCCCTTCTTCCTCACTTGTGATTGCTTTCTTCTCTCTCCCAAGTGAGACTGAGACATCCTTACTTGGGCATTTCAGCTTATTTATCTTTTTGAGTTCTGGGGACTGTATCGTGGGTATTCTTTGTTTATTTGTTTGTTTGTTTTTGCTAATATCCACTTATTAGTGAGTAATAACCCAATACATGTCATTTTTAGGTCTGAATTACCTCATTCAGGATATTTTCTAGTTCCATCCATTTGCCTGCAAAACTCAGGATGTCCTCATTCTTAGTAGGTGAGTAGTATTCCATTTGTAAATGACCTTCATTTTCTGTATCCATTCTTCTGTTTTGAGACATCTAGGTTGTTTACAGCTTCTGGCTATCACAAATAAGGCCACTATAAACATAGTGGAACATGTGCCCCTGTGGCATGGTGGGGCATCTTTTGGGTATATTCCCAAGAGTGGTATAGCTGGAGGTCTTCAGGTAGACCTATTTTCAATTTTCTGAGGAACCTGCAGATTGATTTCCAGAGTGGCTGTGCCAGTTTGCAATCCCACCAGCAATGGAGGAATGAAGGAGAAAGAGGTGTAGGAATGGTTGTACATAACACTGGACTCCAAAACTAGAATCGGTAAAACTAACCACATTCCACCTTAGAGTCCCAACAAAACTAAACGTAAAGAGATTCGTGATTCCTGAAACTTGTAAAGAAATCCACGAAGAGTCGGTAAACTCTAAGGGGTTAACACTTAAGAGTCAAATCAAGGTATGGTCATTTCTTTATTGTGTTGTTTGGTTTTTTGGTGATTAACTTCTTTGGATAGTAGCCCTCTATTGCATGTGGGGTTAGTGAAGATTTTTTTTTCCTAATCTGTACCTTGCTGATTTGTTTTATTGACTATGTCCTTTGCCTTACATAAGCTTTCCAGTTTCATGAGGTCCCATTTAGCAATTCTTGATCTTAAAGCATGATCCATTGGAGTTCTGTTTAGGAAATTATGCTCTGTGCCAATGAGTTAGAGGCTCTTTTCCACTTTCTCTTCTATTAGATTGAGTGTATCTGGTATTATGTTGATGTCCTTGATCCACTTGGACTTGAACTTTGTACAAGGTGACAAATATGGCTCTATTTTCATTCTTCTACATACAGACAGCCAGTTAGACCAGCACCATTTATTGAAGATGCTTTCTTTTTTCCATTGTATATTTTGGTGCCTTTGTCAAAAATCTTTTAACCATAAATGTGTGGTTTTATTTCTGGATCTTCAATTCTATTCCATTGATCAACATGTCTGTCTCTGTACCAATACCATGCAGTTGTTTTTTTTTTATAACTATTGCTCTGTAGTAAACCTTGAGGTCATGGATGATGATTCCTCCAGATGTTCTTTTATTGTTAAGAATTGTTTTCAAGGGGCATCTCTTCCCAATGGTGGCCAACTAGGCCATCTTCTGCTACATAAGCAGCTAGAGACACGAGCTCTGGAGGTACTGGTTAGTTCATATTGTTCTTCCACCTATAGGGTTGGAGACCCCTTCAGCTCCTTGGGTACTTTCTCTAGCTCTTCCATTGGGAACACTGTGTTCCATCTAATAGCTGACTGTGAGCATCCACTTCTGTGTTTGCCAGGCACTGGCATAGCCACACACGAGACAGCTATATCAAGGCCCTTTCAGCAATATCTTGCTGGTATATGCAATAGTGTCTGTGTTTGGTGACTGATTATGGGATGGATCCCCAGCTGCAGCAGTCAATGGTTGGTCCATCCTTTTTTCTCAGCTCCACACTTGATCTCTGTAACTCCTTCAATGTATGCTTTGTTCCTAATTCTAAGAAGGAGCGAAGTGTCCACACTTTGGTCTTCATTCTTCTTGATTTTCATGTGTTTTGCAAATTGTATCTTGGGTAATCTAAGTTTCTGGGCTAATATCCACTTATCAGTGAATACATGTTATATGAGTTCTTTTGTGATTGGGTTACCTCACTCAGGATGATATCCTCCAGATACATCCATTTGCCCAAGAATTTAATAAATTCACTGTTTTTAAAAGCTGAGTAGTACTCCATTGTGTAAATGTACCACATTTTCTGTATCCATTCCTCTGTTGAGGGACATCTGGGTTCTTTCCAGCTTCTGGCTATTATAAATAAGACTGCTGTGAACATAGTGGAGCATGTGTCCTTATTACCAGTTGGAATAAGAACTTTCCTCTTAGCACTGCTTTCATTGTGTCCCATAAATTTGGGTATGATGTGTGAACATTTTCACTAAATTCCAAGAAATCTTTAATTTCTTTATTTATTTCTTCCCTGACCAAGTTATCATTGAGTAAAGAGTTGTTCAGTTTTCACGTGCATGTGGGCTTTCTGTAGTTTTTCTGTCATTTAAGACCATTCTTAGGCCATGGTTATCTGATAGAATGCATGGTTTGATTTCAATCTTCTTGTATTGGTTGAGGGTTGTTTTGTGATCAATTTCATGGTCCATTTTGGAGAAGGTATCAAGAGGTGCTGAGAAGTAGGTGTATTCTTTCACTTTAGGGTGAAATGTTCTGTAGATATCTGTTAAATCCATTTGCTTCATACCCACTCTTAGTTTCTCTGTGTCTCTGTTTAGTTTCTGTTTCAATGACCTGTCCATTGGTGAGAGTGGGGTATTGAAATCTCTCACTATTGTTGTGTGGGGTTCAGTGTGTGTTTTGAGATTTAGTAAAGTTTCTTATGAGTTTATGAGTTTATGTGCTCTTGCATTTGGGGCATAGATGTTGATAACTGAGACTTTCTCTTGGTAGATTTTCCTCTTGATGAATATGTAGTTTCCTTCTTTATCATGCTTGATAACTTTTGGTTTAAAGTCTGTTTTATTGGATATTAGGATGGCAACCCCTGCTTGTTTCCTGGGATCATTTGCTTGGAAGACCTTTTTTCCATCCTTTTACTCTGAGATAGTTCTGTCTTTGTTGTTGAGGGGTGTTTCTTTTTTTTTTCTCTCAGCATTTTTTTATTAGATATTTTCTTAATTTACATTTCAAATGCTATTCCGAAAGTTCCCTTCCCCCTCCCACCGCCCTGCTCCCCTGCCCACCCACTCCTACTTCTTGGCCCTGGCGTTCCCCTGTATTAGGGCATATAAAGATTGCAGTACCAAGGGGCCTCTCCTCCCAATGATGGCTGACTAGGCCATCTTCTGCTACATATGGAGCTAGAGACACGAGTTCTGGGGGTTCTGATTAGTTCATATTGTTGTTCCTCTTCTAGGATTGCAGACCCCTTCAGCTCCTGGGGTTCTATCTCTAGCTTCTCCAATGTGGGCCCTGTGCTCCCTCTTGTGGATGACTGTGAGCATCCGCTTCTGTGGGAGTCAGTTATATCAGGGTCCCTTCATTAAACACTTGCTGTCCTATGCAATAGTGTCTGAGTTTAGTGACTGATTATGGGATGGATCCTGGGTGGGTTAGTCTCTGTATGGTCCATCCTTTCATCTTAGCTCTAAACTTTGTCTCTGTAACTCCTTTCATGGGTATTTTGTTTCCTATTCAAAGGAGGAATGAAGTATCCACGTGCTGGTCTTCCTTCTTGATTTTCTTGTGTTTTACAGATCGTATCTTGGGTATTCTAAGTTTCCGGGCTAATATCCATTTATCAGTGGAGGGGTGTTTCTTGTATGCAGCAAAATACTGGATCTTGTTTCTGTAACCAGTCTGTTAGCTTATGTCTTTTTAAAGGTGAGTTGAGTCCCATTAATATTGAGAGTTATTAAAGAGAGATGAAGGACCCTGATATAGCTGTCTCCTGTGAGGCTTTGACAGTCCCTGATAAATAGTCTTCACCTACGAGTGTCAGTAGATATCCCGTCTTGTGTCCCAGGGGTTACATCCTCGATCTCTCTCATGGGTTCTCGACAGTCCCAGACGTTGGGATATCTACCTTGTTGTTATACTTGATTAGTCAACCCTCTGAGCTCATGTCTCTAGCTGCATATGTATTAGAAGATGGCCTAGTTGGCCATTATTGGGAAGAACGGCCCCTTGGTCTAGCAATCTTCATATGCCCCAGTACAGGGGAATGCCAGGGCCAAGAAGTGGGAGTAGGTGGGTAGGGGAGCAGGACAGGGGGAGGATGTAGGGAACTTATGGGATAGCACTTGAAATGTAAATGAAGAAAATATCTAATAAAAATGTGAAAAAAAATAAAGAGAGATGACTGTTGGTTCCTAATATATTTGTTTTTGTAGGTAGCTTTATGTGCTTATGTTTCTCTGCTTTGACTTTGTTGTAAAATGCTTAATATCTTATCCTTTCTTTGGTGCACTTATCTTTCTTTTGTTGGAGTTTTCCTTTCATGATCCTTTATAGGACTGTACTGGTAGATAGATACTGTTAAATATTTCCTGAAATATTTTGGTTTCTCCATCTATGTTGATTGAGAGTTTTGTTTTTGTTTTTGTTTTTGTTTTTTATGTAGAGTAGCCTGGACTGGTATTTGTGATCTCTTAGAGTCTTCATGACCTCTGACCACACTCTTCTGGCTTTCATAGTCTCTGTTGAGAAGTCTGGTGTAATTCTGATAGGTCTACCTTTGTATGTTCTTTGGCCTTTTCCCCTTGCAGCTTTTAATATTCTTTCTTTGCTCTGTGTAGTTAGTGTTTTGATAATTATATGGTGAGAGGATTTTCTTTTCTGGCCCCATTAGTTTGGTGTTCTATATGCTTCTTGTGTATTTCTGTACATCTCTTTCTTTAGGTTTGGGAAGTTTTCTTCTATAATTTTGTTGAAGCTATTTTTTGGTCCTTTGATCTGGTAATCTCCATTCTCCTCTATTCCAATTATTGTTACATTTGGTCTTTTCATTGTGTCCTGAATTTCCTGGATGCTTTGGGTCAGGAGTGTTTTAGTGTTCTGATATTTCTTCGACAGTTGTGTCAATCTCTTCTACTGTATCTTCTACATCTGAGATTCTCTCTTCTAGCTCTGTATTCTGTTGGTAATACTTACACCTGTAATTCCTGACCTCTTTCCTAGGTTTTCAATTTCCAGGTTTGCCTCCATTTGTGTTTTCTTTATTGTTTTACTTCTACTTTTTGGTCTTGGATTGCTTTATTCAACTCCTTCACCTGTTTACCTGTGTTTTCCTGTATTTCTTTCAGTGAGTTATTGATATTCTCCTTAAAGTACTCTATTATCTTCCTGACATAGGATTTTAGGACAGATTCCTGATTTTCTGGCGTGTTGGTTTATTCAGGGCTTGCTGTAGTTGAAGAACTAGGTTCTCCTGTTGCCCACATATGTTGGCTTCTGTTGCTTATGGTCTTGCATTTGCTTTTCATCATCTAGATAGCCCTGGTGTTTGTTGATCTGAGTAACTGTATGCAATCTGCCTCTTTTGTCCCTGAGTTGCTTCAGGTCTCCTTGTAGGCTTGTGACCCTGGCTGTATCAGACCATCTGTGGGACCCTCTAACTGGATATTCTTCATGAGGGCAGAGAAGTTGCTGATCTGTTGCACTGGGTGCAGTAAATCTCCTGGGAGGCCCTCAAGCTGTTGCGTCTTTTGTGGAGCAGTCAAGCTGTTGTCTAACTTTGCTGAGTGCAGCTGATCCTCAACTTCTCTGAGAGCAGTGGGTCCTCAATTGTTCTCAGTGCATAGGGTCCTCAACTTCTCAATTTTTCTGAGTGCAGTAGGTCCAACTGTCTAAGTGCAGCGGTTCCTCTAGGATGTATCATGATATGGAGTCTTCATGGGAGCAGACCAACTAGCAATTTGCCCCAGCAGCAAAGACCAATGTTTCAGTCTTCTTGTATCTGTTGAGGCCTGTTTTGTGACAAATAATATGGTCAATTTTGGGGAAGGTACCATGAGGTGCTGAGAAGAAGGTATAGTCTTTTGATTTAGGATGAAATGTTCAATAAATATAGGTTAGGTCCATTTGGTTCATAACTTCTGTTAATTTCACTGTATTTCTGTTAGTTTCTGTTTCCATGATATGTCCATTGCTTAGAGTGGGGTGTTGAAGTCTCCCACTATTATTGTGTGGGGTGTGATGTGTGCTTTGAACTTTAGTAAAGTTTCTTTTATGAATGTGGGTGCCCTAACATTTGGAGCATAGATGTTTTAATTTGAGATTTCATCTTGGCAGATTTTTCCTTTGACCAGTATGAATTGTCTTTCCTTATCTTTTTTTCTTTATATCTTTTGTTTGAGAGTTGATTTTATTTGATATTATAACAGCTACTACAGCTTGTTTCTTTGGACCATTTGCTTGGAAAATTGTTTTCCAACTTTTTGCTCTGAGGTAGTGTTTGCCTTTGTCACTGAGGTGTGTTTTCTGTATGCAGCAAAATTCTGGGTCCTATTTACTTATCTAGTCTGTTAGTCTAGGTCTTTGGGGGCAGAGGGAGAATTGAGTCCATTGATGTTAGAATATATTAAGGAAAAGTGATTGTTATTTCATGGTCATACAGACCCTAAGAGAACACAAATGCCAGTAGCACAGGCTACTATACCCAGCAAAACTCTCAGTTGCCATAGATGGAGAAACCAAAGTATTCCATTACAAAACCAAATATACAAAATATCTTTCCATGAATCCAGCCCTTCAAAGAATAAGAGATGGAAAACTCCAACACAAGGAGGGAAACTACTCCTTAGATAAAGCAAGAAAGTAATCTTTCAAGAAACCTAAAAGAAGAAAGCCACATGATCCAAATCCCAACTCTAACAACAAAAATAACAGGAAACAACAATTACTTTTCTGAGGGGGGAACATGAAGTTCTGTAGAAAAATAAGTGTATGAAAAGTAGTTTTATAGTATGTCATTTAGCAAAATAATAGTAGTAGTATCTTCCCTAGGGCCTATAACACAAGCACAAAATCTTGAACAGGTTTAAAGTTTCAAGAATGAGTTCTATCTTATAAAGTAGGCCTTAAATCTATTGTCAGAAAGGAGTTAGTATCAGAAAGTACCTCCATAAAGTCTATGCCACTATTACTCCAATGTTCACATCTTGCCAGACTAGCCATAATTGTAAATTACAGGTAGACATTGTAACTATATAAGATAGCTGAGGAGTTTTCGCATCCAGCATTTTTCATATCACCTTTTTGCACCATGGAAGCTATTCAGCAGAGAAGAAAGTTTTAGGTCCTTCCTGTCTCTATCTGTGCCTCAGAGCTAAGGCTGTGCCACAGCTCTCCATACCCAAGTCCCTTCCACAGAAAGCTGTTCTCCCAGGAGTGCTGTCACACTTAAGTTCACAGATGAAACCACCATTTTACTCCAATAACTGGCCAAAGAGGGGCTCAACATGATCCCACAGGGTGCAGGAACCACAAATGAGCAAGGGACAGGATCCTTCTGGTCTCCATCAACGCCCTAGAGCTAACCATGAGACATAGTTCTCTACTCTCAAATCCTGCCTGTAGAGAACTGATCTACCAGTAGTGCTGACACACCTAAGATCACAGGCTAACAGGCTCACAGGAATAACAAGCTCTAGTCAGAAACAGCAAGACCAACTAACACCAGATATAACCACATGGCAAGAAGCAAGGTCAAGAACCTAAGCAACAGAAAGCAAGACTACTTAGAATCATCAGAACCCAGTTTTCCCACCACAGAAAGTCCTAGATACCCCAAAACATTGGACCAGAAAGATTCATATTTAAAATCACATCATATTAATGATAGAGGACTTTAAGAAGGACATAAATAACTCCCTTAAAGAAATATAGGAGAACAAAGGTAAAGAGGGAGAAGCCCATAAAGAGGAAACACAAAAATCCCTTTTAAAATTACAGGAGCCAGGCCACCTTGGGCATGAACTTGGTAGATGGTCCCAAGGTCCCCAGAGGGACCATCCACACCACAGGCACTCTAGGAGCTTAGGATCATTGGTGAGTGGAATGCAACATCTGTTCCAAACCAATCATGATGGGCCTGTACCAGCAGGAACAGGGACGCAGGAAACTCATGTGACCAGGGGCTCAGGTCCTTTCCAGTCAGCACCAGCTCCAGGCCACTCAGCAGACAGTCCCAAAATGCCCAGAGAATTCTCCAAATACAGGTGCCCTAGCACAACCAGGATCTTAGAAACACAGGTGAGTGGAATGCAACATCTGTTCCAAACAATCTGAGGGGCCTGTGACATCAGGAACAAGAACACAGGTGCCCTGCCTGACCAGCAGCTTGGGTTCCTTCTGGTCAGTGCTGGTGTACCTTGGTTTCGAACATAGCAGAAGGACCCAACATGCCCAGAGGAGATACCACTTCTAGGCACTGTAACATGCATAGGATCTTAGGATTCCAGGATACCAGGATTACAGGAGCTTGGTCACACCAGGATCTCAGGGTCTCAGAGGAAGCTTGACTGCCAAGAACTCTGACACACCTAGAATCTCAGGTTCACAGGATCCTGGAATCACATAATCACAGAGAAAGCTGGACTCCTAGGAGTCCTGAATCAACAGGGATTACAGGAAGGACAGGCTCCAGTCAGATATATTGATAGCCAAAAGCTCTTGAGATTATCAGAAGGCAGGAGGCAAGCATAAGAACAGAAGCAACAGAAACCAAGATTACTTAGCATCATCAGAACCAAACTCTCCCACCATAGCAAGTCCTGGATACACCATCACACCAGAAAAGCAAGATATGGATTTAAAGTCAATTCTCATGATGATGATGGAGGACTATAAGAAGGAAATAAATAATTAACTTAAAGAAATATAATAGAACACATCCAATCAGGTGAAAGAATTGAACAAAACCATCCAGAATCTAAAAGTTGAAGTAAAAAAAAAAAATAAAGAAATCACAAAGAGAGACCACTCTGAAAATAGAAAACTTAGAAAAGAAGTCAGGAGCCATTGATGCAAGCATAACCAACAGAATACAAGAGATAGAAGAGAGAATCTCAGGTACAGAAGATACCATAGAAAACATTGACAAAATAATCAAAGAAAATGTAAAATGCAAAAAGATTCTAACACAAAACATCCAGAAAATCCAGAACACAATGAGAAGACCAAACCTAAGAATGATAGATATAGATGAGAAGGAAATTTTTCAACTTAAAGGACTAGTAAATATCTTCAAAAAAAAAAATTATAGAAGAAAACTTCCCCAATCTAAAGAAAGAGATGACAATGAACATACAAGAAGCCTACAGAACTCCAAGTTGTTTGGAAAAAAAAAAAAGAAATTCCTCCCGATACATAATAATCAAAACACCAAATGCACAAAACAAAGAAAGAATATTAAAAGCAATAAGGGGAAAAGGTCAAGTAACATATAAAGGCAGACCTATCAAAATTACACCTGCCTTCTACCCAGACATTATGAAAGCCAGAAGATCAAGGGCAGATGTCATGCAAACCCTACAAGAATACAAATGCCAGCCCAGGCCACTACACCCAGCAAAATTTTCAGTTACCATGGATGAAGAACCTAAGGTATTCCATGACAAAATCAAATTTAGACAAGATCTTTCCACAAATCTAGCTCTTCAAGGGATAATAAAGGGAAAGCTTCAACACAATGAGGGAAACTAAGCTCGATAAAAAGCAAGAAAGTCATCTTTCAATAAACCTAAAGTAGATAGCCATATGAACAGAATACCAACTCTAACAAGAAAAATAACAGGAAGCAACAATGATTTTTCCTTAATGTCTCTTAATATCAATGGACTCAATTGCCCAATAAAAAGACATAGACTAAAAGACTGGTTATGTAAACAGGACTCAAATTTTTGCTGCATATAGGAAACCCACCTCAGAGACAAAGAGAGACACTACCTTAGACTAAAAGACTGGAAAACAATTTTTCAAGCAAATGGCCCCAATTAACAAGCTGGAGTAGCCATTCTAATATAGAATAAAATTGACTTTCAAACTAAAGTTTTCAAAAAGATAAGAAGGGAAACTACTTACTCATCAAAGGTAAAATTTACCAAGATGAACTCTCGATTCTGAACATCTATGCTCCAAATGCAAGGGCATCCACATTCATTAAAGAAACTTTGCTAAAACTCAAAGCAAACATTACACCTCACACAATAATAGTGGGAGATTTAAACACCCAACTTTCACTAATGAACAGATCCTGAAAACAGAAGCAAAACAGAGGCACATGGAAACTAAGAGAAGTTATGAAACAAATGTATTTAACAAATATCTACAGAACATTTTATCCTAAAACAAAATGATATACCATCTTCTCAGCACCTCATGGCACCTCCTCGAAAATTGACCATATAATCAGTCACAAAACAGGCCTCAACAGACATAAAAACATTGAAATTATCCCATGCTTCCTATCAGATCATCACGGAGTAAGGTTGATCTTCAATAACAGCATAAATAATAGAAAGCCAGCATTCACATGGAAACTGAACAACACACTACTGAATGATACCTTGGACAAGGAATAAATAAAGAAATTAAAGACTTTTTAGAGTTTAATGAAAATGAAGCCACAGCATATACAAACTTATGGGACACAAAGAAGGCAGTCCTAAGAGGAAAAGTCATAGCCCTGAGTGCCTCCAAAAAGAAACTAGAGAGAGCATACACTAGCAGCCTGACAGCACACCTAGAAGCTCTAGAACGAAAGGAAGCAAATTCACCCAAGAGGAGCAGACGGCAGGAAATAATCAAACTCAGGGCCGGAATCAACCAAGTAAACAAAAAGAACTATTCAAAGAATCAACCAAACCAGGAGCTGGTTCTTTGAGAAAATTTACAAGATAGATAAACCCCTACTCAGACTCACTAGAGGGCACAGGGACAGATTTCTAATTAACAAATTCAGAAATGAAAAAGGAAACATAACAACAGAACCTGAGGAAATAAAAAACATCATCAGATCTGACTACAAGAGGATATACTCAACAAAACTGGAAAACCTGGTTGAAACGGACAACTTCCTAGACAGTTACCAGGTACCAAAGTTAAATCAGGATTAGATTAATGATCTAAACAGTCCTACTTCCCCTAAAGAAATAGAACCAGTCATCAATAGTCTCCCAACCAAAAAAACCCCAGGACCAGATGGGTTTAGTGCAGAGTGCTATCAGACCTTCAAAGAAGACCTATTTCCAAATCTCCTCAAACTATTCCACAAAATAGAAACAGAAGGTGCTATACCAAATTCATTCTATGAAGCTGCAATTACTCTGATACCTAAACCACACAAAAAAACAACAAAGAAAGAGAACTTCAGACCAAATTCTCTTATGAATATCTTATGCAAAATACTCAATAAAATCCTAGCAAATGGAATCCAAGAACACATCATGAGGAAGTAGGCTTCATCCCAGGGAATCAGGGATGGTTTAATACATGGAAATCCATCAACGTAATCCACTATATAAACAAACTCAAAGACAAAAACCTCAGGATAATCTCAGTACATGCTGAGAAAGGATTTGACAAAATTCAGCACCCATTCATGAAAGAAGTCTTGGAAAGAACAGAAATTGAAGGCCCATACCTAAACATAATAAAAGCAATCTACAGCCAACCAGTAGCCAATATCAAACTAAATGGAGAGAAGCTGGAAGCAATCCCATTAAAATCAGGGACTAGACAAGGCTGCCCACTTTCTCTCTACCTATTCAATATAGTACTTGAAGTCCTAGCCAGAGCAATGTGACAACAAAAGGAGATCAAGGGAATACAAATTAGAAAAGAAGAAGTCAAAATATCACTATTTGCAGATGATAGATAGTATATATAAGTGGCCCTAAAAATTCCACCAGAGAACTCCTAAACCTGATAAGCAGCTTCAGTGCAGTAGCTGGATATAAAATTAACTCAAATATATCAATGGCCTTTCTCTACACAAAGGATAAATGGGCTGAGAAAGAAATTAGGGAAACAACATCCTTCAAAATAGTCACAAATAATATAAAATACCTTGGTGTGACTTTAACTAAGGAAGTGAAAGATCCGGTAAGATAAGAACTTCAAGTCTCTGAAGAAAGAAATTGAAGAAGATCTCAGAATATGGAAAGATCTCCCATGCTCATGGATTGGCAGGATTCATATAGTCATAATGGCTATCTTGCTTAAAGCAATCTACAGATTCAATGCAATCCCCATTAAAATTCCAACTCAATTCTTCATTGAGTTAGAAAGGGCAATTTGTAAATTCATCTGGAATAATAAAAAACCTGGGATAGCAAAACTATTCTCAACAATAAAAGAACCTCTGGTGGAATCACCATCCCTGACCTTAAGCTGTACTACAGAGCAACTGTGATTAAAAACTGCATGGTACTGGTACAGCAGCGACAGACAGGTAGATCAATGGAATAGAGTTGAAGACCCAGAAATGAATCCACAACCTATGGTCACTTGATCTTTGACAAGGGAGGTAAAAGCATCCAGTGAAAAAAGACATCATTTTCAACTAATGGTGCTGGCACAGCTGGAGGTTATAATGTAAAAGAATGCAAATTGATCCATTCTTATCTCCTTGTACAAAGCTCAAGTCTAAGTGGATCAAAGAACGCCACAGAAAACCAGAGGCTCTGAAATTTATAGAGGAGAAAGTGGGGAAAACCTTGAAGATATGGGCACTGGGGAAAATTCCTAAACAGAACAGCAATGGCTTGTGCTTTAAGATCAAGAATTGACAAATGGGACCTCATGAAATTGCAAAGTTTCTGTAAGGCAAAGACACTGTCAGTAAGACAAAAAGGCCACCAACAGATTGGGAAAGAATTTTTACCAGTCCTAAATCTGATAGTGGACTAATATCCAATACATACAAATACTCAAGAAGATAAACTCTAGAAATTCACATAACCCCTTTACAGAATGGGGTACAGAGCTAAACAAGGAATTTTCAACTGAGGAATAAGGAAGGGCTGAGAAGCCCCTGAAAAACTGTTCAACGTCCTTAATCATTAGGGAAATGCAAAAAACAACCTTGCCATTCCACCTCACTCCAGTCAGAATGGCTAAGATCAAAAATTCATGTGACAGCAGATGCTGGTGAGGATGTGGAGAAAGAGAAACACTCCTTCATTGTTGGTGGGATTGCAAGCTGGTACAGCCTCTCTGGAAATCAGTCTGGTGGTTCCTCAGAAAACTGGACACAGTACAATCAGAAGATCCAGCAATACCTCTCATGTGCATATACTCAGAAGATGCTCCAACTGGTAGTAAGGACACATGCTCCACTATGGTCATAGTAGCCTTATTTATAATAGCCAGAAGCTGGAAAGAACCCAGATGTTTCTCAACAAAGGAATGGATATTTTAAATGTGATACATTTACATAATGGAGTACTACTCAACTATTAAAAACAATGCATTTATGAAATTCGTGGGCATTTGGATATATCTGGAGGATATCATCCTTAGTGAGGTAACCCAATCACAAAAGAAGTCACTTCATATGTACTCACTGATAAGTGGATATTAGACCAGAAATTTAGAATACCCAAGATACAATTTGTAAAATATAAGAAGATCAAGAACAACGAAGACCAACGAGTGGATACTTCATTCCTCCTTAGAATAGGGAAGAAAACATCCATGAAAGGAGTCACAAAGACAAAGTTTGGAGCTAAGACGAAAGGATGGACCATCCAGAGACTACCCCACCCGGGCATCCATCCCATAACCAGCCACCAAACCCAGACACTATTGCATATGCCAGCTAGATTTTGCTGAAGGGACCCTGATATATCTGTCTCATGTAAGGCTATGCCAGTGCCTGGCAAATACAGAAGTGCATGCTCACAGTCATCTATGGGATGGAACAGAGGGCCCCCAATGGAGGAGGTAGAGAAAGTACCCAAGGAGCTGAAGGAGTGTGCAACCCTATTGATGGAACAACAAAATGAACTAACCAGTACCCCCAGAGCTTGTGTCTCTAGCTGCATATGTAGCAGAACATGGCCTAGTCGGCCATCATTGGGAAGAGACACCCCTTGGTCTTGCAATCTTTATATGCCCCAATACAGAGGAACGCCTGGACCAAGAAGGGGGAGTGGGTGGGTAGGGGAGCAGGGCGGGGGAGTGTATAGGGGACTTTTGGGATAGCATTTGAAATGTAAATAAAGAAAATATCTAATAAAAAAAAGAAAAGAAAAGAAAAGAATAAGAAAAATACATACAAGAGATTGAAAATAATCAAAGTGTAACAGACCAGTCTAAGCTTTACAGAGAAAATGAAAGTAAATGTGTAAAGTACTGCCTTATTGCATAGGACAGCAAGAGTTTGCTGAAGGGACCCTGATACAACTGTCTCGTATGAGGCTATGCCAGTGCCTGGCAAATACAGAAGTGGATGCTCACAGTCATCTATATGATGGAACACAGGGCCCACAATGAAGAAGCTAGAGAAAGTACCCCAGGAGCTGAAGGGGTCTGCAACCCTATAAGAGGAACAACAATATGAACTAACCAGAATCCCCCAGATATCGTGTCTCTAGCTGCATATGTAGCAGAAGATGGCCTAGTCAGCCATCATTGGGAAGAGAGGCCCCTTGGTATTGCAAACTTTATATGCCCCATACAGGGGAACACCAGGGCCAAGGAGTGGGAGTGGGTTGGTGAAGGAGCAGGGTGGGGGAAGGGTAGAGGGAACTTTCCAGATAGCATTTGAAATGTAAATTAAGAAAATATCTAAGAAAAAAAAAGAAAAAAGAAAAAAGAAAAAAGAATTGCCTTATCAGGAAGCAATAGTTTTCCTAACTGAGCCCTAGCTGACTCTTCTAGCAACTCACATAAAACCACTATTCACTTGCAAAACTACTTCTTCTTCGTCCTCTAGATTACATAAGACATCTTTTCTTTGTGTATTAATATGTTACCAAGAATGTAGGATGTCAATGGGCCAAAATAATTCCCGGGGAAAAAAAAAGAAAAAGCAGTTTTCTATTCTTCTATGAACTTTCATGGGAGAGCAAAGAATATCTCCAAAAATATGAATTTTCTTCCTATTTGTCATGAAGAAGAGCCATGACTGTCCCAACAAAGAGCAGGTTCACTGAGGACACCAATAACCACAAGTAGCATCTTTCAGAGCACAATGAGCCAAAATCATTCCTCCATTCCTCACTTCTGAATGCTTGACAATGGGCAATTCTTTTCCTTTTTTAAAAATTTTAATTTAATTTTTTTACACTCCAGAATTTTCTCACTCCTGGTCTACTCTCTGACAATTCCTCATCCCATACCTCTGCAATTTTTGAGACAATTATCAGAGAAATATGTCCTGGCTTCAAAAAAAAGGTAGTCTGCATTAAGATATTTACACTCAATCAGTGGACTCTACATAGGGAAACTAAAGGTGGTTTCTGATCTATATGACAAGTGTCCTCTCCAAAGTATAGGAGTTAGCATTCCTCATTTTTCCTTTCCCCTATTTTAATCTCCCCTTTCCTCTCCCTCTTTTACCCTGATCCCTACCTTTCTCTCTCCCAAGCTCTCTCTAGTCTAGCCATGCCATTGCTCCTGAACTTGATCTATCAGAATCCATTCTGGATCTGAATGCACTCATATAACTGGAGTGTCATCTGCACTAACTCCTCTTAGTTTAATGAGAGCTAGTTAGTAAGTAATGAAGTCATTTTCATAATTACTCCAACTTTTTTCAAGGAATGGGAAAAGATGATGCTTAAAATTGCTACAGAAAACTACTAAATGAATCATGGAGAAGTAACTTATATGCTTGTAAAACTATGAAAGTGTTTGTATCCATTTACAAATTGGCCATAACATTGTAAAAATAGCCTCTTAGTCATGTTATATGATGATATTAACAAGATCTTCAGGTCAAATGAACTTGACAAGTTTGGAAGATTATACTTTTGACTCTTAATATAAAATTATTTACCAAATCACAGTATAAACGTTCATATGAAGTTTAAATACTGTATTTGAATAACTCAGCCATAACAGGAGAAAAACTAATAATTTGAATACAAATAAAGTTCAATTTGGTTGAAGCGATTTCCTTAGGCAAAGGGGCTATCACATGATAATGTGAGAGACCATTTTGTTGATTATAGTTCATTATATTGTGCCTTCCTAGGTTATAAGGAAAGCTCTTCTTTAAACTGTGAAACAGTTTGTTTTTTATGCTCACCAGGTTATTCTGCTTAATAGCCTTTTGAATTGAAGGTCAAAAATCAAAGACTGTTAAATAATGTGACAATCCTTCAAAAAATCACACCAGTGGATGAAGCCTTTCTACTAAGCAAAACTTAATATGTATGAAAACAAGGCATAGTTCAGTAATAATGACTGAGATAGACACACAATAATTTCTCTACATTTTTGTAAATCTAGATTAATTTAATTTTTTATTTTATAAAATGATTATACAAAAGCCTTAAGCAAACATTTTTGTTTTTCAATATATTTCATTTTTGAGTGTGTGTGTGTGTGTGTGTGTGTGTGTGTGTGTGTGTGTGTGTATGCAATACCCACAAAGACCAAAGAGAGACTTAGATCCTTTGGGACTGAGTTGTAGGCAGTTATAAGCTTGTGAATGTGAGTTTAAGGAAACAATCTCTAGTCCACTGCAAGAACAACAAGTTACTTTTGAAACCTAGTGATAACAAAAGGACACAGACCTCACACAAATATCTATAAGACCCTGCACAAGAATTAAAATGGACAATTAGTATGTTTGAAAGTTATAAATGATACTAACAAAAATCCAAATATGATATCTTCTCATTCCTTTATAATTACTGAAGGACAGTTTCCTTGGAAATTCCTCAGAATATTTTAATTTCTGTTTAAAAAACATGACAATATGGGCAGAGGAGACCTTTGGTCCTCACCTTCTAACCTACGAATTCTCCAAGTCTTACCACAGTGACCTCTCACATGTTAGTGTAGACTCTACAACCCAGATGCCAAGGCTCTTTCACTCAGTTTAAATAGAATGTCCATCTACCAAATGCTAGCTTTATTGACGTCAGTACTGAATGCAGTGGTATCTTTGGATTAGAGGAAGAGTCAGAGAGAAGCTCAGGCAACCTATGAAAGCAGGACCATGTTATCTGAGCAGACAACTCTACTGGGAGTAATTCACTGGTAATAGCAATTATTTTCAGTCTGAAAAGCTGGAATCATTATTGACTTATTAATAAAAATAATTTTAAAGTAAGAAAAAATATTGGAGAACTGAAACTTAAAGCAAGAGTGAAAATGTTCTTGTGTTGCAGAATATAACACCAAAACCTAGCTACAAACTTTTATAAAGAAAAAGGGGTGCCAGAAAAGAGCTTGTTTCAGCTTGGTCCACAGAACTGATAGCTTCGTGTTTCTGCAACATTCCTGGCTGAAACACAATTCCACCTAAATCTTTCTATGAACTGCTCTCTAAAAAGGCAGGAGTTTTAATAATTATGTTATTATCAGTACATTTGATGAAAGTCTTGAAATGAAGAGCTTCTGAGGAAATATTGAGTAGAGGAGAAGAAGAAGAGGACAGGGTTTTTAATCACAGGGGCATGACTCTCCTACCTCAATCACCCTTCTTACAAATCTTACAAGTTTGTTTCTGTTGTGTGAAAAGTCTTTCCACAGCAGTGCACATATTCATAATGTATGGATACATTCATATATACACAAATACTTTCTTCAGCATATATCCCAAGGTCAAAATGTGGAAAATGTACTTTTCTGACATTAGAAAGTTCTTTATGATATGACAGGGAGTAACTAATAGCTCATAAATTAAAAACTAAAATAAAGCTAATAGCTAGTAGCTGACACTTTTTAAAGAGCTAGTAATCAGGACCTTTCCTCCTGAGATATGTAAATATGAAAGCTTAATAAATCATCAAAGCCTCTTTATAAATATTGATTGGGCTTAAGGTGAGAAAATATAAAAATTTTACTAAAGGTTTATCATTATATTATTTATTGAATTGAATAAATGCCTCCCATAAGCAGAAAAGGACTAAAAGAACTTTGTGTCAGAACTAAATAAACTGGGTCCACAAGATGGCTGAGTGTGTGGGTAAAGATACCAACTGCACAATACAGATGAGCTGAGTACAGTCTCCAGGACTCAATGTAGAAAAAAGGACTAACTCCTGAAAGTTGGCCTAAGACCTCAACATGCAAAATGTGGCACATGTGAATCTCCACCAATTCAGACTGTACACATACAAACATGCTGATAACAAATTAGTAAAGTTTTTTTAAGCTGGATGAAACTTAGAGTAAAACATTGTAGGGAACTCATAGATTTGAAGCTTCTAAAAAGATTCTATAGAAATCAAGTATTGTCTACATAATTTGTCTAAATCTCTCTGAGGAGAAAAATATTAATTTTATTGTCTAAAATTAGTAGGTTTTTTGGCTGAGTATGATAGTCCATTTTTATAAAAATATAACTTACATAATAAAAGGTTAAAACTTTTCTCCTAGACCTCACAGCACAGTTCACGATTCACCTTGAGACCACGTGAGACTTAAGATGGCTTAATTTGACTGTTGAAACTTTTACTTTTAAGAAAACATTTCAACAACCAAACTTACTTGCCTTTCATTTCCCATGTAATCAACCTTAACAACCTAAAACTAATGCCTACCTTGAATCATAAGTTATGAGCTCTTGTGTGCCCCTGACTCAGACCAGAGCGTGTGTGTGTGTGTGTGTGTGTGTGTGTGTGTGTGTGTGTGTGTGTGTGTGTGTTGGCAGGTTCTGAAAAAAGCCAACAGGTCAAAAGCAGCCTTATACAACAGATATCTACCAAAAATGTTTGAAACTGCATGTGGACATTTCTTGATAACAGTATGTTTACTATATTGCTTGTTATCTGAGTCAGTTCCAGTCTGTTGGAGTTTGTAATTTATTCACTTGTAAAAATCTGTGAGATTTTTGTGAAGTATCCTTCATTCCTTCCTCATATAATGCTTTCTGTGTTGTTTAAAAAATACTGAGCAAAGCCCTTTGTTAGAGACAACGAACCAGCACAGATCAGGAACACAACAGACTACAAAAAAAAAAGAGAGAGAGAGAAACATCAAACTGTGGAGCTCACTCTTTATACAAGGGAAGTGCAGAGCTTCCTTTCCTTAATAAGACAGGGATGTGTTTTGTGCTTCTGAAGATATCCTTATTGCATTTAAATGATGCCATTGATTATGCTACTTTGTAACTAGTATCAAGCAGGTTATTTTACAGCCCTGAGATCATTTCTAAGAAATGAAGTAAACAATACTGCCTGTGACTCAAAGCATCTTTGTAATTCAGGGGTTATAATTTAAATACCTCAAAAGTAGGGAAGAGGCTCTAAAACACAATTTGTTTTTCTTCTATCTCTTCTTTAGAATTAAACATGATTAGCTGAACCACATCAACTTGCACTCCATGTAAAAGAGGATGTTGCTTTTAAAGAAGACTACCGCAGAGAAAGGAAGGCTAGTACCTCCCACCATCCAAGCATTCCCACCTTCACACATGTAAACATTTATCAGATTGATATGTGCTTTTAAAAATCGCAGTGCAGAAAAATAATTCTTCCCTTCGAGCACTGTGCAGAGGGATTTTAGGGTTTTCAGGCTTTGCTGGAGAGTGGACAAGAGGAACGGGCACTACTTCAAGAGACTACAAAAACATCAGCAGCAGATGTGTCCTCACAGCAGGAACTGTTAGCAGAGAAGACACTAAGGGACATCATATCTTTTGCCACTTGAATACAGTAAAGTAGTAAAATAAATTAATGAAATGAAATCATGCTGGAGACAGAAGCGTAGAGAATTAATCTTTCCAGGTGTTCTCTGGCCCTATCATGAAATTAATGCAGATCCTTCGTCAGCCAGTAAATGCTCCTGAGTAACCGTCTCATATTAACACCCAAGAAAGCCAACTATGTCTCACAACTATTATTGCATGTAATGCTTTATAATTTTATGCTGCCTTCTCTTTGATACCAAGTCTAAAGTGGTTTTCACATATGCATGGATTAAAGTAAGAACATTTCAAGAAAGCATACAGACTTTTTAAAAGATAACTTTAACGCACTTTGACATTCTTTATCATCAACCTTTAACAAAGCAGTGGGATGCCACTTGCTTCTTTCTCAGCTTTTCTATTGCTTGCTTCATGTCTGCATTTCTGAGTGTATAGATTAGTGGGTTCAGCATAGGTGTGATCACTGTGTAGAACACAGAGACTACCTTATCCACGGAGAAGGTGCAGAAAGGCCTCAAGTAAATGAATACACAGGGTACAAAGATCAGGCTGACCACCGTCAAGTGAGAAGCACAGGTGGACAGTGCCTTGCTCTGGCCCCTGTGGAGGTGAGTTCTCAGAGTGATTAAGATGAGAGCATAGGAGAAGAGCAGGACCAAGAAGCAGACAAGAGACAGTATGCCACTGTTAGAGACCATCAGCACCTCAACCAAGTAAGTGTCCATGCAGGCCAGCTTGACAACCTGGGGAACATCACAGTAGAAGTTGTCCAGTTCATTGGGACCACAAAAGGGCAGCTGAATGACAATCATGACCTGTGTGATAGAGTGGATGAAACCTCCACACCAGCAGCCAAACACTAACCGAAGCCGCAGGTGGTTATTCATGACCGTCAGGTAGTGCAAAGGGTTGCATATGGCAACATACCTATCATAGGCCATAACAGTCAACAGAAACATCTCACTGGCCCCAAGAAAGTGAAGAAAGAATACCTGGGCCAGGCAACCTGAAAAAGATATTGTCTTCTCCTTCTGTAGGAAATCTCCTAGCATTTTGGGTACAGCCACACAGCTCAGGCAGAGGTCAATGAAAGATAGATGGCTTAGAAAATAGTACATGGGTGACTGGAACAGGTGAGCATCAGCCTGGACGACCATCACTATCAAAAGGTTTCCCAGGACAATAACCATGTAGATCAACAAAAATGTGAAGAAGAGAAACAACTGGAGCTCCCAGGAAGATGACAGTCCCAGAAGCACAAATCGTGACACATCAGAGCTGTTTTTGTTTTTCTCCGAGCCAAGAGTATCAAGCAACCTAGTGTAAGAAAAATTAAACTGGACTAAGTAGGTTAAATTAAACAAAAATGAAAAATTATGAGAAAGTATTTCTTGATCGTCTGCATGTACCATGCGTGGCAGAAGTTTAATAATATTAAACTGAAAAGCGAATGTTAATAATGAACTGCTATGTTCTACAAAAGAGTAGTTGCCCCCCACTACCCGCATTCTAACTGCTCCCTGTCCCTCCTAGCCACTCTCACTAGAGTAGAATCTCTATGCCCAGAAGAGACAATGTTGTGTCTAAAACCAGCTCTGGGGGAAAAAAAATACCAAATGAGAAAATGCTCATAATTTCTTTTGTGATTTATAGGTTTTCATATGCTTTTTAAAAAAGTATTAAACTTTACTTATTTTGTGTGAGTGTGTATATGAAGTAATGTATATGTAGGTGCATGTGTGCTGTGGTATACATGTGGAGGTCAAAGGTCGACTTTTGGAAGTCTGCTTTCTCCTACCATAGGGGTCATAACGATGCAACTTAGATATGGCAGCTGAACCATCACACTGTATTTCTTATTCTTATTTACCCATTCAGTACTATAGTTAATTCTTCTGAGAAGTTCTGACAATTTGATGAATAATATTGCGTATACTTAATGTAAAAAGTATATAGAGAGAACATGCAGAAAGGTCCATAATTTCTAAAAACAAAACCTTACATAACAAGAAATATCTCTCCAAAATAGTATTTCAGTAATAAGCATATGTGAGAAATATTCTGGGCTAAGGAAGCTCTAGATACACCTCTACCAATGTGGCTACCCTCTCCTCTTTAGCAAGGTATGAAAGTTCATCTAACTATACAGTTTAAAAATTCATGGAAGCAATTGCCTCACCTTCTAGGATAAACTAGAAAATAAAACAAAGGGAAAACACAACAAAGTAAAATATTTGCTTTTGTGTGTCCAGACATGAGCTACACTACACTGAGACTCCTTAGTTTTCCTCTGATGCATCAAGAGGGAAAACATTCTTGAGCAAATGGCCTCTCAGTGGTTTTCTATTGTTCTTATTCTTGTTTTGTGTGGTTTTGGGGGGGCAGAGTTCTAAAATGCTTACTTAATAGGGATTAAGTTTTTATCATACTTATAAATATAATCTCTAACACCATATTGTACAAACAATAAAAAATCTAAATAAAGACTATACACACACATATATATGTATATACACATATATACATGTATATATATGTGTATATATATATATATATATATATATATATATATATATATATATATTACAGAATACACACACACACATACACACTCACCCACTATCATATTGATGGGTTGGTGAAATGGTTGCTGCAAACCCAATGACCTGAGTTCAATCTCAGAATTTAACTCACGTGGTGGAAGGAAAGAACTAACTCCTTCAAATTGTTCTGACCTCTGTGCCATATTTATTCATTTCCCCTAATTTACACACATTCAAACACAAAATAAATTAAAAGAAGGTAATTCAAATCTTATACTGAAGAATTTCCTGTAAGGTTTGATCTTTATAGGAAGGATGTAATGTATAACAACACATTATATTTTAAAAGTATATCTCTACAAAGAGATGACCTTGTATTAAAGTAGATAAAATTAAAATTAATCCACAGTGCTAGAATAAATAAGAATGTGTAAATATGTTAAAACACATTTGATTACAAGGTATTTTAAACCTGAGTTAATGATATACTTCTTTGAAGTATTATTAAGGAATTTCAATGCTGCTCATATTTATATAGTTCCTAAGGTTTATGATAATAACATTTTGACTAAGAATGCTATCAAATTTTTACACTTAAAAATAAAATAACATCTGTTATAAGTATTTGATTATTTGAGTTATTATCAGTTAGTGGAGTTATCATTAACGTAAAGACTAAGTTTTGGATTCCACAGATTTTTTTGCTCTTGCTTGTTCAAGATATACATGGACTTCAGATAATATAAAACATAATGTCAACAATGTCCAGATTGCTTTCAATATTTAATAATAATCAGCATGTTTTCTAAAACTGTCTGTTAGTGCCCATGTTTCTGATAATCTCTAATCACAGAAAGGAAATGAGACACTGAGTGTTTTATTAACGTTACATACTGTACTATCCTCTTTGATATGAAAGAACGGTTAGCAATAAGATTATCTTCCATTACAATATATTTTATCTCTCCAAGAATGAAAAGGAACAGAGCCATTATGAAGAACAGAATGATTCTGAAATTCTTCTTTACTATAAAGGTATAAAACCCTTTAGTGGGTTTGTACCTAAAAGAAATGAAATGAGGATGTGAAGAAGTTTCTGTTCTCCTAGGTTCACTGCAGCGTCTTTAATAAGAGTCAGAGAGTAAAAGCATTCTAACACCCTATCAACTGATAAATTGATAAGGAAGACACACACACAAAGGGATAGTGTTTAAAGTAGGATGAGATTGTGTCGTTTGTAACAAGATAGACAGAACTGGAGAAAATTCCAGAAGTGCAATAAACCAGGCAAGGAAAGACAAACGGTCCTGATTTTACTCACATGTGGAATCAAAAAGATTTATCTCGTTCAAGTTGAAACAAAAGGAAATTGTCAGAGGTCAGTGGAGACATATGAGTGGGATGAGGAAATGTAGATTTAATTGCTGAGTACCTGGTTATAATCAGATTAAAATGGTTCTGGTGTTCAACAACAAAAATGCTCCATCTACCTCATAAGGCTGGAAGGAACATTGGCCATTTTCATCCTATAAAAAATAATTGTTGCAGAAAATAGTAGTAGTCTGGCCTACATTACACAGTGCACAGGGATACCAAAGCATCATGCTGCCCCGTTAATATGCGTGGTTTGCATGCTCTGTGTGCAAGTTAAAAGTAAATGTTATTTCAAACTTTTTTTCCTAAATGTTACAGGACCAAGCAGGTGAATAAAAACGAAGATTTCAGCTTCATTGTCCCAGTCCAGCCTATCAGTCATTTCATGCTACATTCCCTACGAGAATTTTCACAAGTTAGCAACTATGTTCAGTTCACAAAATACATCACAGAATGAAAACTTTAAGAGTAAATGTGTGATTGGGGAAGAATCTCACTCCATAAAGGAAAGAGAACAACAACAACAACAAGCTCTTCAAATGGTCCAGGTACTTACTAAGAGTTGGGCAGCTGGTCTCTGACCTATCTCCCTAAACAGAGATCAAAGGGCTGAAGAGTTGTTTCAACAGTTAAGAGCACTGACCTCTCTTCTAGAGGACCAACATTTAACTCCCAGAACCCACATGCTGCTATAACTCTAGCTCCACAGGGTCCAACACCCTCTTCTGGACTCCATGGACCCTGCAAATTGTTCTCTTAGATTAAAATGATAAGTACCAGAGTATAGAGACTAAAACAAGAAATGTACTTTAAGACCATCAAAAACAGAAATGAGACTAGAAAAGTGGGTGTAGTTTGATAAGCATGTATGTGAACTTACATCATTGCTTATGGGCAACAGCGTGCTTAAAATGTGATGAAAATAATGTGATATCTTGCTGTTCATCGCATCTATGTTCCCCCAATCTAAGGCTAATTAAAAATAATCTTCAGATGGCCATGCCAAATGCCAAAACTGTGTCTTAACCACTTCCTTATAAGCCAATCTCTAATTAAACAGTGGCTGTGTAGATTAGAAACATCCCCTGTCCCTAGGGCTCTGCTTCTGTATGAGATTCTTATGGTCATTACACTACTGCTAAGCCTAATGAGCCCTGAGATTCCCTTGGCTGCTGTTGAGTTAACTCCATATCAGTTCTTACTAGAGAGCTGACCTGAGATCTGCATGATCCCAAACTCTCAGGCCTGAGGCATATACCAGCCAAATTTTTAAAACACACTTTGGATTAATTAATTTAGAACTTTATCAGCCAGTTTCTATGTCTCAGTCTTTGCCTGAATGAAGACCCTGTGTGGTTTTAACTCAACAATTTTCCTGAGGTGATAGAAGCCGAAGTATCAACACAGTTCCCTGGAAACTGTAGCAGAAACACATTCTTCATAATGCTATGGAGCTTGATGCCTATCTGAGTGCCCCCTCAGACAGCTCAGCTCAGGTTACATATTCATGCACTTATATAAAAAAATAAAGCTGCAATTTTTAGTGACTGACAATTTTTATAAATTTCTTCCCTCAAGGTATAATATTTTCAGTCATTATGGGCTATTTACTTCCTCCCCTTTTTTTTACGTTATTTGTTAAAATAGAGCTACATCACTTTCCCTTCCCATTTCTCCTCCCAGCCCTTCTTAAATACCCTTCTTTTGATGCCTCTCAGGTCACCACACTTTCAAATTGATAGTTTCCTTTACTGTTATAGATAGATAGATAGATAGATAGATAGATAGATAGATAGATAGATATAATTTTTATGACAAAATATATAATCCTCAAATTAAAAAATGTGAAACACTTTTAATCTGACTGTGAATGCCATATAGAAGACTGATGAAGCCAGTTCAGATGAGTATATATATATATATATATATGCATATATATGTGTGTGTGTGTGTAAAATATTATCTTGAAGAATCAAAATATAAAAAGAATGAAAATTTTAAAATATTTTAAATAGAATTTAATTAATACTCTTTTTCTACCATATGAAGAGAAAATTAAGAAATATAAGCAGCCTCCAAAAATTCTACTTCTGAAGAGGTCAGCTAACTAAAGACTGTTGGAAAATTCTTTCCCGGAAGGGAGAGATCAATGGAGCATGTAGGCACCCCTCCCCTCCTGGAAGAGAGGTCTTGGAGTGCATAGGCACCCCTCCCCTCTGGAGGGGCGAAGCTGACCTGCAGATATGAGAAGCTCCTACTACCTCATTCCCTAAAACCAATCAGTTTATGTTCTGCCAATCATATTGTGCCTAGTTGTTGATGTTCTGTTCTGCCCCTGGAAACTGTATAAAAACTTTCTGAATGGGCCACCAGGGGTCGCCACCTCTCCTTCAGGTGAATGGTGACCCCAGCATGCTGGAACAATACATTCCTCTTGTTTTTGCACCAATCCTGGCTCCCCATGGTTCACTCAGAGGATTCCCAGTAGGTAAGACTCCTCAGATTTCTTTTCTTTTCTTTTCTTTTTCTTTCTTTCTTTTTTTTGACATTTCAGTCCTGTTTTCCAGTTGTGGGTCTCATTACCAGACACATTCCATATTCTTTTCTTATAACATTTTTTTTCTTTTTTTATTAGATATTATCTTTATTTACATTTCAAATATTATCCCCTTTCCTAGCTTCCCCTCTGAAAATCCCCTATTCTCTACCACCTCTCCCTGTTACTCAATCCACCCACTCCCATTCCTGGTCCTGGCATTCCCCTATATTGGGGCATAGACCTTTCACAGGACCAAAGGCCTCTCCTCTCATTGATGACCAACTAGGACATCCTCCGCTACAGATATAGTTAGAGCCACAAGTTCCACCATGTGTTTTCTTTGATTGGTGGTATAGTTCCATGGAGCTCTGAGTGTACTGGTTAGTTCATGTTAAAGTTCCTTCTATGGGGCTTCAGTCCCCTTCAGCTCCCTGGATATTTCTCTGGCTCCTTCACTGGGGACCTTGTGTTCCATCCAATGGATGTCTGTGAGCATCCACTTCTGTGTTTGCTGGGCACTGGCAGAGCCTCACAGGAGACAGCTATATCAGGCTAATGTCAGCAGGCTCTTGTTGGCATGTGCCTAGTGTCTGGGTTTGGTGTTTGTTTATGGAGTGGATCCCCAAATGGGGCAGTCTCTGGATGGTCATTCCTTCAAGCTCTGCCCTGAGCTTTGTCTCTGTAACTTCATCCATGGGTATTTTGTTCCCCATTCTAAGAAGGAACAAAATATCCACACTTTGGTCTTCCTTCTTCTTGAGTTTCATGTGTTTTGCAAATTTATCTTGGGTATTCTAAATTTCTAGGCCAATATCCACTTATCAGTGAGTGCATATCATGTGTATTCTTTTGTGATTAGGTTACCTCACTCAGGATGATATCCTCCAGATACATCCATTTGCCTAAGAATTTCATAAATTCATTGTTTTTAATAGCTGAGTAGTACTCCATTGTGTAAATGTACCACATTTTTTATATCCATTCCTTTGTTGAGAAACATCTGGGTTCTTTCCAGCTTCTGGCTATTATAAATAAGGCTGCTATGAACATAGTGGAGCATGTGTCCTTATTACCAGTTGGAACATCTTCTGGGCATATGCCCAGGAGAGGTATTGCTGCATCTTCCAGTAGTACTATGTCCAATTTTCTGAGGAACCGCCAGACTGATTTCTAGAGTGTTTGTACCAGCTTGCAAGCCTACCAGCAATGGAGGAGTGTTCCTCTTTCTCCACATCCTCACCAGCATCTGCTGTCACGTGAATTTTTGATCTTAGCCATTCTGACTGGTGTGAGGTTGAGAAGCACCTGAAAAAATGTTCAACATCCTTAATCATCAGGGAAATGCAAATCATCAGACTCTTATATTTGGTGCATTGGCCTGGAATTGACACCCTGTGGGGACACCAGAGAGCAGTGAATCAGAGGAATGGCTCAAGCAGATTCTGCGCAGTTCTTGTCTGTCTTGATGTTTGTCAAAGTCTGAGTCTTTAAGTCTGTTTGAACTTTTGGTTTGCTTGCAAACATTGGGGGCTTGGAGAGCCTAAAGTGTCTGGGGCAATCCAAGTGCAGCTGGCAAATGTGATTTAACATTTTGTCCGCTGGATGTCTGGAGGACGCTTCAGCACACACACACACCCCAAGGAGTCGAGAGGTCTCTGCTCTTTTTGGAAACAGCAAGACTGTATCAGGGGGAGCCAAGTCTTGCTATAACCTGGTTTCTGTGTCCATGGAAGGGGCGAACTGTCTATAACTGTGCCTATGGACAGGGCTGTGTGTTAATGATCTTTCTCCGTGTTCTTAGACTTGGACACCCACCTGTGAGAGGGGCAAGCTGTCTGTGTGTCTATTGTCTTTCTCTGTGCTCGTTAGTGTTAGTTATCTCATTCTGTTCTTGGACTTGGACTGACAACATTTTTAAACATTGGACAGACTGAATCTACCCCGATAAACATCCTAGTTAACTACTGGAGGAGAAACTTGTCAGTAGTAATAAAGAAGGCAAAGTTAGTCACTCTCTGCTTCTCCGAATGGCCCACTTTTAGAGGAGGGTGGCCACCCATAGGGATTTTCAACTTCCAGGTGATCAAAGCAGTAGAGGAAAGAGTCTTTAGGCCAGGAGCCCTCAGCACTCAGACCAAGTGCCCTATATAATTACCTGGAAGAAGGAAGCAGGAGAGGAGGGATCTGGATCTGAGAAGTCAATCCCCCAAGACCCTTCAACAATGGACCTGTTGCCCCAAGACTCTCCTTCTCCGTATCCCCCTACCTTTGTCCCTAGGGTCCCGCTGACACCAGCACCAGTTCCGGGATCTGGAGTCCATACAGGACCATTGTACCCCCCTTTACCAGAGGGAGGAGGCCCCAAACTTCCTCATCCCACCATGGAGACACGAAGTCTGAGAGCCACTTCCCTTGATACCACAGTGGCTCTCCTGCTGAGGGCATATGGGCCTCTAGAAAAGGGCAATCAGGATACGCAATATTAGCCCTTCTCTTTGGCGGATTTGTACAACTGGAAAGCTCAACACCACCCCCACCCCTACCTCTACCCCTTCAGATAACTCCAAGGGGACGATTAATCTCTTTGAGACTGTTTTATTTACTCATCAGCCCACCTGGGATGATATCCAACAACTCATGAGAGGAGCAGTTTTCTCTATGAAAGTCAGAGGCGAGTAGGTGCTGCTGTGGTGGACAGCACAAATGTCATCTGGGTGAAACCTCTACCCCTCCTCCGGCATGTCAGCACAGAAATTGGTAATTGCCCTCACCAAGGCCTTGGAACTTGGGGCCAGCAAGAAAATTAACATCTACATGGATAGCAAATATGCCTTTGCCACAGCCCACATCCACAGGGCTATATACCAAGAGAGAGGACTGCTCACATCAGAGTGAAAAGAAATAAAAAACAAACAGGAAATCTTGGATCTCTTGTATGCCCTGATGAAGCCAGCAACTGTGAGTTCATTGCCCAGGACATCAGATGGGAAGAGACAGTGGCCCAAGGCCATAACCAGGCAGATCAAGTGGCTCAAGAAGTGGCTATGCAGGAGCCTATCCTGGTTATGGACCTATAAGAGACATCCACTGGGGAATGGGACTGAACTAAGGGATGGCCTCACTTAGAATATACTAAAGAAGAAAGGACTCAGATTGCTAAGCCACCCTACCAACTATTACCTAGAGAAGAAAGGGCAGTGGTGCATACAAGAAGGAAAAGCTGTACTCCCCAGAAAGCAAAGAAAAGACTTACTAGGCCAAATTCACTGATGGACTCATTTAGGGGATAAAAAGTTTGTCCAACCAGTTAAGGGATCTAAAGTATATACAATGGACCTCAGATTTTTGGGTATGCTAGCAAGTGAATGCTTATGTGGCCAAGAGTAAACAGGGCAAAGACCTAGGGGAGAATGGCCTGGAGTATATTGATAGCTCAATTTTACAGAAGTTAAGCCAGGAAAATATGGTTACAAATACCTTCTAGTGTTTGTAGATACTTTCTTTGAATGGGTCGAGGCTTTCCCCACCAAGCAGGAAACAGCTACCATGCTAGCTAATAAGATATTAGTGGAAATTTTCCAGGGTTCAGAGTTCCCAAGGTAATTGGATTGGACAACGGTCCTGCTTTTGTCTCTAATGTAAGTCAGGGATTGGCAGAGATATTGGGGACTATTTGGAAGTTCTATTGTGCATACTGTCTCCAGAGCTCAGGACAGGTAGAAAAAATGAACAGAACCCTAAAAGAGACCTTAACTAAATTGACCTTGGAGACTGGCACTGACTGGGTGGTTCTCTTTCCCCTCATCCTGTTCTGAGCACAGAACATTCCCTACTATTTTAACCTGACGCCTTTTGAGACACTGTATGGGCTCTTGATCTCCCAGAATGACTTTTCAAACTGACAAGGATCTTATCTTTCCGGGTCAGCCACCAGAAATTGTGGCCTAAACTTAGTATAACATAGGTACCCCAGAGGCCCTGTATAACGTAGGTACCCCAGAGGTTCCACACAAGTACTAAGTTGGAGATTGGGTGTATGTTAAAAGGCATCATGCTGAAAACTTGGAAGCACAGTGGAGAGAGCCATTCCTGGTATTGTTGACCACCCTCACCTCCTTTAAAGTAAATGGAGTAACTGCCTGGGTTCACGTCAGACCAGCACGTGCACCTGATGCCAACTGGATAGCAGCCAAGCAACCATCCACTATGCTTTCTTTCCTCCATTTGGAATGGTGAGGTATATTCTGTACCATTAAACATTGAAAGTATGTGTATTTAATTTATAGGGGCTTACAGTTAATATATTTCCTTGTGCCTCAGAAGAAACTTTGGACTTTTAAGCAGTCTTGAGACAGAAAGTCTATGGGGACTTTTAAGGTTAGACTGAATTCAGTTTTCACATTATGTTATGATGACAAGTCTATGTTATCCAGGAAGCAGAATGTCTAGGTTTGTATAAGAGTAACCTCCATAGGTTCATATATTGAGTTCCCTGTCATCAAGGATGGCAGTACTTGAGAGGGATTAAGAGGTATGGCCTTGATGAAGTAGGTATGGTCTTAATGGGATAGATTTGGCCTTTTGGAGGAAATGTGTCTCTAGGGTTGGACTTTGAGGTTTCAAAAGCCCATGATAGGCACAGTTTCTCTCTCTATCTACTGCCTTTAGATCTTGATTTAGACCTCTAAGCTATCATGTTTGCCTCTGTGCTACCATGATCCATGATGACAATAGACTAAGCCTCTGAAACTGTAAGCAAGGCTTTTTAATCCTTTACTGTGAGTAAAGGAAAGTTAAATGCTTTCCTTTGTAAGGGTTGACATGATAGTGGTGTCTCTTGATAGCAGAACACTGCCTAAGATAGTGGGTATACAGCTGAGTTGTTAGAAGATAATTTAATTATCTTCTCATTTAGCAACTTAATAGTAGTATCACCTATAGCCTGTAAATTCTCTAGTCACAGGTTATCAACCTCATTAATTATGCTAGATAATAATTCCTATGGAACAATACTTCAATACAATCAGAAAGTTTTTGGTTACTCTTACAATACTAGTATTGCTGTTGTGCAAGTAGGCATGTATGGTCAGGACAATTATTTTGCATCAATAATTCACAGTAGGATAGATTGGTGATTATTTTTAACCTCTGTTAATTTGCACAGAACCTCCAAACACTATGAAAGTTATCCAATGGTGATAAAGCTTTCCTATCATCACCCACATGATTTCTCCATGGTCTATCACAGAGTATGTGGTGTCTTCAGCATTAGAACTTTGTCAAAAAGTTCTGGGTGGTAAGCAAGAATACTAACAGTAGCCTGTGATGTTTAGTGGTTTATATAATCTAACAGCCAACAACCCTAAAAGAAAGAATACCTTTCTTTTCTCTTCCAGTCCCAGATGCTATGGGAGCCATGGGTTACCATGCAGACCTGGCCAAGTCCAAGAACCACACCACACACAACCAGTCCCACAAAAGACACAGAAATGGCATTAAAAACTCTCATCACAAAGGTATGAGCCTTTTATGGGGGTTGACTCCAAGTTCCTGAGAAACATGTGCCTTGCCAAGCACAATAAGAAAGGTCTGAAAAAGATGCGGGCCAACAATGCAAAGGCAGTGAGTGCATGTGCAGAGGCCATCAAGGCCCTTGTGAAGCCTCAGGCTATCAAGCCCAAGCCACCAAAGGGTCCCAGCCACAATGCAGCCTTCTGGCTTTCATTGCTTACCCTAAGCTTAGAAAGTGGATTCAAAGCTCCATGGCCAAGGGTCATAGGCTCTGCCAACCAAAGCCCAAGGTTCAAACCAAGGAAGAGTCCAAAGCTCCAACTGAGGTCCAGGTTCAGCTCTAGCCCAGGTTCCCAAAGATGTCCAGGCTCCTGTGAAGTGTTGGGCATTGGGCTATGCACAGACGGGTTGGTCTCCAGTCAAGCTGAGATGTGGAACCCTGGGACCCGGTGGTGATAATTGGCCTACATGGGACAGAAGGAGTTCTCTCATGCTCCAGGAACTCTGGCTCCTGCCAAAGTTACTGCCCGCCACAGTCCCCACAAGAGAGCCATGGTTAGAAGTCAAGTAGGCAATGCCCCAAGCTTCTGACCTTCAGGCTAAACTCCTCCCCAGTTACCTAGCAACAGAAAAGATAGCAGCATACCACAAAAGGGCTGTTTGGTCCTCCTTGCTCTCTCTCTCCTTTGTTCTCTTGCTCTTACTCCTCACTCTCACTCTCTCACTCCTCTCTCTTTGTCTTCTCCTCTCCTATCTCCTCTCTCTTCCTCTTTCCTCTCTCTCTCTAGTTTTCTCTCTCTCTCTCTCTCTCTCTCTCTCTCTCTCTCTCTCTTTCCCCCTTCTTTCTCTTGGCCATGGCCGGCCTCTCTCTCTCTCTCTCTCTCTCTCTCTCTCTCTCTCTCTCTCTCTCTCCTTTCTCTCTTCCCCCCTGCCTTTCTATAATAAAGCTCTAAAACCATAGACTGTCTCTGTTCAGCTGAGGAGACTCTTGCCTGTGTGGGAATCTTTCTTCCCTCAGCCCTCTCTCCCATAACCCCAGGGGTACAGGGTGTAACGCTGGGGCACTATTTGGTTTGGGGAGCTGCCCCTTATTTACCCCCTGTCAAGTGGGTCAGAGACTTGGATGCCCACCCGGGGCTGAGTGGAAAGCATCTGGCAACCCTCCCATGTCTGCCTTCCCAGAGCATAGGTGGAACTCTGCCTGGACGTGGGCTATCCTCCTTCCCCCCCTCGTCCCCAGGCCCCTTTTTAGTTCCCACAGTGAAGGCCCCATAGAAAAGGCTACTGCCAGTGTGAAGATAGATGGACTGCTGTGACACACCCACCCACCCACTATTTGCAGATGACCAGTGTTCTATGCTGTTTTTAATAAACTCAAGACAAGAAAAAGAAAAGAAAAGAAAAGAGAAGAGAAGAGAAGAGAAGAGAAGAGAAGAGAAGAGAAGAGAAAAGAAAAGAAAAGAAAAGAAAAGAAAAGAAAAGAAAAGAAAAGAAAAGAAAAGAAAAGAAAACTTTCTTGGTACTGTATTTTATTTTCAAAGTGTGGTTCCCAAGAGGGGTACTTTCAGCATGTTATGGGGTGACTCCATTTAAATGTTTTGTGTATGTACTCCTACAGTAGAATAACTCTATATGATATTTCAAAATATCTTTTGAGTCTGTGATAACTAACTCAGAATGATGTATTTCCAACTCCATTTATTCAACTCAAATGTCAAATTTTTCTGTAATAGCTGAATAATATTCTATATGTACATGTACTCCATTTACATTATTAACTCAGCAGTTTATAGGTATCTAGACTGCTTCCATCTCTGACTATTAAAAATACAACAACAATCTCCAAGGAAAAACAGATAATACAGAAAAGTGAAGAGCCCTTTGGAAATATGCCCCAAGCCAATATAGCTATGTCATAAGGCAAATTTATTTCTCACTTTTTCAGGAACCTCCACATTGATTTACATCATGGCTGAAACTATTTTGTACTTCTACTAGAAACAAATAAGTATTTCTATTTCCAACATCATACCAGCATGTTTTGATATTTATTTTAGATCAGACTAGGTTAATATAACATTTTAAAGTAGTTTTGATTTGCATTTCTTTTATGGAAAATGATATAAAATGTTTTTCACAATGTGTGTCTATAGTTTTATTTTCCATGCATATATTCAGTTACTTTTTAGGTTGTGCAGTTGCCCCCAACCTTTTATTGAAAATAGATTCTTTTTTCATGCAATATATCTTGATTAGTTTCCCCTTCCTCTACTCCTCCCAGTTCTACCCTACCTCCCCCAATTCAGATCCACTTTCTTTCTGTCTCTCATTAGAAAATGATCATGCGGGGATCTTTTCGGGCCTGGGGCCACCCCTGCCATCTTCCTTCTGAGCCCAGCAGAGGCTGCCAAGGGCTCCAGAGTATTCTTCACACCTTAGGACTTCGGGGTCACATCAGGATCATGGGTGAGTGGAAGTCAACATCAGCTTCAAGATTCCCAGAGGGTCTTTTGCCAGCAGGACCAGGGACAAAGGAACCCTGCCTGACCAGAGGCTGGGATCTGTTTCAGCTGGGCCACCCCTGCCATCTTCCTTCTGAGCCCAGTAGAGGCTGCTGAGGGCTCCAGAGTGCTCTCCAGTCCACAGGACCTCGGGATCACAAGTGAGTGGAACACACAGAGTCAGCTTCGGGAATCTCAGAGGGTCTTGTGTCTGCAGGAACAGGGACAAAGGAACCCCACCCAAACAGAGACTGGGATCTGTTCAGGCAGCCACTCCCACCAACTGCCATCTTCCTTCTGAGCCCAGCAGAGGCTGCTAAGGGCTCCAGAGTGCTCTCCATGCCAAAGGACCTCAGGATTACCTAGGGAACATGGGAACTCTAGCACACCCAGGACCTCCTGATCACCTGAGAGCACTTGGGCGATAGAAGCAACAGAGCTTCTTGGTCAGGCCATCATCCTCAGCCAGGTGGCAGAGCTGAGACCCAGACCCCTGGGCACATTCCTTGTCAGAGGAGACTCAGCCTTTAGGGAGGGTTCTGACTCCAGAACTCAGGAGGTAGATCAGAGCTCCAGACTGCTGGACACATACCCGGCAAGAGAAGAGCTTGCCTACAGAGAGTGCTCTGACCACTGGAACTCAGGGGAGAGTTAGACTCCCAGGAGTGCTGACAGAGGCTAACAGAATCACAGGAGGATCAAGTTCCAACCAGAGACATCTTGAACATTAACATCAGAGATTTCCAGATGGTGAATGCAAACATAAGAATCTTACTAACAGAAACCAATAACACTGGGTATCATCAGAACCCAGTATGCCCAACACAAATCCTGGATATCCCGACACACCTGAGAAGTAAGACGAGGATTTAAAATCATATCTCATGATGCAGGTAGAAGATTTTTAAGAAGGGCATTAATAACTCACTTAAAGAAATACAGGAGAACACTGCTAAACAGGTAGAAGCCCTTAAAGAGGAAGTACAAAAATCCCTCAAGGAATTACAGGAGAATACTGTTAAACAAGGAGAAGCCCTTAAAGAGGAAACACAAAAATCCCTCAAGGAATCACAGGACAATACTGCTAAACAGGTAGAAGTCCTTAAAGAACTACAGGCAAACACTGATAAACAGGTAGAAGAAACACAAAAATCCCTTAACGAATTACAGGAAATTTTTGTTTACAAACAAACAGGCTATGGAATTGAACAAAATCCAAAAACCATCCAAGATCTAAAAATGGAAGTAGAAACAATGAAGAAAACCCAAAGGGAGACAACACTGGAGATAGAAACCTAGGAAAGTAATCAGGAACCATAGATGTAAGCATCAGCAACAGAATACAAGAGATAGAAGAGAGAATCTCAGGTGCAGAAGATTCCATAGGGAACATAGTCACAACAATCAAAGAAAATGCAAAATGCAAAATGATCCTAACTCAAAGCATCCAGGAAATCTAGGACACAATGAGAAGACCAAACCTACAGATAATAAGAGTAGACAAAATGAAGATTTTCAAATTAAAGAGCCAGCAAATATCTTTGACAAAATTATAGAAGAAAACTTCCCAAACCTAAAGAAATAAATGTCCATGAACATAGAGGAAGCCTATAGAATTCCAAATAGACTGGACCAGAAAAGAAATTCCTTCTGACACAGAATAATCAGAACAACAAATGCACTAAAAAAAGACTGAATATTAAAAGCAGTAAGGGGAAAAGGTCAAGTAACATATAAAGGCAGGCCTATTAGAATTACTCCAGACTTTTAACCAGAGACTATGAAAGCCAGAAGATCCTGGACAGATGTTATACAAACACTAAGAGAACACAAATGCCAGCCCAGGCTACTATACCCAGCAAAACTCTCAATTAACATAGATGGAGAAACCAAGTATCCCATGACAAAACTAAATTCACACAATATCTTTCCACGAATCCAACCCTTCAAAGGAAAATAAGGGAAAACACCAATACAAGCACGGAAACTATACCCTAGAAAAAGCAAGAAAGTAATCCTTTAACAAAACTAAAAGAAGACAGCCACAAGAACAGATTCCCAACTTTAACAACAAAAAGAACAGGAAGCAACAATTACTTTTGATTTCTCTTTACATCAATGGATTCAATTCGCCCAATAAAAAGACATAGACTAATAGACTGGCTATACAAACAGGACCCAACATTTTGCTGCTTACAGGAAACCCACCTCAGGGATAAAGACAGACATAGAGTAAAAGGATGAAAAACAATTTTCCAATCAAATGATCTGAAGAAACAAGCTGCAGTAGCCATTCTAATATTAAATAAAATTGACTTCCAACCCAAAGTTATCAAAAAAGACAAGGAAGTGTACTTCATACTCATCAAAGGTAAAATCTACCAAGATAAACTCTCAATTCTAAATAACTGTGCTCCAAATGCAAGGGCAGCCACATTCATTAAAGAAACTTTAGTAAAGCTCAAAGCACACATTGTACCTCACACAATAGTGAGAGACTTCAACATCCCACTCTCACCAATGGACAGGTCCTGAAAACAGAAACTAAACAAAGACACATGGACACTAACAGAAGTTATGAAACAAATGTATTTAACAGATATCTACAGAACATTTTATCCTAAAACAAAATGATATACCTTCTTCTCAGCACCTCATGGTACCTCCTCCAAAATTGACCATATAATTGGTCACAAAACAGGCCTCAACAGATACAAAATATTGAAATTATCCCATGCATCCTGATTAATCATTAAAAACAGAAATCTTAGAAATGATCTGCTTACTCAAAAGTAACTTCTTCAAAATGCTGATTAGATTTTGAATAGCTACCATTAGTGTTGAATAAAACACTTTGTGTTTGCTGTAGACACCAAATGAAGTGTGTTTCCCTTTGACCATTCAACATTGGTGAATAAATTGCCTGGGTTTTTGTAGGAAGCGGCAGTTGCTCTGGAATGGCAGTTGCTCCGGAACGGCAGTTGCTCCGGAAAACCCGGGCTCCCTCGTCAGGCCCTCCTCAAGCAATAGCCCCTTCCGAAGGGCAATATGCTAATGAGGTGTGGCTTGTGACATGAATGAATGGGCAATATGCTAATGGGTGTGGCTTGTGGCACCAATGAACGGGCCACATGCTAATGAGGTTTACCTTGGTACACCAATCCGCAACCACTACAACACCCTGCCCCCTTCCCTGGGAGAGTATAAAAGCAGCCGCTCTGTTGCTATCCAGGGTCCTGGGAATCTACTATCAAGGGGCTCCAGAACAAAGCTGACTGAGAAGATCCCAGTGGTGGCGTGACTTTCTTGCTGGTTGAGGGAGGTGAGGGAGGCGCGTTGCAGGTTTTTTGTTTGATTATATTACAAACTGGTTAAGTAAACTTTCAAAAGAATTTGTAGGAAATAGTGAATGATAGTGACTTTTTTTATCTGCCTATGGAATTAACTGAATATTTAGTCATGCTGGATTGTGGATGGCCTTGTGTTAAAGACTTAAGTGCCCAGCCTATTTACAAAAGACAACAAGGACAGGATTGCCTCAAGAACCCAAGAAGATTTTGTGTTAAATATCTTTTTTATTTAACTGGCAATAATCCTAACATCAACAAGATAGATTTTGAGATACCTGTGCAGCTGTTTTACAGATACCTGCTAATGAACTTAATGACAGTTGATGATATGGCTAGTTGATTCATTTCTGCTGTTTTTGTTTTTTGTTTGTTTGTTGCTTGTTTGTTTTGCATTTGTTTTTTGTTGTTTTATTTTTGAAAATGCGAGAGAAATCACCAGTGCATCCAGATTAAGTTTATTTAAAAGTTAGTTTCCAACCGGGCGTGGTGGTGCATGCCTTTAATCCCAGCATTTGGGAAGCAGAGGCAGGTAGATTTCTGAATTTGAGGCCAGCCTGGTCTACAAAGTGAGTTCCAGGACAGCCAGGGATATACAGAGAAACCCTGTCTTGAGAAACCAAAAAGAAAAAAAAAAGTTAGTTTCCAAGGTAAAATAAGTAGGATGAAACATCATTCCCATGCTCTGATACTCAACCAATTTCTCTCAATGGCTGAGAAGCACTTAAAGAAATGTGCAAAGTCTTTTGTAATCAGGGAAATGCAAATCAAAACAACCCTGAGATTCCATCTCACATCAATCAGAATGGCTAATATCAAAAACTCAGGTGAAAACACATGTTGGCAAGAATGTGGAGAAAGAGGAATGCCCCTCCATTGTTGATGGGATTGCAAACTGGTACAACCACTCTGGAAATCAATCTGGAGGTTCCTCAGAAAATTGGAAATAGATCTACCTGAAGACCTAGTTATACCACTCTTGGGCATATACCCAAAAGATGCCCCACTATGCCATAGGGGCACATACTCTGTTATGTTCATAGATGCCTAATTTGTGATAGCCAAAAGCTAGAAACAACCCATATGTCCCACAATAGAAGAATGGGTACAGAAAAGGTGGTTCATTTGCACAATGGAATACTACTTAGCTTTTAGTAATGAAGACATCTTGAGTTTTGCAGGCAAATGAATAGACCTAGAAAATATCATCCTAAGTGAGGTAACTTAGACCCCAAAATGACTTGTATGGTATGTAAGTGTATATTAGCCAAAAAAAAAGTGCAGAATACCCAGGATACAATCCTCAGAACTCAAGAAGGTTAACAAGCTGAAGGGCCAGAGTGATGATGCTTCAATTCACTTGGGAGGGAGAAGAAAACAATCATGGGAACCTGAGGGAGGAAGGGACCTTGGTGGGAAAGAGGACAGAGAGAGGAAAAGGGAAATATGATCAGGTATTTGAAGGGAAATATTATCAGGTATTTGCGGTGGGGGGCGGGGGGGAGGACAGGAGTGAAGCCCTGAGAGCCAGCAGAATGAATGGAAATATGCAACCTCAGGAGGTGGGAGGTGGGGGGATTCTATAAACTGTACCAGAGAGCTGAGAAGTGTGAGCAGCTGACTGAGACAAATGCAAATATTTACACCCAAACAAGGGACTAAAGTCAGGGACCCCTGTGGTTGAATGGGGGAAAGACTGAAAGAAATTGAGGAGGAGGGTGACTCCTGTAGGAAGACCAGCAGCCTCAACTAACCTGGAATTATGAAATTACCAGTGATACTTGTTATTTGTATGATAATTTTTAAAAAATACTAATTTGAACAGATTTCAGACAAGTGAAGCTAGATATGAATTTGAATGGCATCCCTACAACTTGTATTCTATGAAAAGTATTTCGGCATCTATGTAGAAACCTACGTTCCTCTTCTCCCCCTTCTTCTGCACTCCAGAATTGGTGGAAAGACTGAGCTCCCTAAAGTAAAGTTATACAACTTTTCTTTCTAAAGAAGGAAAAATATGTGATACCTGATATCAAGGCTAGACATGACAGGAGGTTGGAGAATTGATTTGTTGGGTAAACACATTTGCCACACAAGTATGAGGACCAAAGTTCAAATCTACAGAACTCAAATAAAAGGAAAAATACAGAACAAACATCTATAATCGATAGGGAAATTAGGACAGAGATAAGGGAATTTCTGGAAGCTCTTGGACCCTTTACCATGGCATATGCAATACAAAACAGAGACTCTGCTTAAAACAAGGTAAAAGGCCCATGATACCAACAAGGTGTCAACACTCATTTTGTCCTCTGGTCCCCACACAGATGCCTGCACACATGCATCCATGTGAGCACACATGCATGCACACACACAGGATTACTAGTGAAACAAGAACATAGACTCAGGCTTACATGACAAACTCTGAGTCCCAGCAACCATGGAAAGTGGTCATTTGAACTGCCCTTGCTTGCCACAAGGATTATACAAGCTCCCTCCAACAAATAAATTACTTCTAGTAGCCAAATAAAGACCTACCCCTTCAGAAAACTCTTCATTGCCTTTTGTTAATAAAATATATGGAACCCCAACAGCTTTGTGGCTGCATGCTTGTTGGAGCTAACATCTCCTGTGCAATGGAGTCTGTGCTTTCACTACAGTCTTCACTCCTACAACTCCATGTCTAGTTCTATTCATTGTTTGACCAAGGAAGGATCTGAGCATCACATCACAGGACACCTGAAATTCCTCTAGTAACAGTAGTCTGAAGACAAAGGAAGGGTAGAAATGACAGAAAGCATGAGCCTCTTTCATTTTAATAGACAGAATGGTCCAGCAAAATGAAGACTGCTTTTTTCAGATGTCAGGAGGATGTGATATAAAATGTGAGAACTGAAACCTACGGAGTATACTAGGAAAGAGGAAGTCGTGAAACTGAAAGAAAAAGAGACTGTCTAATGAGAAGTCATTCCCCAGCTTTCCTAAAATTCACTAAGCACTCTTTCTTCCCTAGAGCTCCCCACCTACCACCAATAGCACACTTCTGTGCAGCAGAGCAGGTGCCATTGTGGAGGGAAGAGGAAGGTTTGCTTCTTTAACTACGGGAGATGAAAGAAAACTCCTCCTGAGAACCTGAATCTGTCTCCACCACCCCATGCTCAAAGGTAAGAAATGCTGTCCTAATAAGAGGATTTTCTGAACGTTAGTGACACCAGCAGGGAAAAAGGGAAACCACTAGGCATCTCCCTCTCTTGAGAGAAAGCCAAAGATCAGGGCCAGTAGTGACCAGGAAGAATCTCTGGACAGTTGGGCTAAGGGTTGCCACCGTTTAGGTGACCTTGAGAGACATAGTAGTTTTTGGAAAATCTATGTATGTCTGTCAGAGTTATAGTATTAAACCTGTTATCTTTAGACAGAAGTTGCTATCATACCCATACTTCCATAGTGCCAGGCTCTTAGTACCAAAGTCACTGTGTCTTCCTGATATGAGATCTATTCCAGTCCCCGAATTCATCCTAGATAAACTAAAAAGAAAAAGAAAGCTTAAATAACCAAGGTACACTATTTGACACTTCAAGGCTCAAAAGAAAGGAACGAAAGAAGGAAGAAAAGAAAAAGATAAGGAAAGGAAAGGAAAGGAAAGGAAAGGAAAGGAAAGGAAAGGAAAGGAAAGGAAAGGAAAGGAAAGGAAAGGAAAGGAAAGGAAAGGAAAGGAAAGGAAAGAAAAAAAGAAACCACCCTCTGCTGTAGAAAGATGGGATAAGATCAACAAAGAGCATATTCATGAGGCCATACCATTTAGAATATGAAGTGTCAGACTCTTCTCTGGCTTCTCTGAACTTCAATGAAATCTGAGGCTCAGGAGGTAGAGAAACAGAGACAGAGACAGAGACAGAGACAGAGACAGAGACAGAGACAGACAGGGACAGACAGAGGCCCTCGGACACAATATCCTTACATGCCTCTAGAGTCAGTGTGTTATCACCCAGGAGAAACAGTGACCAAAGGAAAGTAGAGAAGTCCATGGCACTCTGTGCTAATCCTCTGCACAAGGGCAGAGCTACTGAATAGGACAGTGCTCTTCACTTGTGACTAACTGGTTCCTGTAAAATCCCCACAACAACAGACTACTCTCCAGTCTCTTCCAAAGCTTTCAGGGACTTTTATGAGCACTGATTTAACAATGGTCACTCAGAAGCCTCTCCCCATGAGAGAAGAGACACAAATAATGAGAACATGGTCAACTCACCATCACCACCACCCTACACCCCTAGTTCTAGGCTCTAGGCTCAAAAGTATCAAGACATTATTTACGTTGTATTTTATTAGCCTACTTTCTTTATTTCCTTTGGATATTTTACCTGAATTGTTTTTGAATATTGTCTCCCTAAACTCAACCCTAAAATCTACCGAAATGCTTCCTTAGTTTTTTTTTTTTTTAAGTCAAAGATAGAATTT
>LR751137.1:123674-213180 GCA_902729485.2 Mus minutoides
TTTTCTTTCCTCTCTTTATTAGATATTTTCTTCATTTACATTTCACATGTTATCCAGAAATTTTCCCTTACCCTCCCGCGTCCCCGCCCTGCTCCCCTACCCACCCCCTCCCACGTAATGGCCCTGGCATTCCCCTGTTCTGGGGCATATAGAGTCTGTATGACCAAGGGGCCTCTCCTCCCAATGATGGCCAACTAAGTCAGACTGTTAATCCTGGTAGGAAAAATACTGACTATAGTCTCACATCTGGCACTTTCTACTTCTTTGACTAAGACGTAATTTAGCTTCATAGCCTCATTAGTAAGGAAGGACAACAGCCCACCATTGTCACATGGCTAAGATTTTTTTTCAGATATAAGTGTGTCAGTAGCATGGTTCCCTTTTCCAGTGTTCTCTCTAATGAGCAAGTCACTTTTCCGCCTTGTTTTGGATGATGGCTTCCTCCAATAGACTCAGCAGCCTGAACCAGTTATTACGATGAGGGAGATTGGAGCATCACAGGCTTCTCTGGGCTTCCTGTAGCCCTGTGATTCTGTTTCCTCTGGTTTCCTAACTGCTGGAGTCACACATCAGTGGCCACAACTTGACTCTCTGCTTGGTAAATGTGTCACTAATATCTTGATTAAAGGGAAATTTCCCAGTATGTCTCTAAAGCTCAGGGATGTTAAGCATATTAGAAGGTCCAGGCTGGGATTGCTCATCACTATAAGTTGTTATCTCATTCTTTTCCCTCTCTTTTTCTAGAATCAATGCCAAGGATGGAAAGACATCAGTTCTGCTCTGTTCTCCTCATTCTGATACTATTGACTCTGGTGAGCCTTACCTTGACTGGCTGGGCATGGACCATCCCTGATTGCATCATAGCAGACAGTTTGTTATTTCCTAACCTTTCCTACTACATCCCATTCTGTACCTCGGTCCCAGGACTGCACCTTTTGGCATCTTGCTCCAATGTTAAAAACTTAAATCAGACCCTAGAAAGAGTTCCCAGAAATACAAAGGTACTCTGCCTCCAGGGCATGGTTCCTACTCTGCCAGCTAGGGCCTTTGTTCGATTCCACTCCCTACAGCTTCTAAGGCTGCAATTGGGTACAACCAAGGTCACATCTAGGACTTTTCAAGGACTGGATCAGCTACAATACTTTTTTTTTGAGCATCATGCTCCCTGTTGCCTAAGTTTGTTCCTCCCTCCAAATTGTTTAGAGTCTCTCAGATCCCTTACTAGTCTTTCCTTTCAAGGATACTGCCTGACTTATAGCCAAAGCATCTACTTGCCAACTAGTCTTAGGCATCTAACTCTGAGGAATAGCTGTCTGACAAAGTTGCAGGACCTTCAAAGGCTCTTCCCAGACCTTCTGCTGAGTACCTCTTCTACACCCAATACCAAACCAAGGGCACCCTTTCTAGAGATGCTGGATTTATCTTACAATCTTCAGCTGAAGCAAGCAGATGTCAGAGACTTGTATGGCCTCACACTCCATTCCCTAATATTGGATGGCACCCCACTAAGAGCACTTGATCTCACAGGCTCAGGACTGCTCCACTTGCACTTCCTCTCCCTTGTGGGTACAGGAATAAAAACAGTGCCTGAAAGTGTGACTGGCTACTCTGAGCTTCATGCACTTGACCTTGGGAAAAACCAAATCCTAAACATCTTGGAGAATGGAGATCTCCCAGGTTATAAAGCCCTGGAATTCCTTAGCCTTCATGATAACCATCTGCAATCACTTCCCATCAGGTTTCTGCATACTCTACCCCAGCTTCAGAAGCTGAACCTATCTATGAATAAGCTTGGCCCAATCTTGGAGCTTCCAGAAGGACTCTTTAGCACAAACTTAAAAGTGCTAGATCTGTCCCACAATCAACTCTGTGATGTACCCCATGGGGCTTTCTCCCTTCTGTCACAGCTCCAGGAGCTCTGGCTGAGTGGCAATAACATCTCTAGTTTATCCAATGAAAGCCTGCAAGGACTGAGGCAGCTGAGGACACTAGATTTAAGTTGGAATCAAATTAAAGTACTCGAACCAGGCTGGCTCTCTCATCTTCCTGCTCTGACTACCTTGAACCTTCTGGGCACCTACTTAGAACGTATCTTAGGCAAACAACTTCAGGGTCCCAAGATGCTAAGGCATCTACAACTGGGTTCTTTTCCAATGCTGGACATATATCCTCCCTGGCTCCCAACACTCCTCAGCTTAGAAATACAAGCAGAAACATGTATTCAGTTTATGATTCCCAGTGGACAGCCATTCTTATTCTTGGAGAACCTTACCTTAGAGACTTCCACGCTATTACTAATACCAGACAACATCACAATTCATTTTCCCTCCCTGCGTCGCCTCACCTTGCGTGGCTACAGCTTCCTCTTCTCAACCAGTCAGCTTCAGAGATTCTTCCCACAACAGCTTCCTCTTCTGGACCACTTCGTTCTCTGGTGTGAAAACAGCTATGCAGTAGACCTCCATCTATTTGGGATGCCCAGGCTGCGTGTGCTAGAGCTGGGGTACCTTAACTTTTTCTATGAGTCAAGTACTATGAAGCTAGAGATGTTACTGAAGGAGGTGCCTCAGTTACAGGTACTGGCATTGAGCCACTTGAATCTCAAGAACCTCTCTGTGTCCAGCTTTCAGAGCTTGCAGGACCTCAAACTGCTGCTCTTCAACTCTGAAAGGGCGCTGGAGATGAACAGCAACCTCCAGGAGTTAATTCCTCAGATGCCTCAATACATTTATTTCTCAGATGTCACCTTTACTTGCCAGTGTGAAACTCCCTGGCTGGAGTCTTGGGCGACACGGGCCCCAAACACTTTTGTTTATGGGCTGGAAAAATCCATCTGCGTAGCTAATGCCTCAGACTACTCCAAAACTCTACTGTTCTCTTTCCTTGCTACTAATTGTCCACATGGTACTGAGTTTTGGGGCTTTCTCACCAGTTTCATTCTGCTGCTTCTGCTGATTATCCTTCCTCTGATTAGCTGTCATAAATGGTCCTGGCTTCATCACCTCTGGACACTCTTTCACACTTGTTGGTGGAAATTGTGTGGACATAGACTCAGAGGCCAATTCAACTATGATGTCTTTATATCCTATTGTGAGGAGGACCAAGCTTGGGTGCTGGAAGAACTGGTTCCAGTTCTGGAGAAAGCCCCTCCTGAAGGTGAAGGCTTGAGGTTGTGCCTGCCTGCCAGGGACTTCGGGATTGGAAACGACAGGATGGAATCCATGATTGCCAGCATGGGCAAAAGCAGAGCCACCCTCTGTGTGCTCACAGGCCAGGCCTTGGCAAGTCCCTGGTGCAATCTAGAGTTAAGACTGGCCACTTACCACTTGGTAGCCAGGCCTGGGACCACTCGCCTCCTGCTGTTGTTTCTGGAGCCCCTTGATAGGCAGAGGCTCCATAGTTACCATCGCCTATCCCGTTGGCTCCAGAAGGAGGACTATTTTGATTTGTCCCAAGGGAAAGTGGAGTGGAACACTTTCTGTGAGCAACTGAAGAGACGGCTCAGAGAAGCTGGACAAGAGAGAGATTGAGGGCTACAGGCATGTTGCTGTGCAGAAGACCCTTTCAGCCCAGAGGGAATGTGCTCTCATCACTAAAGCATAGGCTTACCTAAGGGGCAAAATGGCATATTTAAAATGCTATATTAAATTCCACTGGGAGGAAAGTCTTTTAAAACACTGAAAATATTCATTCTGGAAAGGAAAAATTCATTCAGAAAACAATTCGTTTGTGTTAGTGTGTTCCAGCATGAGATATTGCTCACCGCACAAGACATGTATACAAAGTGGTTTGTGCAATCCTGTGTACGTTTTTCCAAAGTTTTTCAAAAATAAATACATCCTGCCTCTGTTATGTGCAAAATATTCACCTGTTTGGTAAAATGGTGTACAATTCTAGAATAGATAGAGAATCGATGAGTCATTTTAGTTGAAATGGTATTTTCAGTTCATCCAGTGGCCAATAGTCAGTTCCTCTAACTCAAGTTTCTCACACTTAGAGGATTACATGAGTCAAATCTGTTGCTTGAATGTGTGTTATCAAGGGGAACTGAAATCTACACAGGACTTAGATCCCTAGCTCAAGTCACATACTATTTGTCTTGGATCTCACTTCACTTCTGCTATCAATTTTTATTATGCTTTATCTTCAAACAAATGGCAAAGGTGGGGTACTCTCACTTTCTTCTCACAGATTCAAAGACATTTTGCTACAACTATAAATTCCAAATAGAAGTACAATGACAAAAATGGAATGTCATTCACTGACTAAGTTCCAGGTTTCAGGCACGAATGTGACCAGATGTTATTACATAAATAAGATGGTCTTGTCTCAGGGTTATTTAGTACTATGGGAAAAAAGACTTAACACATTATTAGCAGAATATTAAATGAAACTGTTGACAAATGGCATATACATCCATTATTTGAAAACTCTCTCTCTCTCTCTCTCTCTCCATATATAATATGATGGATATAAATGAAATATGAAGAAAAGGAAGACAAGAAATGCAAATTATCAAGGGACCTAGAATAGCGCTACAAAACTTTAATAGCTCTATTAAAACTTCTTTATACTTTTCTGCTAGGCTTTAATAAGCATGTATCATTTTATGATAACAACAAATTATCTTTCAAAAATAATAAAACACTTTAGACCAAAGAGATAGCTTGGCAAGAAAAGAAACTTGCCAACGAGTATAATGACCTGAGTTAAATCCCTGGGACATACATGATAGAATGAGAGAATCAACTTTTACAAGCTGTTTTCTGATCTCCACATGCACACCATGGCATGCAGGTCTATACATACACAATAAATAAATAAATAAATAAATAAATAAATAAATAAATAAATAAATAGTTATATTTTATTCTTTTAGAATTGATGTTTCTTTTTCTTTTTATTATTTTATTTACATTTCAAATGTTATCCCCTTTCCCAGACCCCTCCTCAAGAACCCTAACCCTATCCCCTATTCCTTTTGCTTCTAAAAAGGGGCTCCCCCCACTCCCACCTCACTCACACAGTCTCACCTCACCCCACTAGCATCCCCCTTCTCTGGGTCATCGACCTTACACAGGACTAAGTGCGTCCCTTCTCACTGAGGTCAGACAAGGCAGTCCTCTGCTACAAAGGTATGCTACATGTATGTTCTTTGGTCCCCAGGAGCTCTGAGGGGTCTGCTTAGTTGACAGGTTACTTGATACTCTTGTTCTTCCTATGGGGCTTCCATCCCCTTCAGCTTCTTCAGTCCTTCCCCTAATTCCTTCATAGGGATTGCCATGCTCAGTTCCAATGGTAAGCTGTAAGTATCTGCATTAAATTATTTGTTTATTTATTTATTTAGTTATTCAACTTATGTCCCAATCACAGACCCCTTCCCTCCTCTATCCCAGTCCCATCCTCCCATCTCCTTTCCCTCATTTCCCCCTCCCGTTCTCATCAGAAGAATCAGGGAATCCCCTGTGGTACAGCCCCCCAACCCCTACCCTTTCACCCCCAGCAAATCAAATCACATAGAACGAAGTGCATCTTCTCCCACTGCGGCTAGACAATGCAGACCAGCTAGTGGAAAAGGATACAAAGGGAGGCAACAGAGTCTGAATCAGAGACAGCCCCATGTGATGTCACTTGAGTTTATAATCTTAGCCATTCTGACAGGTGTAAGATAGAATCTCAAAGTTGTTTTGATTTGCATATCCCCAATGGCTAAGAACCTTGAACATTTCTTTTAATGCTTCTTGGCCACTTGAGATTCCTCTGTTGAGAAATTTTTGTTAAGCTCTGTACCCCATTTTTAATTTGCCTTGTAAATCATCATAATTAATGCACATGTAAAGGTACAGAGGCTGAGGCAGCACACACAGTCACTGCACAAGTCTTCACCAGATGAGGTTCCAGAACAGAAAGAGGTAGACACGTGCCACCACGCACACCCCACCCCTGCCTAACTCTGGATCAATGTTAAATTTATAACAGTTTGAAAATTAAAATTTGTTTTTCTCCAAGGGAGTCTCACTGGAAAAACTGCTCTTAAGGGTAGGTCACATGTCCAGCAGAAGGCACCCAACAGAAAGCGAAGTCAGTGCTATCTCTGGAGATTCGTTGTCTTACCATTGTCTCACCATGTCACATCAGAGCCTTTGCCTTAAAAACAAAAAAATCTTATTTTTTTTTCTTTTATGTACATGTATTTTTCCCTTTGCTCTCTAGATCCTTTATGTATATATTATAGCAAAAAATATTTGCACAAGATTGAGCTGTGCAATGTTTTATCCTGGAAGAAGGGAGGAGTTCACGAGGTGCCACGCTTGGCTGAGTATTTGCTGTCAGTTAATGGTTGCTAAGGAGAGATCATCTTTTACTTCAGAAGTGTTGCACTGGGAGGTTGTTCATGCTCCAGTAAGTAACCCACTATCCATCCACAGTAAAAAACAGTGGATCAGACTAAGACATAAAAGTAATTTGAAAGAAGAACCGTCATCAGAAGTGGAAAGGCAATAAGAGAGATTAATGAAGTTAACAATGGTCACAATCAATTATGGACAGGTATGATACTGTGAAAAAAAAAGTGTTGAATGAATTCTGACATATTCAAAATATTTATGAACCCTAGATGACATCATTTATTAACAAGTCAAGGGACCCTGATATAGCTGTCTCCTGTGAGGCTTTGCCAGTGCCTGGCAAATACAGAAGTGGATGCTCACAGTCATCTATAGGATGGAACACAGGGTCCCCAATATAGGAGCTAGAGTAAGTACCCAAGAGCTGAAAGGGTCTGCAACCCTCTAAGTGGAACAACAATATGAACTAATCAGTACCCCCCCACCAGAGCTCGTGTCTCTAGCTGAATATATAGCAGAAGATGGCATAGTCAGCCATCATTGGGAAGTGAGGCCCCTTGGTCTAGCAAACTTTATATGCCCCAGTACAGGGGAATGCAGGGCCAAGAAGTGTGAGTGAGTGGGTAGGGGAACAGGGTGCGGGGAGGGTATAGGGGACTTTTGGGATAGCATTTGAAATGTAAATAAAGAAAATATCTAAAAAAAATTTTTTTTTAATTGAAAGAAATCTACCTTCATATAAGTTGTTCTAACATACTTTTTAAAAAAATGTTCTCAAAAGCTAATTTTGTTCTGGCCAAGAACTAAAATAGGTGCCATTTTATCTGTCCACCAGTTACCACCATACCCATATTCCTACCTTAAAGCATCAAACCCAATACACCATGTGTAGTAGGACCCCTGAAAATCAAGGCATGGGGGACAGAATACAACCATAAAGGCTTGAATATACCTAAACTAAACCACATCTCTTGCAACTCCCTCCTGACTTAGTAACCCTTCCCAGAGATCTTGAAAGAAGTACATGCCACATGTTTTAGTCCCTGCCAAGTGTTTATATGAGACCTTGTTACACCCCTAAAGTGTCCCTCCCTTCAAATCTGGGTCATTTTTAGAATCTTTTTGTAAAATAAATTATCTGTTGTATAATAAGACTTTTCTTGGAATGTTGTAATATATATGTCTACTTATCCCAGATAAGCAACCCAAGACAACACCAAAGTATAACTTGATGAACCAATGAGTTTTATTGGAGTTACTTACAGGAGCACAAATGACTCAAAGGAGTTACATAAATAAAGACTACCCCCACATGTGTGACAGCTCACAAAATCTAGGAAGCCACAGCATACTACACAACCTGTAGGTAGTTTAACAAGTTTGAGGTATCTGTTCCAAATGACTGATCGACAGATGTGAACTTTTTCCTGGAAATTCAGCTTATTTCTCCTTCCAGGCAGATGGTTTTGGTCTGAGAGTCTTCTTTATAGCTTGGCTCAACTAATATTGACTCTAAACAGTCTTTACTCTTTACTCCGGGAGGGAGGGGGCTATTGAATCTGATCAGTTTCAGGAACTTCCTAGAGCTATTTTGAGTTTTATACCACCTCTGAGAAATATAAAACATTACTATTTGTGAAAGACAGACAAAATTGTATGTACACACACACATACACACATAAACACACACACACATTACACTGTAGAGATGTAAGAGTACAAACAGCAGAGTACTGGCACAAAAACACAGACCATTTATCAAAGGAGTAGGATTGAAGATACAAACAAAAGTTCACAAATTGATTGTCACCTGAATGTTTACAATGAAGCCAAAATGTCATACAGAAAAAGGATAGCATATAGTTCAACCAATGGTACTGGTCAAACTTTATAGCTACCTGTAGAATAATAAACTAATCTTTCTCATTCTTAGTAAAACCAACCCCAAATGGATCAGGGATAATACCTTATACTCTGAAGCTGTGTCTTTGTCACTATTTTACTACAGTGAAGAGACACCATGACCTTTCTTATAAAATAAAACATTCAACTGGGGACTTGCTTGCAGTTTCAGAGGTTAAGTCCATTATTATGCTGGAGTTTATCGGGTCATGCAGGCAGGCACGTGAACAGTAGTTGTAAGCTCTACATTCTGATCCAGAAGCAGAAAGAAAGAGCCTTGGGCTGGCATAGGCTTTTAAAGCCTCAAATTCTGCCCTAGAGACACACTTTCTCCAAAACATCAATACCTACCCCAAGAATATCACATTTCTTAATTCTTCCAATATTTTCAAACATTTCCATTCCCTGGTTACTAAGCATTCAAATATATGAGCTTAGGGGTCCCATTCTTGTTCCAACAATGACAACCAAAATACAGGCAAAAGTAAGGACTATGCTTGAACTTATACACACAGGTAAAGAATTTAATTGGACCTCGGTAGCACAGGCATTGAGATCAAAAATTAAAGTCTTTGTTGGAATGATTTTTCATGTGTGAGCAGTTATTAATTGTACATGGCTTCTGGGTTAGGTGTGGAGGCTAGTGTCCACTTCCCCTCTCAACACTAGGGCCCAATCTACCCTAGAGCTGTGCAGGCCCTGTGTAGGCCTCAGTCTCTGTGAGTTTCTGTGGGCATTGGTCTTTTGTGATTAAAAGATCTTTGTTTCCTTTGTGTCATGGTCTGGCTATTGCACTCATTCTGCTCCCTTTTCCACACTTTCCTGAGCCCTAAGGAGACACATTTGATGAAGACATCCCATTTATAGCTGAGAATTCCAAGGTTTTTTACTCTCTGCACATTGTCCACCTATAGGTCTCTATGTTTGTTCCCATCTCCTGAAGGAGGAAACATCTGTGATGATGGATATGCAAGGCACTCATCCATGAGTATAGCAGAATTCCACTAGGAGACATTTCATTAATACATTCCCTTAAGAGAAGAGTACAATTTGGTTTTCCCCTAGGTCACAGTTCTGTCCAATCTCTGGTGGGCCTGAAATCTGGTCAGATATTGAACAGAGTATTATTGGATATACAAACCACAATTAAGGCCAGGACCCAACTCAAGAGCACTTTTGGAGATTTTTTTTTTTTTTGTCTCATAATGGTTTTTTGTTGTTGTTGTTGGTTTTTTGTTTGTTTGTTTGTTTGTTTGTTTGTTGTCTTTTGTTTTTCAAGACAGGGTTTCTCTGTGTAGCCCTGGCTGTCCTGGAACTCACTTTGTAGACCAGGCTGGCCTCGAACTCAGAAATTCACCTGTCTCTGCCTCCTGAGTGCTGGGATTAAAGGCATGTGCCACCACGCCCAGCTCATAATGTTTCATTAGTTATTTTTGTTTGTTTGTTTTGTTTTTGTTTTACATGTGCTTTGAATATACATTATACTTTTTGTGTTTTAATGGGAGTTCTGTGTGTGGGAATATGTATATCTTTGTGTTTATGTGTGTTTCTTATGCTTTTCTTTGTCATTTTCCCCCTTCTGTTTGTTTTGTCCTATTCTAGTTTGTTTTAATTTTATCCTATTTTATTATTATATTTTAGACTCTTGTTTATATCCCAATGAGCAAGAGAAAAAAACACTATGGATTTGGTGGGGAAATGGGAAAGATCTGTGGAGGAAATCAGAATACATTATATGGACAAAGAAATCTATTTTCATGGAGGATATGGAGTCTGAACCAGACATCTTCTGTAGCCAGGCAAGGCATCCAGTGGTGGAACTGGGACACCAACCCTGCCACAAAACCTTCTACCCACCACCTGTCTGGCTTGAAAGAAGTGCTGTGGCAGTGGGGGCTCACTGGGAGTTGTAGGAGTGGCCAACCAATTACCCGTCTAACTTGAGAGCCATGGTCATGAGAGAGAGAGAGAGAGAGACAGAGAGAGAGAGAGACAGAGACAGAGACAGAGACAGAGACAGAGACCCCATGCCGGGTACTGCCTAGATGGCCAGGAACCTGAAGCTGTATGCCACAGAGACCTAGGGTTGGTGCCTAGCCTAATTGTCATTAGAGAGTCTTTCCACAGCATCTGATGGTAATAGATGCAGAAACCCACAGCCAAACATTAGGCAGAGTTGAGAAAACCCCATCAAAGAGGTATAGGAAGGATTGTAAAAGACAGAGGGCTCTAGGATACTAGGAGAACAAGGCCCATAGAACTAAGCAGAACTCATAAGGACTTAGAGACTGAGGTGGAAATCACAGAGCCTAAATGGGTCTATGCTTGGTCCTCTGAATATATGCTAGGGTTATATAGCTTGAAGGTTTTGTGGTATTTCTAACAGTGAGAGTTGGTGTTGGGGTACGCTGTCCATGGCCTACCCATAAACCAAGTTCCCTGAAAGGTGAACTGGGGCTGAAAAGAGACTAGATGGGAGAGAAAACAGATGCCAAGACAGACTCACTCATTCAAAGCATCTCTAACTTTACTTAGAAATCTTTCTTGGTTATATGAGCGTAGACCTCGCCCACAGCCAGTCCGTGCAAGCATCTGGATTCAGTCAGCAGACGCCTGGATGCAGCCAGAAGTCCTGGGCACTGTGGAATGCCTCAGCAGGAAGCAGGATCTGGGCAAGGCACAGCACAGAGGCAGTTAGCACAACAAAAGAAGCCAGCCTTAGCTGGAAAGCCACACCATAGGTGGCTTCAGGGGGCCTGCCTCAGTGGCAGCAGGCTCAGGGGAGGGGACTACAAGTTAGGGTATCTCTGACTCTTCTGCCTGCTCTTGGGACACTTTTCCTCCTACTGGTTTGCCCTATCCAGCCTTCACATTGAGGCTTTGTGTGTAGTTTAATGACATCTTGTTATGCAGTGTTTAGTTGATATCCCTGGGAGATCTGCTCTTTCCTAAAGGGAAACAGTGGAGCAGTGAATATGGGGGAGAGAAGAGGTGAGGTGGGACTGGGAGGAGTGCAGGGAGGTGAGGCTGTGGTACATATGTATTGTTTGAGAAGAGAATAAATAAAAAGAAAAAATAAAGAAAAAATGTCAAAATAAAAAAGAAACAAAAAGCTAACAAACACAAACCATAGAATTTGTTTTGTGGTGGTCAACTATTCTTAGCCATAGAGCCTGCTCTGAAGTGTGGTTGATACTTTTCATTGCTGCTATATTTATAATATTTACAATTGCTGCTAATAAACAGAATCAGTCTATATGCATATTAACTAATGAGTATGTATTTCATATGTAATAGAATATGTAATAGAATTTAATTCCACTTTAAAGAAAAATGAAATCATACTATTTGCAGCAAAACTGAATGATCTGGAAAACATGATATTGAATGAGATGATACCAATCTAGAAATTCAAATGCTACATCTTTCTCTCATATGTGAATTCTACCTTCATATTTTTAGGCTTGTGTGTTAAATTTGCAGAACAAGTTAGGAAGCTAGAAAGGACACATGAAAAGTTTATTCTAGATCCAGATAAGTTCACAATCAAGATTAACCATCATATCAAAAAAAAAAAAAAAGAAAAGTAAATAAAGATTTTTTCTTTCTTTTCCAAATATAATCCAGGATTAATAGCTTAATGCTTAAGTATTTAAGCTCTTTTGTCAGAAGGAACCAAATTCAGATTTTGGCCTTCAGTGTATGAGATGTGACATCATCAGCAAATTATTTAACTTATTTAAGCTTCAATGACTTCATCTATAAAATAAAATAAAGAATTTAAAACTAGAACATGAAATATTTTTATCATAATTAAATATTTTTATTCTTAGATATTCTTTTTCTCAATGTATGTCATGTGGCAATCTTTTGATAAATATTGATTGCTAATATCCAAATGACACACAGGTCAGTTGTGGACAAAGAGTTTTGGACTCCTGTAATAAATTGAAAAATAAGTAAACAAAGTAGATTTTCCTTTGATCAGAGAATGTGACCCAGAAGTGAAGAAGAACGCCTGCTCCAATATAAGAATAAGTGTATGAGATATTTGAAATAAATTTATCAAAACATGGATCCCTGTGATAGTGTCCATTCCCCTAAGGGAATTTTAGCAAGGATAACTACATTAAGTAAACTGGCTTTGGTCCAGCTAAAGGTTCACCAGGGACAGGCAAATAACCCAAGTTTTCATTGTTATCTTTGCTTGTCAGAAATGAGAGAACATATTCTCCAACTAGAAACAAAAAACCTCAAATGCATTCCAAATGTAAACACAAGAGACAGAGCTCTGAGATTAGGGAGGATTAAGAGAAGAGACCTGCTCATCTGAAGACACCTTCCTATTCTCAGTCTGTGCCTGAGCCCCTGTGGTCTCAACAAGCAACCAATGCTCCCATTCCATAAATGGAACATGGAAAATCCATGTTATAATTCAGCATGAAAATGTGAGTTGAAGAAATCGTATTTCTACCGAACAGTTCTAGCATTAAAATGACTTCATCTATAAAATACAATTTCTCACAGACTACATCAACTAAAAAGGCAAAAAGCCAAATTAAAACTAGTTATCCTGTGTCACTCAGTCCTCTCTATTGTTATGGCTTTGGAAGCTTTCTTCTTAACTTCAGCATTCTCTTCAAAATTAGATTTATTGAGTTATGGTAAAACACCATCTGTGAACTAATGCCATTTACAGTTTTGCTGCTCTAAAGAGAGACAACTAGAATGTGGATACAATAACTATTTACAGAGAAGGAAGGTTAAAATCTAACTTTTCATAAATTAGTGGACACTACACCCTATGGTGTTATAGTGACATTTTAAAACTTGATCTCTATTCCTTGCATTTATGAAAAGATATTGCCCACCCAAAAGTAAAATACAGAGTTTAGGATGTTCTACTAGGACGTTTCTGTGTCAACCTTTATCAGCTTGAAATCTAAGAAGCTAATAAAGGAGCAATAGGATCCCCCCCCCCCCGCCATGGTAAGTCAAGCGTGGTTCAAGGTCTTCTGAGCAGCTTTCCATATTTCAGAGACAGTAAAGATCACAAAATGTACATGGAAATGGTAAGTTCTTTCAAAATCACTATTGTATAATATTTTTTTCATATTATAAAAGTAATATACTTTAACTGCTTTTAAGCATAGACATGAAGAAAGAAATAACCAATCTATCATGTAGTAGTAGTACTTAATGTTACTAACATTCAGTTTTGTTTCTTTCCATATTTTATAACTTGGTATCATTTACATTTTCTAACAAAACGGTATTTATTGAACTAAATAAACACTTAATAGGTTAAAAACTATTAAATATTAAATATAAATAACTACATAAACCTTTGCCACTCAAAGAATCAGAATTTTCTACTTTCTTGCTTTAAGTCAGAAGAAGAAGAAGAAGAGGAAAGAAAAGACCCTCAAAATAAATAACAGAACTGACATAAAATGAAGCGTTGTTCAGTTGTTTTAAAAACCTAAATATATTATATTCCAAGATGCCAAGAGAATTTACAAATATGAATTCAAATTCAACATTAACTTATCTGAAGAAATTTAATAACTTAAAAAAAAAGTTTTTGAACAGGAATGAATTGAAAGTAAGGTACAAATGCCATAACTATAAAGTCTAAAAGTTGCTTCTATAAAACTTTCAGTAAGTGTTCTGGTACACCAAAACATTTCTCAAGACATATCATTTGTAACAGCTTCTCCTTTTTATGCTTTTTGTTGTTGTTGTTGTTTGTTTGTTTTTTGTTTTTTGTTTTTTGAGACAGGGTTTCTCTGTATCGCCTGACTGTCCTGGAACTCTCTGTCGACCAGGCTGGCCTCCAGAAATCCACCTGCCTCTTGAAACAGCTTCTTTTGAAAAAAACATTTATTCTTACTTTAGCTGCATACAAATGCTGTTTTTAATATTAATGCATAGAGAGTTTTTGGAGTTGAAATAGTTTAGCATTTTATAGATATTCTACTCATAAATATGAAGTATACAATATATATTAAGTATACATAATAAAAAGTGAAAGTGAATTTAATTTTTGAGAGCCAATTAAAATCTTAATGATCTTAATCAATTGAAACATTTGATAGAATAAAGTGATTAGCATCCTTCACTTCAAAAATTCATGGGAAGGGACCAGTCTAGTTTTCAAAAAATTTTGTGAACAAGGTCTAGAGACTTTAATACAATAATAACTAAGACTGTCCTCAAACTCATGGCAATCCTCCTGCCTCAGGTTCCTAAGTGCTGAGATTATAGAATGTGGTCATTGGCATCACAGTGGGTCAGACTATTGGTTGCTTCTCTCCTTTGGAAGCTTGCATAGAGCCTTCTGAGGGGAGGAATTCAAGTCAGTTACAGCTCAGGGCCCTGTCAGCCCTGTGTCTGAAGTGCATTGTATCTTCAACAACAAGAACTCACCTTCTACCTCCTGGGGGAGGGGGGAACAAGGCAATAGCAATAGACTGTGTGTCTTGGGTATCTCTCTTGGACAGCTTGGACCAACAAATCAAGAAGGCTTCTCATGCCTGTTGTTGGAGTTTTTAAAGTATTTGGCTCTTGGAAGGAGCATTGTCAGCCCAGATGAGAAAAGCTCATTATATCTATATATGTATGGGCACAAACTTATATTATAAGTTTTATAGGTCATTAATGGTATAATTACTTAGGCCCTTCACAGATATTCTTATTGTTATTTTATCTTCCTTCCCTTCCCTTTGAGGTCCCCCTTTCCTACTTCCCTTTTCACATAACTTGTACCCTGCCCTTCCCTAGCTACTGCTTTCCATACCCCACCTTGATAATGGTCCCATTTGAATTACCTGGTGTCTGTAGATACTACAGGCTGTGATCTTACATCTGAAAATATGGAGGTAGGAAACTGATTCGAAAGAACATTAGGCATTTATCTTTCTGGGTCCAGGTTTTCTTACTCAATAAGATCTTTTCTAGTTCTATCTATTTACCTACAAAGTCTATGATTTCATTTTTCTTAACACAGGATAGTCATTCTATAATATCACATTTTCATTATCCATTTTTTTTTGAAGGGAAGACATTTAGGCTGTTTCTGTTTCCTAGCTGTTGTGGATAAAGCAGTAATGATTATGGCTAAGCAAGTATCTATGGAGTAAGATGATGGGTCCTTTGGGCATTTGCCAAGGAGTGTTACAGATTGGTAGATTTAATTTTAGCTTTCTGAGAATTCTTCAGGGTGGCTACACAATTGTGTAATTGCATGAACAGAGAATGAGGGTTCCCTTTTACCCACATTCCCTCTGGCATTTGCTGTAGACCGTTCTGTTAATCTTTTGCATCCTCATTGGTAAGATAAAATCTTAAAGTTGTTTTCATTTGTATTTCCCTAGTAGCTAGGAGTCATAAACATTTTTTAAAAAATATTTCTTAACCAATTTTTCTTCTTTTGCAAACTCTCAAGTCCGGTTCCAGGACCATTTTTTAAGGGGCCATTTGACATTTTTTAAATTGTCTTTTTGAGTTTTTTATATAGTCTGAATATTAAACCTCTGTCAGAAAAATACCTAACAAATATTTTCTTCCATTCTTTGGGCTTCCTCTTTACCTGATTGATTGCTTCCTTAGCTGTGCAAACACTTTCTAAGTGTTATGAGGTCCCATTTGCTAATTCCTGCGTAAATGGAATCATACTTAGGAAGTTTTTTCCTGCACAAATGCTATGGAGGGCATGGTCTATGTTTCCTCCTTGCAGGTTAAGTGCTTCAGGTTTTGGATTTAGGTTCTTGATCCATTCAGAGTTAGTTTCTGTGCGAGGTCATAAATACAGATCTAATTTCAGTCCTTTACATACAGACACCCAGTTTACTAAGCACCATTTGTTGAAGATCAGTTCTTTTATCCAGATTATGTTTTGGTCATCTTTGTCAAATAATAAATGGCTGAAATTATGTGTGCTCAAATTTGGATCTTTGATTTTATTTCATTGATCTACCCAACTGTTTTGTGCTAGTACTATATTGTTTGCTACTATAGCTCTATAATATATCTCAAGGTCTAAAATGGTCATCCCTTGAGCATTGTCCTTTTTTATAAGGATTGGTTTAGCTGCCAATAGCCTTTTGTAGTCCCATGTGAATTATAAAATAGGTTTTATTTTTCCATTCATGAGAAGAATGAGATGATTATTTTGATTGTGCTTGCATTAAATCTGTAAACAGCTTTTAGAAAAATGATGATTTTCACAATATTAAGTATAGTAACCTGGGACCATGAAATACTTTTACATTTTGTAGTGCTGTCTTTGTCCTCTGTGGTCTAATGTCTTCACTGTAGAGATCCTTCCCTGCCTTGGCTCAGTTATTCCTAGTATTTTGCCTTCTTTGAAGCTAACTGTTAATGGGAATCGCTTCATGATCTCCGTATCTGTATATTTGTTGGTAGTTTATAGAAAAGCTAATGATTCGTGCAAACTGATTCTGTTTCCTGCCACGTTGCTGAATTTCTTTATCATTTCTAGAGCTTTTCTGATAGAATTTTAGAGATCAGCAATATATTGTATCTTGTCACATGCAAATAGGTCTAGTTTGACTTCTTGCCCTATTTTTAACCATTTAATTTGTTTCTCTTGCCTTACTGCTCCAGCAAATATTTAAAGCATAATATTCAAAAGTAGTGAGGATAGTGGACATCCCTGTTCATTAATGACTTCAGTGTAATTGTTTCAAACTTTTACCCACTTAAAATCATGTTGGATATGGGTTTCTTGTATATACATTTTATTATTTTGGGATGTTTCCTCTAGATGAAAATTTTACCATGTATTTTATCATGAAGGCATGGGTATTTTGTCAAAATTTTTTCTACAGCTTTTGAGACCATTATGTAACTTTTGGCTTCACATTTGTTCATGTGGTTTATTACATATATTGACCATCACATCAATTCAGGAATAAAGCCAAGTTAGTTCTAGTGAATATTTTTTATGTATGTATTTAGGTAGCTATCAAGTATTTTTGAGTTCTTTCAGACTATGTTCATCGGGAATATTGGCCTATAATTCTTTGGTTATTATAGCTTTATCTACTTTTGCTATTTTGAGTGGTACTGATTTTGTAGAAAGAGTTTTGGAGTGTTCTTTCTGTTTCTATTTTTTAATAGCTTGTTAACGATAAGATGTAGGCTTTTTGACAGACTAAAAAGTGTATTCAATAAATATTCAGGTTTTTTCATTTTAGTATTTCAATCTCCTCATCTGTCTATTTATAATGTTGTTTTTTTCTTGGCTTCATTTTTTGGTGTGGATGCATGTAGAAATTAACTAAATTAAATTAACTAGTTAAATTAACTATTAACTATTTATTAATTAAATTAATTAATTTAGGCTTTCCAGCTTAATGGGGTATTGCTTTTTGAAATATATCCTCATAATATTTTTCATTTCTTTGATGTTCATTAAAATGTTTGCCTGTTTACTTCTGATTCACAGTCTTGCTTGTTAGTTGGTTGAACTCTATTCTTGTGTTTATTTCATTGATTTCTGCTCTGTATTATTATTATTTCTTGCCATTTACTGGGTCAGGATTTGTTTTTCTAACATCTTAAGTTATATCATTAATTTATTTATGTTTCCTTTTTTTCTAGTTTTTTGTATAGGCACTTAAATGTATAAATATTCCTGGTGGTGTAGCTTTTAATATGTCCCAGAGGTTTTGGTGTGTTGTGTTTTCATTTTCATTTATTTTCAGGGATTTGGTGTGTTGTGTTTTCATTTTCATTTATTTTCAGGGATTTTTTTTATTTCCTTCTTGATTTTTCTTTGACCAATTCAGTAATGAGCTGTTTAATCTACTAGATTTTAGTCTATGATCCTGTGTATCTCCAAAAGTCTTATTTGCAGTCAATTTTAAGTTTTTTTCATGTGGTCAGATAGGATACAAAGAGTAATTTCAATGTTTTTGAATTTTTAAGATTTGTTTTGTGTTCAAGAATATGATCTATTTCTAAAAAGCTTCCATGTGATGCTGACTAGGATGCGTGTTCTTTGGGTTTTGGTAGAATATTTGTAGATATCTGTTAAGTCCATTTTAGGTGTCATGTCAGTTAATGATGATGTTTCTATTTCTTCTTTTGTGTAGATGTCCTGTTTATCAATATAAATATAGTATTGAAATCACATGCTTGTAATGTATTGTTGTTAATCTGTGTGTCTTTAATCCCAGCAATATATCTTTCATAAAATCAAGTGTCTTTGGGTTTAGGGCATGAATGTATAAGATATTAGTATCTTCTTAGTTAAGTGTTCCATTGATCAGAATAAAATGTCTATCTCTCTGATTAGACTTAATTGAAGTCCATTTTGTCAAAAATTATGATTGTGATGCCTGCTTGCTGTTGTGTTTCATTTGGTGGAAATATTTTTTTCATCCTGTTACTCTAAAATTGTGTCTATCTTTACAGCAAAGATAACCAACAAATAAGTTTTTGTTTCTTGAATAAGTGAGCTTCTGTCTTTTGATTAGGTATTGAGACTTTTGATAAAGTTATTATTGAAATGTGGGTGTTAATTGCAGGTAAACAGTTCTGATTTATTTTTGTTATTGTTCTCAGTATTACTTTCTGTTATGATAACTGTGATTTTTTTCCTCAGATTTGATTTATTGGATACACTTTTTATTATTTCTATATTATGGTAAATTTTTCTTTATCATTCAATTATAGCAGATAACTTTGTTGAATATAGCCATCATGGTCTTTTAGGACTTGAAATACATTGCTCCAGGCTCTTCTATTTTTTAAATCAATGGCTATTCTGGTGGGTATTCTTTAATATATGATTTAGGGTTTTTTTCTTGCAGGTTTAATACATTTTTGTTACAAATATTTAGTGTTTTAATGATAATATTCTGTGAAGATTTTGATTACTAGTCTTGTTATGCTTCTTGTATCAATTTGGGTATATCTTTTCATAGTTGAAGAAGTTCTATCATCTTGTTGAAGGTCTGGTCTATGTCATTGGAATCACTGGGAAATCTTCTCCCTCATTTATACCCATAATTCTAATTGTTGGATTTTATTCATGGTATTTCCTGTATGCATTTTTCCTTATGTTCTTTTGATGTGTTTTTGCTTTTATTTTTGTTTTTGTTTTCTTTTGTTTTGTTTTCAGTTTCCTTACTTATTTGGTCTAGATATTAACTATTCTATCTTAAATACCTGATGTTCTACTTCCATTTGATTATCTATAGTTCTAAGGCTTTTCAATTCCATCTTCATTTCAGATTGAGTCCTCATCAATGTTTCTCACTCTATTCTCAAATCCTGAATTACAATTGTTTCATCCATCATTCTTTTTTTTTAATTAGATATTTACTTTATTTACATTTCAAATGTTGTCCACTTTCCTGGTTTACCCTCTGAAAACCCCCTATCTCCTCCGCATCCCACCCTGCTCACCAACCCACCCACACCTGCTTTCTGGCACTGAAATTCACCTACACTGAGGTATAGAGCCTTCACAGGACCAAGGGCCTCTCCTCCCATTGATGACCAACTAGGTCATCCTTTGCTACATATGTAGCTGGAGCCATGAGTCCCACCATGTGTACTCTTTAGTTGGTGATTCTTATGTTTGCTTTCTTCTTTGACATCACTTATGCATTTATTCACCTTAAGTTCTTTTTCCATAAGTTCACTAAGCTGTTTCATTGTGTCTTTCATAAACTCCTTGAATACTTTGATAAAGTTTATCATTTTTCTTTGAAATTCTTTGTCCTGATATTCATCCAGGAAATTCTCAGTGACAAGCATTTCTACAAGACTGGTAGGTTTGAGATAAAGTGTCCTGACTTGTTATTGCGTATTGTTGGTACTTTTGTGATCAGATCTCAGCATGTGGATTCTTTAATTGGTTCTAAGTCTGATGTGAAAGAAGCAGGTTGGGGAAGAAAAGATAATGTGCTGGCAGGTTGGGCCTAGATATTGAGAATAGTTTGGGTGGAATGAAGACAGGCAGACAGGGGGAACTGGGCTGATGAGCATGGTGTGCTTTCTGGTGTAAGCCTAGAATGTAAGAACATATCTGACTACATAGGAAGGTTAGATATGCCATAGAATGATGTGGGGATTGGAAGTATTTAGGGAGAGGCTATCAGTGCTGATATGTGTGACTAGACTAAAACAGAACACTGAATGTGGAACCTGGGCTAACCATGGCATTTTGGAGGGATCAAGGCACCTCATCAGGCTAGGAAGAGGGGGAGGAGGAGGAAGAAGAAGAAGGAAGAGGAAGAGGAAGAGGAAGAGGAAGAGGTACGAAATCTGAATGGGTGAAAAGGTTGGATGCATTGCAGAAGTGACAACCTCGTAGTGGTTGGTAGGGTGGCTCCTGGCTGAAATGGAAAAAAAGAGTGATGCATATAATGGGGTGAACAACTGGGCCTTGGGGATCTGGGCTATATCTGGTTAGTTTAAAAGAAGACAGGGGTAAATAGGTCATGTGAATCACTAGGCTAGACTCTGGAGGAAGTAGTGGCACATATAGAATCTTAAACCTCATTTCCTCTCTTCTGCATTGTTTAAATCATAAGATCGCTTCAATTCTTATCTTTACAAGTGAATTAAGTATGAATTTGAAATACAAGATTACCTTTGCCAGACATGTCTCTGACTACACACTAAGAAATAAGAGAGTTTTCACATTTATTTTAATTCCAAGAAAAATGTTAAAAAGGTTTCACAAGACTGTTGATAGCCATTATATTGACTGATCAATGGTTTCTAATTATGAATATAAATACATAGGTTTTCTCAGCAACAATGCTATTGGGGTGTTCAAACAACAAATAGGAAACACTTTTCTGGACTCACTGACCTATACCCTGGAATGTATATGTATTCTTTTGAAGAGGAGTCAGAAAGTCATAATTTCTGAATCTGTAATCTTCACGGAATAGAAGACAATGACTTCAGCCAGAAATGCCTCCCATACTGTGAGTCACTTCATCCTCTTAGGCTTCCCTTGCCGCAGAGAAATACAGATCTTCCTTTTCTCCATATTCTTTATGATTTACATTTTCACTTTGCTTGGAAATATGGCAATTGTGTATGCAGTGCACTGGGATCATCGGCTTCATACACCCATGTACATTCTACTGGCCAACTTCTCCTTCCTAGAGATATGCTATGTCAACTCTGATGTGCCAAACATGCTGGTCAACTTCCTCTCCACCACCAAAACCATCTCCTTCGCTCGATGCCTTCTCCAGTTGTATTTCTTCTTCTCCCTGGGCACAACTGAATGTCTATTTCTCTCCATCATGGCCTATGACAGGTTCCTGGCAATCTGCCGCCCACTGCACTACCCGACTGTCATGACCACTACATTCTGTGGCAACCTTGTCATATTTTGCTGGGTCTATGGGTTCCTCTGGTTTCTTATCCCAGTGATAATCATTACTCAGCTGCCATTTTGTGGACCAAATGTGATAGATGACTTTCTCTGTGACCTCGGTCCCTTGCTGGCCCTAGCTTCAGTCTGTGTCCCAATCCCAGGCACTGTTCTAATCTGTGGCACTATGAGTTCCCTCCTCATCTTTGGCACTTTTTTTTATATTATTGGTTCATATACCTTAGTGCTAAGGGCTGTGATACGGATGCCCTCTTCTGCTGGGTCAAAGAAGGCATTCTCTACCTGTTCATCACACCTGGCTGTTGTATTTCTATTTTATGGTTCGGTCATGATAACATATGTAAGCCCAGGATCAGGACAAGCAAAGGGCATGCAGAAGTTCACAACTTTATTCTATTCCGTTTTGACTCCTTTCTTCAACCCCATGATCTATAGCCTCCGAAATAAAGAAATGAAAGATGCCTTGAAAAAGGTTATAGGAGGTTCGTAGAAGGTCTTAGGTATAGTGAATTATTTAAAATGAGTTTGAAGTCCTAGACATGTTCAACATGTGAACACTGGTTTTGTACATTGCAGAACAACAACTAATGTGATCCATCATATTTGTCCATCACAATCTTATATGGTAATGTCAGAAGCCTGAAACCACAGGTCATTAATTAATGGAGAAACTGGCAGGTACATGGGAACTTTTCACAGAGAGACAGTTCAAAATTATAAGTATCATGCCATCACTGTAGACTCTTTCCCTAGCAGAACTCACTGTATCTTCTATAGCATGCTGTTTGTAGCATGTCGTTCTTTACTCCTTGTGTTATAGTTAGCTGCCCAGGGTCTGTTTTTTTTTTTTTTAATGCCTTTCCATCCTTATTAAACTGAAAATTCCTTGAGAATGGGAAATATACTGCATTAATTGCTGTCATTTCAGAAAACAACCCAGCACATAAATGTCACTGAAGTAAATTTAAATAAAAATAAATAAAAAGCCAGAAGACCAGGCGGACTGCTTGCAGACTACTCTCTCTGTTAACCCAGACCCAATGATCAGGGTCACCCCTAGTACTGCAACAGAGCATGAGCTGCAGTCCTCTCTTCCCTCTGCCCATGCTTCCTATGGATTACATTGGTCATCTCTGAGCAGTCTGCCCTTCCCAACTCATTGTTGTGTAATACCCTACAACTTGGGTAGACACTCAACCATAAGCCATGCTTGCCAGAAGACAGGTTCGTGGTTGTGATTCTTTTCTACTCTTTCTGTTAACCCAGACCCAATCCTCAGAGATGCATTTAGCCCTTGGTACATACATACATATATACATACATACATACATACATACATACATACATACATACATACGTCTCCCTCTGGCCTCCCTTCCCCTAACCTCCAATACCAGCAACCATTCCCCATGAACATACCAAGCAAGCAGATCAATAACACGGGCAAAACACAGCCAACACACTTTCAAAAATTCAGAGTAAACAGAAATTAAATAATAAAAGAAGAAAACACCCACCATACAAAGACAAACCCACAAACCAACACCTCCACCTATAATTACCTCAAACTCAGATGCATAGACACCAGAATAAGAACACATCAATAATAGCCAGGTTAATGTGTCTCCCCAAGAGCCCACCTATCCTACCACACCAGGTCCTGAATATTTCTACATGGATGAAGACCAAGAAAATAACCTTAAGACCAACTATATAAAGATGACAGAGATTCTTAAAGATAAAATAAATACATCCCTTAAAGAAATATAGGGAAACTCAAACCAACAATTAGAGAAAATGAATAAACCCCTTGACAAAAACAAAGAGAAAAACAAAACAATTAAAAAAAGAGTTGAAGAAAAATCAGAAAACTTTTCAAGACCTGAAAATGAAAATAGAAGCAATAAAGAAAACACAAACTGAGAGAATTCTAAAAGTGAAAAATTTAGGAAAGCAAAGAGGAACTACAGAAGCAACCTTCACCAAGAGACTATAAGAGATGGCACAGAGATTACTAGATATTGAAGATACAATAAAAGAAATGTATACACTGCAGTATTAATTATTTAATAAATTCCATTGCTTCCCACCTTGATGGTTTATGTTCCATAATGAAAGATACACACACAGCCTTTATATTTTAATATGCCCTCAACCACAATAGCTGGGAGACTGCCTAGTTTCCATTCTGCTAGAATCTACCTCCCACTAATAATTCCGAGTTCCTACTTACTAATTTCTATGTTCCAGCTTAACCACTCCTGACCCAATTGAGCAGCCCTCTGACCCCCTCTCTCTGGTCCCCTTTACATGCTGGCTGTGCCTCTCTGTCCTGCACTCATTTCAGGCATGGTGTCTCACTCCCTCCCTCTTCCATTTTTGCTGTCTCAAGCCCAAAAAAACTAAAGCCCTATCTCTTTCTCTTCTCCCCAGCTATTGGCTGCTGGCATGTTTATTTACCAATCAGAATTAATTGGGGGCAGGTTCCCAGAAGCTACGTATAGACCCTCTCATGCAAACAGTATTAGGGGACACAATTAGTGTTAGAATACATGGAGCTATAATACATCTATCAAAATATTAAATAGACAACATTCTTGACACAAAACATCAAGAAAATCTAGGACAAGGACACTATGAAGATATCAAAGCTGGAAATAATAGGAATAGAGGAATCCCAGATCAAAGGCCCAAATAAATATTTCCAACAAAATCATAGAAGAAATTTTTTCTAACCTAAAAGCCTATAAAGATGCAAGAAGCTTACCATAAACCAAATATTTAGACTAGAAAAGACCCTAAAAATCACGTAAAAATCAAAACACTAAAAACACAGGAAAGAAAAAATATTAAAAGCTAAAAGATAGAAAGACTAAGTAACAAATAAAGGCAGACTTATTAGAATTACAACTGACTTCTCAATGAAGATCCTAAAACCCAGAAGCCTCTGGACCAGTGTGCTGGAGACTCTAAGAGACCACAGATATCAGACTATATTACTATGCCCAGTCAAACTTTCAACCACCACAGATGTAGAAAATAAGATATTCCATGTTCAAGTCAAATTTATACAATATCTATCTATAAACCCAGCCCTACATAATGTGCTAAATAGAAATTCTAAGCCAAGGACACTAGCTACACCCATGAAAATACAAGAAATAAATAATCTCACACCAGCAAGGTCAAAAGAAGGGTAGCACACACACACATGCACACATGCGCACACAGACATGAACACCACCACAATCAATAAAAACAATAACAAAAATTAACAATGATTAGTCATTCATATCTCTCAATATAGATAAACTCAATTTCCCAATAAAAAGACACAGACTTAACAGAATGGATGTAAAAATAGGATCCACCTTTCTGCTGCCTATAAGAAACACACCTCAACATCATGTATAGACATCAAGGTAAAGAGTTAGAAAAAGATGTTTTGAGAAAATGGGCCCAAGAAACAAGTTGGAGTAGCCACTCTAATATCTAATAAAATAGACTTTCAAACAAAATTAATTAAAAGATATAAGGAAGAAAATTACATGCTCATCAAGGAAAAATCTACCAATATGACATTTCAATTCTTAACATCTATGCCTAAAACACAAAAGCACCCACTTTTGTAAAAGAATCACACTACACCTTTAATTATATATAGACCCTTACACATAGTGGTAGTGAGAGACCTCAATACCACACTCTCACCAATGGACAAATCATCCAAACAAAAACTAAACAGAGAAATACTAGGATGAACAGATGTTATAAACCAAATGGACCTAACAGATATCTACACAACATTTTACTCATACACAAATTAATACACATTCTTCTCAGTACCTCATGGAACATTCTCCAAAATGGAGCACATATTTTGTCATAAAGCAAATCTCAACAGAAACAGGAAAATTGAAGTAACCCTCTGCATCCTATCAGACCACCATGAATTAAAGCTTGATTGCAACAACAGAAACAACAGATAGCCTACAAACTCATGGAAACTGAAAAAATTTCAAACAGGAATGAGACAGGAGTGTCCCCCATCCCCACTCAGTTTCAACATTGTGCTTGTAGTACTATCTGAAGCAATAAGGCAAAAGAAAGAAATTGAAGCACTACAAATATGGAAAGAAAAAAATTAAACTTTCCTTATGTGCAGATGGCATAATGATAATATAATATATTATAACATTAATTAATATAGCATATAATAAATTAGATAATATAATATATTTAATATATGTATATATATTAGATATCCCAAAAATGCTATCAGAAAACTTATAGAAAGTATAAACAAATTTAGTAATGTGAAAGGACACAGAATCACCTTCTACAAGTCGGTAGTTTTTTAGTACATGAGCAATGAATATACAAAGGAGATTATACACACAATCCTATTTATAATACCCTTGAAGAAAATAAAATATCTAAGAATAAGACAAACCAAGATAGCACAAAATATCTACAAAAAAAAAAAAAAACCTCTAAAGAAAGAGATAGAAAAAGACACTAGAAAATGGAAAGATATCTCATCCTCATATATCAGTAGATACTGAAATGACCATTTTTCCAACAGCTACTTACAGATTTGATGCAATTCCAATCAGTATCCACATCTCATTCCTTGCACAAATAAAAAGATCTACCCTAAAATTCACATGGAACCACAAAAGACTTCAGATAGGCAAAACAATCCTGTGAAAAAGAACAGTGAGGGAGATATTAAAATTCCAGATCATAAGATACATTACAGAAACAGTAATAGCCGGACATGGTGGTGCATGCCTTTAATTCCAGCACTTGGGAAGCAGAGATTTCTGAGTTCGAGGCCAGCCTGGTCTACAAAGTGAGTTCCAGGTCAGCCAGGGCTATAAAAGAAACCCTGTCTCGAAAAACCAAAAACGAAAAAGAAAAAAGAAACAGTAATAAAAAACAATTACATAGTGGCATAAACTAGACACATAGATCATTGTTTAACTCTGTTCCCTATTTTTTTTTAAATAGGGTTATTTGATTTTATGGGCACAGGGGGAATATTCCTGAACAGAACAGCAATGGCTTGTGCTATAAGATCGAGAATCGACAAATGGGACCTCATAAAATTGCAAAGCTTCTGTAAGGCAAAAGACACTGTCAATAAGACAAAAAGGCCACCAACAGATTGGGAAAGGATATTTACCAATCCTAACCAGATAGAGGACTAATATCCAATATATATAAAGAACTCAAGAAGCAGAATATCTTTAATCATGTCAGGAGTGGGCTCTCTCTCATGGCATGGATCACAAGCTACACCAGGCATTGGTTAGCCTTTCCCTCATTTTCTGTTCCATCTTTAACCCTATACCTCTTGTAGGCAAAACTAATTGTAGATCAAAGATTTTGTGGCTAGGTTGGTGTCCCAATCCCTCCATTGGAGACTTTTTTGGTTGTTGCAATGGGTCATTTTTAGGTTCCATAGCCCCCACTGCTAGGAGTCTCAGATAGGGTCATGCTCATAGATTCCTGGAAGTTTCCATTATCCTAGATTTTCATCCAATCCCAGAGATGCCCCTACTGATTCCAGTTCTCTTTCCCCTTACTCTCTTCCTAGATCCATTATAACTCTTCTAATCCCTACACCCAACACCAGGTACCCTCTATCCATCCACCTCAATGTCTATTCTATTTCTCTTATTCAGTGAGACATAAGTGTCTTCCTTGGGGCCCCTTCTTGTTACTTAGCTTGTTTCAGTGTGGTGATTGTAGCATGGTTATAATGTGCTCTGTGTGCTGAATCTTCAGATAGAACTATTCCTAATTTTCTGAGAAAGTACCAAATTGATTTCCAAAGTAGTTGTAGAAGTTTTCACTTCCACTAGCAATGGAGGGGTGTTCCCCTTTCTCCATAGCCTTCTTCATAAGTGCTGTCCTTTGAGTTTTTTATTTTAGACATTCTGATGGGAGTAAGATGGAATCTCAGAGTGCATTTGATTTGCATTTCCCTGACTAATAAGGATGTAAACCATTTCTTTAAGTGCTTCTTAGCACTTAGAGATTCCTCTATTGAGAATTCTCTGTTTAGATCTATAACCCAGTGTTTTAACTGGTTTACTTGTTATATTATGATTTCTTCTTCTGTATCTTTCTTCAGAGACTTGAACTTGTCATTACAGGATTTTCATTTGCTTGGTTAAAATTACAAGATACTTTATATTATTTGTGTCTATTGTGATGGGTGCTTTTTTTCATATTTCTTTCTCAGCTCATTTATATTTTGTATACATGAAGGCTACTGATTTTTTTAGTTAATTTTTTATCTAGCCACTTTTATAATGTGTTTGTTGATATCTAATTTCTTAAGTTATTTGTATGTTTTGGATATCAGGCTTCTGTCAGAGGTAGGGTTGCTGAAAATATTTTCCCATTCTGTAGACTGCCATTTTGTCCTTTTGATGGTGTCCTTCATTTCACAGAAGCCTTACAGTTTCATGAGGTTCCATTTCTTAATTGTTGACTTTAGTACCCATGCTGTTGGTGTTCTGCTCAGGAAGTTCTCTTCTGCCATTGTGTTCAAGATTATTGCCCACTTTCTCCTTAAATAGATTTGTTGTAGCAGGTTTTATGTTGAGGTCTTTAAACCACTTGGACTTGAGTTTTGTTCAGGGTGATAAATATAGATCTATTTGCATTCTTCTACATTCAGACACCAATTACACCAGCAACATTTGTTGAAGATGCTTTCTTTTTTTCAATGTAGAGTTTTCATTTCTTTCTCAAAATCAAGTGTCTATAGGTGTACGGTTTTATTTCTGTGTCTTTAATTCAATTCCATTTGTCAACCTGTCTTTTTTTATGCAATACCATGCAGTTTTTATTATTATTGCCCTGTAGTATAGCTTGAAATCAGGGATAGTGATACCTCCAGAAGTTACTTTATTGTACAGGGTTGTTTTATCTATCCTGGGATTTTTACTTTTCTATATTAAGTTGAGTATTGTTATTTCAAGGTATGCAAAGAATTGTCTTGGAATTTTGATGGAAATTGTGTTGAAACTGTAGATTACTTTTAGTAAGATGGCCATATTTACCATGTTAATCTTACTGATTCATGAACATGAAAGACCTTGTTATATTATGATTTCTTCTTCTGTATCTTTCTTCAGAGACTTGAACTTGTCATTACAGGACTTTCATTTGCTTGGTTAAAATTACAAGATATTTTATATTATTTGTGTCTATTGTGATGGGTGTTTTTTCATACTTCTTTCTCAGCTCATTTATATTTTGTATACATGAAGGCTACTGATTTTTTTTTAGTTAATTTTTTATCTAGCCACTTTTATAATGTGTTTATCAGGTATAGAAGATCCCTAGAAGTATTTGAGGAGTCACTTATATATACTATCATATCTTCTGCCAAAATGGATACTTTGACTTATTCCTTTTCAATTGTATCCCCTTGATCACCTTCAATTATCTTGTTATTCTAGCTAAAAATAAGTACTGTATTCCATAGATATGGAGAGATTGAATAGCCTTAGACTGTCCCTGTTTTTAGTGGAATTGTGTTAAATTTCTCTCCATTTAATTTGATATTGACTATTGGCTTATTGTATATTGCCTTTATTGTTTTAAGGAACTCACTTTATATCCCTGATGTCTCCAAGACTTTTATCTTGAAAGAGTGTTCGATTTTGTCAAAGAATTTTTCAGCACCTAATGAAATGATCATGTGGTATTTGTTTTCTTTCAGTTTATCTATATAGTGGATTACATTGATGGATTTTCAAATATTGAACCATATAAAGCCTATATGTTGGATGATAATGTTGATGTTTTCTTGAATTTGGTTTGTGAGTACTTTATTGAGTATTTTGTGCATCAATTTTATAAGGGTATATAGAAAGGCTACTTATTTTTGTAACTTTATTTTAAATCCCTTAAGGTATAACCTAAGGCTCAGAGGACATCTCAGAAGAAGGAGAAGAAATATTGTAAAAGCCAGAAGACTAGTATATCTGCTATTAGGTTGTATCTTCTATATTACACAGGAAAGCTATGCCCATAAAACTTTAGCAATATGGTCAACCGAAACAGAAGCTGCACAATGAAATGTCAGTTCATGTATCAATGTGTATGAGTAAAATATTTACAAGGCATCATCCCTAAATGAATAAGGCTCCTTCAAGTGTGAGCCCCAACTGGTTACCCAAAACTATGTGATCATCTGAAAACATATACTTAGGTGCAACACTAAATAAACGCAACAGGTTGTATTTACATATTAAGATACGTGCATGCAGGTAGCAATACTAATTCAATGAAAAGATAAGTGGAGAGAGATGGATCTGGGAGGAATTAGGGGGGAAAGTGGTGTAAGGGTGAATATGATAAAATAAAGTTATCAAATTCTCAATAATTAGTGCAAATGTTACATTCTTTCAAAGAAGACACAGCTTAGATGAGTGTCAGACATGCACAGACAGATCTGAAGCATATCTGAAAGTGGTAGATGCTGCAATCCCTTTCTTTCAGGCTGGGAAGATTTTTTTTTAATTCACTGTATGGTAAGTACACTTGTAGGAGTTAGAAACAGGGTTCTTGAATAATTAATAAATCAATCAATTAGGTTATTAATTTTTTAAAGATTTATTTTATTTATTATATGTGAGTACACTGTCTTCAGACACTCCAGAAGAGGGAGCCAGATCTCCTTACGGATGGTTGTGAGCCACCATGTGGTTGCTGGGATTTGAACTTATCACCTTCGGAAGAGCAGTCGGGTGCTCTTACCCACTGAGCCATCTCACCAGCCCTAGGTTATTAATTTTTAATTAAACTTCTGTGAGTTGATTGGAACACAAAATATATCAGCACACACATACACAGAGAAAGGAGAGAGAGAGACAGAGAGAGACAGAGAGACAGAGAGAGAGAGAGATTAAGGCACAACCCTAAAGAAAGTGAGTAACAGGCACAGAGCTGTCCCCTGACACTGCTCTTCCACAATCAGTACATGGATCCTTAAGGACCTGGGAAAAGGATCAACATTTCCCAACAGGTCTGTTTATAATTCTACATCCTCAATGGAGAAGCTTATGTGTCTTCCTTATCTTTGCCTTCATATTTTCCTCCACTCCAATTGTTAACAAAAAAAAATTTAAAAAGAAAACTATCTACTCTAAGTAAGAATAAAAAGGCAAACTTCTAAGATACTTCATCTTGGATTCCCTTTTCTAATACAGGTAATAAGATAATATAGGCTTAGAAAAATAAAATAATAATATAGTTGTAGAATCTAATAGCCTCCACAGCTTTCTGAATTTCTGACATAAAACCAATGTTCCTTACGCTCCATCTGGTCAGGAGCCTGTCAAGATACTTCCATAGCCCTTTAAATTGGCATACTTATGCTTATGTTATAGCTAAAGATGCTGACAATATTATTTTCTTATGGCTAGCAAAGAAAATTCTTAGCTCTAAATTCAGGATTTTTTGCTACACTAAACACAACTGTGTACTATTTGTTACAATATGGACAGTTAACTTAAACATCTTCTTTACAAATAGTTATCCAGAATTACAGATGTGGTATTTCCTTGCTTTATCTGCACAGATAAACAAGATAACAAAATTATTCTGTGACATGATTCTGTACTGTCTATGAAGACAATAAACTTTGGCAATAAGACTCTGAAGCAAAATTAAAATATCCAGGCAATACCTTTCCTTTACATTTTGTGACAGCCTACCTCATTCATACAGACTTTACAAGTTTCCAATGGTTGACTAATTAACAAGGAAACAAATCCCCCAAAGAGATAACTAATATTCCAAATACCTTGGGTTCTCAAGCATGATGTCATCATCTCTATGCTCATAGGATCTACAGTTGATGGGAGCTGAATCTGCTAAACTTGTGGAAAGAGTGAGGTAGCATCTATGTGTGTGTCTCTGTGTATGTCTCTATGTGAGACTGTGTATGCTTGTTGCTAAGGGTGCAGACCGGTGCTTTGCATAAGTTAAGCAAGTACCCTCCACCAAGCTAATTTTCCCCAACCCTAAGTTTATTGTTGTTGTTGTTGCTTAATTAGTGAGGCACATATTTGATTACTCCAGCTCAGATCTGTGGTGAGTAAACATCTTCTGCACAGAAAAGCTAAGCAACGCAAGGTGAGTAACAGTGCAGTCCAGCTGAGTATGTTGCTCTGCACAAAGTCAGAGCTGGCTAACCCAAAATTATTTTCACATGCCATTTCTACAGAATCTCTATGAGAAATAACAGTCTTATTCTGAAAAAGAATGGTTTTATTGACATGTCTAACATGTTTTGGGGTTTTAAAATATTATGATGCTATTTAGAAAAAAATGAAATATAGAAAGACAAGCACATGAGTAAGGATGCTTCTAAAGAAATTTGAGTGAAAGAATAAGAATGTAACTTTGGGAGATAACAGCAGTGGGTGGACGGAGCGGGAGAACTACATGGTTCCTTTTTTCACAATAGAAACAACGAGGCATTGATAGATTTGCTATGAGAGTCAACATAGATAAAGACACTCACCATTAAAATAAGTATGGAAATGAGTTCTTGACAATTAAACTATACAAAAATGCTGAAAATATCTTTAAATTGTTAGAATAGCAATTCTTCAAACTACTGCTTTTTAGAATATGCTGCAAAATACCTTGACTAAATATCCAATCATTTGCCTTTCAAAGTATTGAATGATTTGTCTCTGAGGTGATGTTAAACCTTTAAGCTTAAGAAGAATTTTGCTTTAATGTCATGAAATGTAGAATCAGAAAGTTCCTTTCATATGTTAGAGCTAGTTTCCCCTTGAATCAGTTCTCCATTCATTAACATAAGGAGATCTCCAACAAGAGGCAGAATATGGTTAAAAGATTTCTTTAAAACTAGGTAAAGTTTTAATATTTTTCATCGTGCATGAGAAAAGTATAATACAGTGTACATTAAAACTTTTATACCTGTTTTAAAATTTATCTTCAAATGAAATAAATCTTTCTAGTTGAAGCATTATCTCAGTCCCTAGTTATAGGACCTTAAAATCTGAGTGGAAAAGATACTTAGGAAGAGTAGCTTTATGACATAAGGAACAGAGTCTATTCTTCAACAGAAGTACTAAAATGATTAAAGTCATAAATTAGGATATAAACTAATAAAATATTGGGAAATTTTCTTAGCTTCATGATCCTACTGTCACTGAAGTCAGAAAAAAAAGTATCTGAAAGTAGATAAAGATCAGAGAAAATCTTTTATGGTTAAAATAAGCATTTTTTTATTTTTAAACAAATTAAAAGATTATTATTTGGTCAGAAGATTTGCTACTTGTATGAGAATTTTGGTAAGAAAATAGTAACAAGGAACACTATTAACCAGTTCTCTAATTAACAAACACAAATAAAAGTACATAAGACCAATCATTTGCAAGTATGATAATTAACAGCTTAAAGCTCTAAAAACCTTACTGCAGGCAGAGTGCTGGGGATCCCCTGCAGATAAGGTACCCAGCCCAGGAAAACCAATGTTTCTGTATTCCTGTAAATGGGGTTAGAATAGTCGGACTAAGGAAATATAGCATCCAGCAATCTGGATAAGGCAGGCATCACTGGGCCAGCAGGAACACATGTGGGAGAAGACCCAGAGGTAGTCATTCTTTCCAACAACAACATGGAACTCAAACAGAGAGAATCTTTTATTCAAAATTTTTGAGTTCCAAAGCATTAAAGAGTCTACTAATCCCATTTAAAAAAATTGCATTGACTTGCTTCTCTCTGATAGTCTGCCTTTCATCTAATGGCTTACTGTTTTGAACTTTTCATATAGATTGCTGTCAGACTCCTTGCATAATTATGACATTAAAAAGAAAATGTAAGATTGATTGATATTAAACGGCAGACAATGAAAAGAATATTTTTCATATTCTTTATGAATGTTCTATTTACAAAGGTTTTTAAAAGCCCCAGCATAAAGGTATGCTAGAGAGGTGAGGTGGAAGTGGGTGGCTGGGTGATAGAGCACCCTCATAGAGGCAAAGGGAGGGAGGATGGAATGAAGGTTTGCAGAGGGGAGACAGGGAAGGAGATAACATTTGAAATGTAAATAAATAAAATAATAAAAAACAAAAGAAGAAAAAACAAATTGAATGTCTAAGTATAGTATTATTGAGCATAGATAGTTGGGGAAATTGAATTTATAAAAACATAAAACCATTTTGTAGAAATATAATTGTCCATAGTCATTCTTCTTTGAAGTATTCCCAAGCACTGTTTGAGATAGAAAGAAAGAGAAGGAGGAAGAGGAGAAAAAGAAAAAGAAGGAGGAGGAGCCTTTTCATGTTTCTTCCCAGAGGTACTTAATTGTACCAGCATTACAGAATCCACCTTTCACATATCTGGATTTGGAGCCAGAACCTTGATGATTATATTAATAACATAAACAGTCAAATATCTACTTCAGTAAATATAATTGTTGATTCTATACCTCAACCACATCTACTCTTGATGCTTATAAAAATGCTTTAATAAATGTAAAATACAACATTAATATTAATTAATTAATCTTTCTACCAAAACTGACATACTGCATTATCAGATAACATGAATCAATATATCAGAAAATAATAGTCCTCATAAAGTCTCTGTTCTACTGCTTACTGCTTCACCCCAGTCACCTGTGAGCTATGTCTCTCTCTCTCTCTCTCTCTCTCTCTCTCTCTCTCTCTCTCTCTCTCTCTCTCTCGCACGCACACACACACACACACACACACACACACACACACACATTGATTCATTTTCTGAATTCTTCTTGGAATATTTCTGCAAGTATATGTACATGATCCCCAATAACTTAAAAGCAAGTAACTTCTCAAGGAAACTGCTAAACCCATGACAAAATTTCATTAGAAATCTATAACTATACCCTTTCATAATATGCTTTGAGGAGAGGCATAGTAAAGCAAGAAGTAGAGTTAAGAAACATCTACTAAAGTAATTCAAATAATCAAGGCACATAAGAGATCAAAGAGACAGAAGCAGCAAGCACAGGTCCTGTATGGGTCTGCACTGGGTCCTCTGTATATATATATATATACTATAGTTATTAGGTTAGTATTTTTATGGGACTCCTGACTATGAAAATTAGTAGGACTTGTGGAAAGATATTGTGTGAATTTGGTTTTGTCATGGAATACTTTGGTTTCTCTATCTATGGTAACTGAGAGTTTTGCTGGATATAGAAGCCTGGGATGACATTTGTGTTCTCTTAGAATCTGTATGACATCTGCCCAGGAGCAGGGCAGGGGGAGGGTATAGGGGACTTCTGGGATAGCAGTTGAAATGTAAATGAAGAAAATATCTAATAAAAAAAAAAGAAAAAAGAAAGAAAATGAGTAGGACTGACTCTTTGCCTGCTCTTGTGCCTCTTTTACTCCTGTCACATTGCCGTCCAACTTTGATATGACAGTTTTGGGCTCATCTTTTATATTTTATTTTGTCATGCTTGGTTGTTATCTATTGGAAGCCTGTTTTTTTTCTAATGAGAGAGAGGAAGAGAGTAGATCTGGAAGGGAGGAGAAGTGGGGAGTAATTGGGAGAAGCAGAGGAAGGGATCATTATAATAATCAGGGCATGTTGTATGAGAAAAGAATCTATTTTTAATAAAAGAAAAATTTTTNTCTTTTATATTTTATTTTGTCATGCTTGGTTGTTATCTATTGGAAGCCTGTTTTTTTTCTAATGAGAGAGAGGAAGAGAGTAGATCTGGAAGGGAGGAGAAGTGGGGAGTAATTGGGAGAAGCAGAGGAAGGGATCATTATAATAATCAGGGCATGTTGTATGAGAAAAGAATCTATTTTTAATAAAAGAAAAATTTTTAAATTTAAAAAGAATTTTTTTAAAAAGAAATCCTTAGTTTAAATCACAATACTGATCACAGGCTGCTTTCCCTATAAACTTCTGAACTTCTCAGAGTGGCTGTCAGTTTTAATCTATGCTAAAGTGGTCTCCTAAAATAATTCATGGACAATGTTCATGATCTTTTGAACATTTTTGTTTTAAGAAAAACATGTTTAATACAACAGTCCACTCTGAAGAAAATAAGAAAGTCCCATCTAATACGACAAAGATAGGAAAGAAAGTTGTTAAAATACAACTTCTATCATTGCTCAGGATGAGGTAAAGCCCTTTACCCTAGAGGGTGAAGACATTGTAATAATTCACATGTGCCAATGGAAGTGATAAATATTAGTTCAGTGATAAATACTGTATACTGTATAGATGAATGACAAAAGAGTCATTGATCCTGTAGGTAAAACAAAATATTCATCCACAATAGAATGATAAAGGAATTTAAAAAAGAGTTTCATTTCTATAAGACACACACGGAGCTATAAAAATATCTACTGAACAAAAAGCCAACAGGACACTTTCATTTGTGGAAAATGCAAAAATGGGGAAAAAGAAGAAAGATTGTTTTGAAATATATACTAGGATTGAAGTGACATGAAGTAAAAAGGAAAGAGGAAGCAATTGTCCTAAATGAAAATGAGCAATGTGACAACAGGGTGGGATAGTCTAAGAACGGTGTTTTATGGTTCATTAAACCATACACTATATTATATTATATTATATTATATTATATTATATTATATTATATTATATTATACATAGTGTCAATCACTTCACAAAAAGAAAATTTCTGTGTCTTTGTGCTGATGTTCTCTGATACTGTGTGTTCTACAGACCAAAACTACACCCAGCATGAGGATTTAAGATTAAACAACATAGTGATATTTGGCATGTAAATGTCTGCAATCCTGGAAAAAAAATAACTTGAAAACATTTCCTGGTTATAATTTCTCTTTGAACTGGCATTTGATAATTTCTGGTGCTTTCACAGGCTACAAACAGATGAAAGCCTTTAGCAGCCCCAGCAACTCCAGCACCATCACTGGCTTCATCCTCCTGGGCTTCCCCTGCCCTAGGGAGGGGCAAATCCTCCTCTTTGTGATCTTCTTCATTGCCTACCTCCTTACCCTCATGGGCAATGCATCCATCATCTGTGCTGTGTGCTATGATCAGAAGCTTCACACTCCCATGTACCTCCTGCTGGCCAACTTTTCCTTCCTGGAGATCTGGTATGTCACCTCTACAGTCCCCAACATGTTGGCCAACTTCCTCTCTGACACCAAGGTCATCTCGTTCTCTGGATGCTTCCTACAGTTCTATTTCTTCTTCTCCTTGGGTTCTACAGAATGCTTTTTCCTGGCAGTCATGGCATTTGATCGATACCTTGCCATCTGCAGACCTCTACATTATCCTTCTCTCATGACTAGGCACCTCTGCAACATCCTTGTGATCACTTGCTGGGTGCTTGGTTTTCTCTGGTTCCCTGTTCCCATCATCGTCATCTCCCAAATGTCTTTCTGTGGGTCCAGAATTATAGACCACTTCCTGTGTGACCCAGGCCCTCTGTTGGCCCTCACCTGTGTGAGAAATTCTTTAATTGAGATGACTAGCTCTACTTTAAGTTCCCTGCTTTTATTTATTCCATTTTTCTTTATCATGGGGTCTTATGCTCTAGTAATGAGGGCTGTGCTCAGGGTCCCTTCAGCAGCTGGACGAAGAAAGGCCTTCTCCACTTGTGGGTCACACTTGACTGTGGTTTCTCTTTTCTATGGCTCAGTGATGGTCATGTATGTGAGCCCAACATCTGAACACGCTGCTGGAGTGCAAAAGCTTGTGACTCTGTTTTATTCTGTGGTTACTCCACTCCTTAATCCTGTCATATACAGTCTGAGAAACAGAGATATGAAACATGCAATGAAAAAGTTACTGAAAATGTAAAACTTGCACTCATTTTTAAAAAAGAATCTCATTTTGCCTTATTTATTAAAGGAAAAGTAACCAGTCATGATGCTATCAATCTGTAATTCCAGAACTCCAGAGGCTAACACAAGATGATCATCAGTTTTAGGCCAGTCAAAAGTCTGAAACATGAGCCTGTCTTAAAAATAAAACAAACAGGAAGAAAAATGAGAAGCAGCTAGCTGACTTCACTTGGGACTTTGTTCTTTTTTATTATTTCCTAGAATATGTAAGATTATAAGGGACTACTAGATATTAATAATAGAATTGTCAGCTTCTAGAAGCTTGATTTGTTGGAGAAATAAAAATGTATCTAAAAACAAGTCTTCTTTTAACACAGAAATCTCTCCCTGGAGGCAGAAAAGAAATAAAATAATTTTGTTTCTGAATAAGCATTAAGCCATAATGTGTATCACAGAGAATACACTAAATAATTGTAAACATGGCAAAAGTTCTGTACTTTTATATAGTAAGAAGACTACAATAAATTGCATACATTTTATCAAGACAGAAATATATATTTCTCTAAGGGCTCTGACAGCAGAGTCTGTGAGCAAAGATCAACCTATATTCAGCTGGAAGTTAGGACTACATCTGTATTGGCTAACTGACTTTATACAAAGGAAACAGTAAGCTATGGAAAGATAAGATCCTGCATATACAGAAGATGAAAGTTGAGAGCACTATGCTCTTTGATGGTTATATCTCAAAGACATATCCCCCTCCTTTCCCCTGGAGGGAGATTGCAAGTTCTCTAAAGTAAATGCTCTAAGAGATAAGAGATAAAAAGAAGAGTGATAAGATAAGAAAGCCTCCTTTTTGTAGTTGCTGTTTTCAATAAAGACAATTAAGTGTGTTCTCTTTTCTAGTATTTGCCCTTCCCAGTAACAGTAATCTATGTGATCTATGAAATTTCCACCAAAATTAAAAATGACATTTTTCAAATCAATAGCATATCTAATCCCAAACTTCATATGGTAATACAAAAATTTGAGTTACTTAAGCAATTTCGAGTAAAAAGAGAAATTCTGGAAATACCACATTGCTTGACTTAAAATTATACTGCAAAGCTACAATAAAAATAAAGTGTATGGAAACTGCAAAAAGTAAAGACAACATTGGAATAGACTAGAAGAATTATAAAATGTAAAAAAGAAAGCATCTTCAATAAATGATGCTGCTCTAACTGATGTCTACATGTAGCAGAATGAAAATATATTTGTCACCCTGCACAAAACTCAGGTCCATGTCAATCAAGGACCTAAATATTAAGCTGGATAGAATAAATATCACAGGAGGGAAAATGGGAAATGCCCTTCAATGCATTGATATAGAAGACATTTTCCTGAACAGAAAAATGGCTCAGGTTCTAAGATCAACAATTAATAAATGACACCTCATGAAACTGAAAAGCTTCTGTAAGGCAAAGGACCCAGTCAAAAGGACAAAACAGCAGCCTACAGATTGGGAAAAGATCTACACCAACCCTACATCTGACAGAAGGCTAATATCCAAAATTAATAAGGCACTCAAGAAGTTAGTCTCCAACAACCCAAATAACCCGATTAAAAATAAGCTATACTGAACTTAACAGAGAAATCTCAACAGAGAAATCTCAAATGGATGAAAAGCACTTAAATAAATGTTAAAAGTCCTTAATCATCAGGGAAAATCAAATTAAAACAACGTCTTATACTGATCAGAATGGTTAAAATAAAAAACTGAAGAGACAGCACATGCTGGCAAAAATGTAGAGCACTCCATTGCTGGTGTGAGTATAAACCTGTGCAACTAGTTTGTGCAGCTTCTCAACAACTACCTCAAGACCCATCTATAGCACTCCTTGGTATATACCCTAAATGCTTCACCATAGCACAAAGATATTTGCTCAGCTATGTTTACAGCAGCTTTATTTGTAATGGCCAGAAACAGATGTCTCTCAATTAAATGTCTCTCAGAAAACCTAAATGTGTCTCAACTGAAAAATGGATAAAAAAAAAAAAATAATGTGGTACATCTATACAATGGAATATTATTGAGCTATTAAAAACAAAGACATAATGAGATTTTTAGGCAAATGGATGGATCTTAAGAATATCACCCCAAGTGAGGTAACCCGTTCTCCAAAGAGCACATGTGATATGTACTTATTTATAAATGAATATTAACTTTAAAAATATAGGATATCCATGCTCACTCCACAGACTCAAAGAAGCTAAAAAATTAAGGAAGGCACATGTGAGGATGTTTGAATTTCACCGAAATGGGGAATAAAATAGTCATAAAAGGTAGATGGAGAGAAGGAACTAGGTAGGAGAGGAGATGGGGAAGGGAATTGGGGGGGGGGTTGTCCAGATTGGTTGTGGGAAGAGAGAGGATGCATGGCCAGATGACCACAGTAATGAATGAAAATGTATGACTGATGGAGGAGAGGAGGTGGGGAACATCTCCAAGACTAGACAGAGACATGAGATAAAGGAGGTGCCCAAGAATCAACGGGTGTGACCTTAAATGTGACTCACAGGATTGCAGATATGAAACCTAAGGTGGATACCTCCTGTAGCCAGGCAGGAACCCCAGTGGAGCAATAGGGACACAAACCCACCCAGAAAACTTTCAACCCAAAATTTATTCTGTCTACAAGAAATAAAGGAACCGGGGATGGAGCAGAGACTGAGGAAATGGCTAACTAACAATCAGCCCAACTTGAGACCCATCCCATGTGTAAACACCAATTCCTGACACTTTTAATGATACTTCCTGTTATGTTGAAAACAGGAGTCTAGCATAGCTGTCTATAAAGAGGCTCTACCCAGCAGCTGACTCAGACAAGGGCAGACACCCATAGCCAAACAGTGACTGAAGCATGGGGACTCTTGTGGAAGAAAACGAGAAAGGTGTGACCTGGAGGGATAGGAACTCCACAAGAAGACCAACAGGGTCAACTAACCTAGACCCTGAGGTTCTCAGAGACCAAACCACCATCCAAAGAACATTCACAGGCTGGATCTAGGCCTCCCCACTCATATGTAGCACAGCTTGGTCTTCATGAGGGTACCAAACAACTGGAATAGGGGGCTATCCCCAAAGCTATTGCCCTATTACATAGGGTATGTTCTTTTAGCTCGGCTGCCTTGTTGGCCTCAGTAGGAGAGGATGCAACAAACCTTGCAGTGACTTGATATGCCAGGGTTGGAGGATACCAAGGGGACCCCCACCGGCTCAGTGGAGAAGAGGAGGAAAGAATCGGGGAAGGATTATAGAAGGGGTGACCGGGAGTGAGGCCGTGAGCAGGATGTAAAGTGAATAAGTTAAATAAATAAATAAATAAATAAATAAATAAATAAATAAATAAATAAATAATAGCATTAATGTGTTGGAAAACTAGTATGTAAAGTTGAGTGAGTAGAAAAGTAGATACATCTGTAGTAGTTATAGTGTTGAGAATGATCAAAATATATTACACAAACTCTCAAAGAACTAATAAAAGCACATGAAAAATAATGAAAAGGCAAATAAGTAAACAAAAATTAAATTAAATTAAAAATAAAAATATTAAACATTTAAAATAAGAAAATTTAACTTTATTTGGAATGAAGAAGTCTTGAAACTCTTACCCCAAATTGGAGCTTCTGTGTACATTGCTGCAGAATGACCCTAGTATGATTCCATGAGTATCCTCAGATCTGGGAAATTTCCACAAGAGGGCAGGATTTTGCAGTGGGAGTACTGTAATTCAGGAGCTTTGGTTGCAAGGAGGGAGAAGTCCCTATTATGGTACACAGAGTATGTGTTTTGTTTTTGTTTTTTATTAAACTTCACAAACCTATTCACTACTCCCCCAGTGAATTTCTTTCTAGAATAAAGGAGGATCTGCCATCAAAACCCACAATAGAAGTTAATTTATAACACAATTAACAAACTTCTGTATCACCGATACCACCATATCCTGAGCTTAGCAAGCATATGACAAGTGTCCAGAAGAGGTTTGGTGGCTGATTGATGAATGTAATAATCGCATGTCTAAGACCTATGAGAGATTAAAACCAAACAAAATGAAGGACTTCCTTACCCTTGAGTAAAAATAGGAATTAGAAATTAAGGCACAATGCCCAGAGAACTGGAGTGAGCAAGGGAGTAAGTGTTACAGAGCTGTGTCCTGATGCCATTCTCTAGAATAAAATAATACTCAAGCAAAGAGGCTGCCCTGTTTAGAATCCCAGGATCCTAAAGAAAACACACCCCTGATCTTCATCACTTATTGCTACACCTTATCTTCAAGCTGGCTATTACGAAATCAGCTACCTCTGCCCTTAGAAAGTCTGAGAAGAGGCTATTGAAGATGCTTCTCTTGATATTCTTCCAATTCAAGAAAGAAGGTAATGTAGTGGTTAATTGAGGAAAATAATAAAATATAGTTATATCCACTTGATCTTAGAAGAAATTTTTTTATTAGATATTTTCTTAATTTACATTTCAAATGCTATCCCGAAAGTTCACTCAACCCTCCCCCCACCCTGCTCCCCTACCCACCCACTACCACTTCTTGGCCCTGATGTTCCCCTGTATTGGGGCATATAAAGTTTTCAATACCAAGGGGCCTCTCTTCCCAATGATGGCCTACTAGGCCATCTTCTGCTACATATGCAGCTAGAGACACAAGCTCTGGGGGTTCTGGTTAGTTCATATTGTTGTGCCTCTTATAGGGTTGCAGACCCCTTCAGCTCTTGTGGTACTTTCTCTAGCTACTCCATTGGGAGCCCAGTGTTGCATTCTATAGATGACTGTGAGCATCCACTTCTGTATTTGCCAGGCACTGGCATAGCCTCATACAAGATAACTATATCAGGGTCCCTTCAGCGAACTCTTGTTGTCTTATGCAATAGAGTCTGAGTTTGGTGATTGATTATGGGATGGATTCCCAGATAGGGTAGTCTCTGGATAGTCCATCCTTTCATCTTAGCTCCAAACTTTGTTTCTGTAACTCCTTTCATTGGGTATTTTGTTCCCTATGCTAAGAAGGAATGAAGTATCTACACTGGTCTTCTTATTCTTGATTTTCTTGTGTTTTGCAAATTGTATCTTGGGTATTCTAAGATTCTGGGCTAATATTCACTTAACAGTGAATGCATATCTAATGAATTCTTTTGTGATTGGGTTACCTCACTCAGGATGATATCCTCCAGATACATCCATTCGCCCAAGAATTTCATAAATTCATTGTTTTTAAAAGCAGAATGATAATCCATTGTGTAAATGTACCACATTTTCTGTATCCATTCCTCTGTTGAGGGACTTCTGGGTTCTTTCCAGCTTCTGGATATTATAAATAAGGCTGCTATGAACATAGTGGAGCATGTCTCCTTATTACAAGTTGGAACATCTTCTGGGTATATGCCCAGGAGAAGAATTGCTGGATCCTCTGGTAGTATGATGTCCAATTTATTGAGGAACCGCCAGACTGACTTCCAGAGTGGTTGTACAAGCTTGCAATCCCACCAGCAATGGAGGAGTGTTCCTCTTTCTCCACATCCTCGCCAGCATCTGCTGTCACCTGAATTTTTGATTCTAGCCATTCTGACTGGTGTGAGGTGGAATCTCAATGTTGTTTTGATTTGCATTTCCATGATAATTAAGGATGTTGAACATTTTCTCAGGAATTTCTCAGCCATTCGGTATTCCTCAGTTGAGAATTCTTTGTTTAGCTCTGTAAGCCATTTTTAATGGGGTTATTTGTTTTTCTGGAGTCCAGCTTCTTGAGCTCTTTGTAGATATTGGATATTAGACCCTATCAGATTTAGGATTGGTAAAAATCCTTTCCCAATCTGTTGGTGGTCTTTTTGTCTTCTTAACAGTGTCTTTTGCCTTACGGAAGCTTTGCAATTTTATAAGGTAACATTTGTCAATTTTTGATCTTACAGAACAAGCCATTCCTGTTCTGTTTAGGAATTTTTCCCCTGTGCCCATATCTTTGATGGTTTTTCCCACTTTCTCCTCTATAAATTTCAGTGTCTCTGGTTTTATGTGGAGTTCTTTGATCCACTTAGACTTTAGCTTTGTACAAGGAGATAAGAATGGATCAATTCGCATTCTTCTACATGATAACCACCAGTTGTGCCAGCACCATTTGTTGAAAATTCTGTCTTTTTTCCACTGGATGGTTTTAGCTCCCTTGTCAAAGATCAAGTGACCATAGGTGTATGGATTCATTTCTGGATCTTCAATTCTATTCCCTTGATCTACCTGTCTGTCGCTGTACCAGTACCATGCAGTTTTTATCACAATTGCTCTGTAGTACAGCTTAATGTCAGGCATGGTGATTCCCCCAGAGGTTCTATTATTGTTGAGAATAGTTTTTGCTATCCTATGTTTTTTATTATTCCAGATGAATTTGCAAATTTCCCTTTCTAACTCAGTGAAGAATTGAGTTGGGATTTTGATGGGGATTGAGAGCAATAAATATTTGCTTGTAGATTTATCACTATTTTGTATTTAACTGCCACAATCCTTGCTGGGATCTCATTCTCCATGAAAACAGTGCTTTTAGAGTACACAGTGGATATTTTTGAGAGTTTCATTTTATAAGTACAATAGAGAGAACTAACTGGATGCCAGACACTTAAAAATAATATTTATCATTCTCAAAACAAATGACATGGGCTGGACTGTTGCCCTCCATTTTCCCACACATGAAGAAGTTGTATCCTGTCTAACATAGATAGCACAAAGGCTGACTTTGACCCCGATGTGCTAGCTTTGGAACTGTGCCTCTCCACACATGCTTTTCAGGCCAGTGAAGTCATGGAATATGCTGATATATTTATTGTCTGCTCTGGTAGAAAGTTGACTAGTGAAAATATAAAACTTGGGCTCTACTCTTTATCTGGGACTTAGCTTTAAGGGGAAAGAGACTGATCATGAAAAAGACCCAGGGCATTAAATTATTCTTCAGAATTCCACAGATCCCTGAAGCACTACTTTTATGTCCCATTTCCTAGGACTCAAAACAAAGTGGCCAACACTAGAAGGATCATGTCAATTCACAATATGTTAGCAGAAAAAATTCTTTCATATTTAAGCACTAACTGACAAAAATTGAGTAATAATAGTCTAGTGAAAACACCTTTTCCTCAACTCACATATAATTTTATTAACATTTGGATCTTTCACAAATTTAGTGTTTCCCAGGAGAATTATTTCTTTTTTTTTCCTATACAAGGTTTCTCTGTGTATCCCTGGCTGTCCTGGAACTCACTTTGTAGACCAGGCTGGTTTCGAACTCAGAAATCTGCCTGCCTCTGCCTCCCAAGTCTTTTTTTTTCCTTAGATATTTTCTTCATTTACATTTCAAATCCTATCCTGAAAGTCCCCTATACCCTCCCCCTGCCCTGCTCCCCAACCCACCCAATCCCACTTCCTGGCCCTGGCATTCCCCTGTACTGGGGCATATGATCTTCACAAGACCAAGTGCCTCTCCTCCCATTGATGGTCGACTAGGCCATCCTCTGCTACATATGCAACTAGAGACACAGCTCTGGGGGGTACTGGTTAGTTCATATTGTTTTTCCTCCTATAGGGTTGCAGACCCCTTTAGCTCCTTGGGTACTTTCTCTAGATCCTTCATTAGGGGCCCTGTTTTCCCAGGAGAATTTGTTAAAGCTTATAGTTGGGAAACTACCCTGAGAGGGAGCTGCTCAAACCAACACAGGGCATGATGTTAATAAAAAAAAACAAAAACCCAGCTCCCACTTCAATACAGATAAGAAATAATCTATTCTAGCTGAATACCCATAGACTAGAAAGCAAGCTGCCCAAAAAGACATGTTACACTTTGAAAATGCTTACATGATGTTTTATTGATTGCATGATAAAAATTCATATTTTGAGTAATTATCAAGCACATTTTTATCAGAATCTCTGGGTATGAAGAGGTTAATATTTTTTGTCCTGTAGCAGTAGAAAAGCTCTTTACTAGTGTCTGGTGAAGATGGGGCTGAGAATCCAGGAAATCAGTCCTCAGGAAAGGGAAAAAGTAAATCCCCTAATCCTTGAAACTTATCAAATTCATCAGCCTCTATAATCTGATCTGACTTCACTTTTTTTTATTAGATATTTTCTTAATTTACATTTCAAATGCTATCCCAAAAGTGCCCTCTACCCTTCCCCACCCTGCTCCCCTACCCACCCACTCCCACTTCTTGGCCCTGGCATTCCCCTGTATTGGGGCATATAAAGTTTGCAATAACAAGGGGCCTCTCTTCCCAATGATGGCCAACTAGGCCATCTTTTGCTACATATGCAGCTAGAGACACACCCTTTGTATTTGATAAAACATATACTTATGGCATAATGAAAATATTATTCTCTAAGTAGACATAGTCAAGAGCATAGAATGCCCTAAAAAAGTAAAAATTTCAGTAAGGAAATCAGATAGTTTGGCTGGCCAGTCCTAGTCTTTGATTAAAATGTATGTCTCTTCTTTTGTCTACAGTTATCTGTGTGTAATCCATGAAATATTTTATTTGATGTTTAGAGTATTTGAAATAATTTCTTATCTTTTAGTTCTAGTTTGCATTCTGGAAAGTTTATTCCATATTTATGAACTTAGGAGGAATAATTAGTTCTAATTCTGAGGGATCTGCCATAATATCTAAGTTATTGTAATTTTTATTTGTGATTGATAATTTTAAGTACCCTGTCATGTTAGTAATATATTTGATTTTACTTTGTGTATATTCCAGAAGAACAAGAGGTAATATTGGAAATACCTTTTAACAAAATTGTCTTATCTCATAAAAGCAGAACAGAAACAAAAAAAACAGATTTATAAATCAAGATTGTACAAGCTTTTGTGGCTTAACTAAATCTTATTTTGTGATTTGAAAGGGAAATTGTATTGCAATAGGAGTCCCTTTGTACTAGTTCTCATTTACCCTTACTAGCAAATATTATTATTAAAATTATTAATAACAATTAGAAATATTAACTATCACCTAATCAATAAATACAATCATTGGCTCTCTAGTTGTGAAATACCATAAACATTGTCATTGTAGACCGTTTTGTGCCATTTGAGTACAAAAGAACAACCAAATCTTGGAGTATTTCTTTTTCTTTTTAATTTTATTTTATAAATTATTTTTTTACACTCTGTATTCCATTCCACGCCCTTCTATCCACCCTCCAACTGCTCCACATCCCAAACCTCCTCCTGAAACCACCCTGTCTCCACATTAAACTCCCTGGGTCCGCCAGTCTCTTGAGGGTTAGGTGCACCATCTCTGAATGAACACAGACACGACAGTCCTCCACTGTATGTGTGTTGGGGCCTCATATCAGCTTGTGTATGTTGTCTATTTGGTGGTCCAGTGTTTGAGAGATCTCAGGGGTCTAGATTAATTGAGACTTCTGGTCCTCCTACAGGATTGCCCTTCTCCTCAGCTTCTTTCAAACCTTCCCTAATTCAACAACAGAGATCAGCTGCTTTTGTCCATTGGTTGGGTGCCAATATCTACATCTGATTCTTTCAGCTGCTTGTTGAGTCTTTCACAGGGCAGTCATGATAGATACCTTTTTGTGAGTGCTCCATAGCTTCAGTAATAGTGTCAGACTTTAGGACCTATCCTTGAGCTGGATCCCACTTTGGGCTTGTAGCTGGACCTTATTTTCCTCAAGCTTCTCTCCATTTCCATTCCTGTAATTCTTTCAGACAGGAACAATTATGGATCAGAGATGTGACTGTAGGATGGCAACCCCACCCCTCACATCCTGCTGGAGGTAGACTCAATAAGTTTCCTCTCCCTACTGTGGGGCATTTCAACTAAGGTCCCTCCCTTTGAGTCCTGATAGTCTCTTACTTCCCAGGTTTCTGGTGCACTCTGTGGAGTTCCCCAACCTTCTGTTTCCTGAGGTTGCCTGTTTACATTCTTTCTACTGGCCCTCAAGACTTCATTCTAAAAGTGTCTAAGGTAACTCTGAGGTGCCAGAAGTCTGAATGTATCCTAGTGTTTCTCAGAGCCTTAACTCTATATTCTGTGACATGAGTCTGATCCCTGAGAACCAACACCTGTAAGATTTACTGTCATCTACATATGAGCACTGTAGCATATAGGTACTCAAACATGGACACATGCATGTACACATATGCATACACAAACATCCACACATACACTAACTAAATGCATAAGTACATAATGTATCTTTGAAAACAAAATTAGCATAACTTTTTTAGTTAGGAGAATACCAAAGGAAATTCAAATATCTTGAACAATTTTTTAAAATCTAAATATTAAAGAATTAAAGAATGATATCAAAATAAGAGCCAGTAGAAATGTTGCAAGAGGGGCTTTTACTTTAGTTACATTAATGTCTTCCCTACCACTTATTAGTAAAGATTACACCAAAAGATGCTGGGATTCATTCTTGAAACATATACAAACAGCAAGGAAAATTAGAGTAAATTTTTTTCTTTGAAAAAGATAAATATACTGAGCAACATTTTTCATTTTTTAAATATGAGATAGTTGTGGGGTTTGATTTCAGTTCTCTCTCACGAGAAAATACTTTGCCATTTGAAACCTGAATCTGAGGCCATGGACAGATGAATGTGGATCTCAGCACACACAGTTCTCTACCTGCAGACATCTTTCTGTTCCTGCTCCATCCAATCCCAGGAAGCCCATACAGTAACTGGGCAAGGACTTAGAATCTCGGTTGTTCTATTTGAACAGTGTAAGTGTCCTTAACAGAGGATCAAGTGCTGCTTTTGTCTTCTAGTTTGTGGTTGAGGAAGGGCACTTTATTTCTGGGTTTTAGAGGTAGAGATCAACCTCAGAGCTTCTCACATGATGGGCAAATACTCTACCACTGAGCTGCACCCAGTCCCAACTTAATGTTCTTCTGAAAGAGGAGTGAAGTTCCTAATAAACCTTCATCAGATTATTGATATTAATTCTTAGATTTGACCATGTGTGCAAGTTCTAATTATTCTTTAATTGCCACTAAAAATTTATACATGATGGTTTTATACATGACATTTATACTTAATAAACTGACTTGATATATCACAGTGAAATACAGTTACTCTCCAATAAGACTTTGGGTGACACTAAAATTTCACTTCTTTTTCTGACAATCCTAAGGCTCAAGCCAGGACTTGAATGAAGGTTGTGCAGGCATTTTTCTATCGAGATACGAGTGCATTCTGAAACTCACAGTTTTCTGCTAAGAGTCACCAAATAACTCATCTGAAAAAAAAAAAAGATGCACTGGGTCTCTTTTTAAGAATACCAATTAAATCTACTGTAGGCACCATAGGTTTTGTTTCCACTGTATAAATGTTACCCTTTGTTGTTCAAAGGCTGATTTCTCTGCCCTCATACCTTGTTTCCATCTGGTATGACATTGTAAGGCTTTTGTATAGAATCACTTGTCTCAAGTTTGTGTAAACAATCTTACCTTATATTCTTTGCCTTGTCAATAATTGCTGGTCATCAAGTGGCAGTGTAGAAAAGAGAATATGGCAGAACAACCACCAGTCAATGGAATAAAAGAGAGGGAAGGAAGGAGATTNCCCTCATACCTTGTTTCCATCTGGTATGACATTGTAAGGCTTTTGTATAGAATCACTTGTCTCAAGTTTGTGTAAACAATCTTACCTTATATTCTTTGCCTTGTCAATAATTGCTGGTCATCAAGTGGCAGTGTAGAAAAGAGAATATGGCAGAACAACCACCAGTCAATGGAATAAAAGAGAGGGAAGGAAGGAGATTTGTACTGATGAGGAGAAGTTGGAATGAGAGCCATGAGGAAGGGATCCAGAGAGAAATCATGGAACACACATGAAACCCAAAGATCCAGACAAGTAATAATATGCAAGTATCTTGAAGGACACTGGCAGGGAAGTAGCCAGGTTAGCATAGAGAATTAATAGATTTAACTGCCCAACTATTGAAGTGCAGCTTGAAATGATTCTTGGTTTCTCTGTCTGGTTATTAGGGACTAGCAATGGTAAAGAAATAAAGCAAGATTAATTCACAATTTACATTTAAAATTGTTCATTTTACAATGTACTTATTTTTCCTTCTTTTTCTATTCGTTGTTTGTTTCATTGATTGATTCATTCATTCATTCATTCATTCATTGATTAAAACAGGATCTTAAGCCTAAGCTCACCTCATAGTTGACAATGGCCTTGATCTCCTAACACTCCTGCTTCCACTTCTCAAGTGCCAGTGTTACAGGTATTCACAAACATTAGTAACATTCATTTGTTTTTCTCAACTCTGAGATATTTCTAAAGATAAGGATCATGTGTATTTTCCATCACACCCAACAAATATTCTTTGATGTATCATTTACATCAGTCTATGCTTGCTATGGCACTTAATGAGGAAATAGTTAACCTAGTCTATTTATTCCAATGACCGTTATGCAGCACAGAATAGGGGCTTAAACTTGTTCTACTCATTGGTTAACCTCCAGTGCTTAGAAAAAAATACCTAGAAAACAGTAAAATTACAATAAATATTGAATTGATGGTGAGCAAGCTACTCTGGTTTTGTTTTGGCAAAAATTAAACTCCCTCAGCTATTTCCAGAATATTCAACAATTTCTGATGCTTTCACAGGTCACAGACAGATGAAAACCCTCAGCAGTCCCAACAACACCATCACTGGCTTCATCCTCTTTGGCTTCCCTTGCCCCAGGGAGGGGCAAATCCTCCTCTTTGCGATCTTCTTCATTGTCTACCTCCTTACCCTCATGGGCAATGCTTCAATTATCTGTGCTGTAATCAGAAACTCCACACCCCCATGTACCTCCTGCTGGCCAACTACTCCTTTCTGGAGATCTGGTATGTCACCTCCACAGTCCCCAACATGTTGGCCAACTTCCTCTCTGAAAACAAAGTCATTTCCTTCACTGGATGCCTCCTACAGTTCTATTTCTTCTTCTCCTTGGGTTCTACAGAATGCCTTTTCCTGGCAGTCATGGCATTTGATCAATACCTTGCCATCTGCAGACCTCTACATATAGTCCTTGAGTTAATCAACAGTGGATCCAATGTTAGCACAAAGCTTAGTAAAATTTATAGCAGTCATCATTTTGCTTTGTGTTGTGTTTTATATTTCTAAAGGATAAACCACACATTACATAGCTTCTTTTCTAAAGAAGTTTGATATGTATATGTATATGAATAAGAATGAGGCATGAAAAAATAAACCAGAAAATCCATTCTCAAGTTTGCTCATTATCATCCCCCATTTAGAAATTCTGCATGAATAACACAGTGTTCATTAAATCTTAAAAATTGGCATGCTAGAGTGTGTTTTAGAAACGCCAAGGCTAGCCGGGCGGTGGTGGCGCACACCTTTAATCCCAGCAGAGGCAGGCAGATTTCTGAGTTCAAGACCAGTCTGGTCTACAAAGTGAGTTCCAGGACAGCCAGGGCTATACAGAGAAACCCTGTCTCGAAAAACCAAAAAAAAAAAAAAAAAAAAAANTGTCTCTTGAGAGGCTCTACCTGTGACTGACAAATGCAGAAGTGGATGCTCACAGCCACCCATTGGACTGAGCACAGGGTCCCCAATGAAGGAGCTAGAGAAGGTACTCAAGGAGCTGAAAAGATTTGCAGCCCCATAGGAGGAACAGCAATATGAACTAACCAGTACCCACAGAGCTCCCAGGAACTAAACCACCAATCAAAGAAAGCACATGGTGGAACTCACGGCTCCACCTGCATATGTACCAGAGGATGGCTTAGTTGGTCACCAGTGGGAGGATAGGCCCTTGATCCCAAGGATTCTCTAAGCCCCAGTGTATGGGAATGCCTAGGCCAGGAAGCAAGAGTGGGTGGGTTGGTGAGCAAAGGAAGGGAGAAGGGGCGAGGGGGTTTTCAGATTGGAAACCAAGAAAAGAGATATTTGAACCATAAATAAAGAAAATTTTGAATAACAAAATAAAATGGAAAAAAATAAAGAAATGCCAAGGCTGCCTCAAAGGTTGATGACCAGGAAGCTACATTATTATAATTTCCAGTTAGGTGCTGTACACATCGAAGTTTGAGAAGTATTATTGCATAGATTCTTTGTCACTAATGAACTGATGTAGAAACTCCATTGTTTTCTTAAGGCATTCAAACGACTGCTACCTTCTGTTAATTGTTGGGGTGAATGCTAGTATAAAGTATTTAATATTGAGGGAAATAAAACCCATCATAAAAATGTGAGTATTGAGGGTTTTTTTTCTTTTAGAAACTTAAGAGTTAAATATTTTTATTAGATATTTTATTTATTTACATTTCAAATGTTATCCCCTTTCCTAGTTTCCTCTCGGAAAATCCCTTATCACCTACGACCTCAACTTGTTCCCCAACCCATCTGGCATTCTCCTATACTGGGGCATAAAGCCTTCACAGGACCAAGGGCCTCTCATATGCAGCTAGTGCCATGAGTCCCACCATGTGTTTTTATTGATTGGTGGTTTAGTACCAGGGAGCTCTGTGGGTACTGGTTAGTTCATATTGTTGGTCTTCCTATAGGGCTGCAAATCTTTTCCTGTCAGCAAAATCTTGTTGGCATATGCAGTAGTGTCTGGGTTTGGTGGTTGTTTATGGAATGGATCCACAGGTGAGGCAGACTCTGTATGATCATTCCTTCAGTCTCTGCTCCAAAATTTGTCTCTGTAACTCCTACCAAGAGTATTTTGTGTCCCCTTCTAAGAAGGATCTAATTATCCACACTTTGGTCTTCCTTCTTCTTGAGTTTCATGTTTTGCAAGTTGTATCTTTGGAATTCTAAGTTTCTGGGCTAATATCCATTTAACAGTGATGGCATATCATGTGTGTTCTTTTGTGATTGGTGATATCCTCCAGATCCATCCATCTGTAAATTCCACCAGAAAACTCCTAAACCTGATAAACAGCTTCAGTTCAGTAGCTGGATATAAAATTAACTCAAACAAATCAATGGCCTTTCTCTACACAAAGGATAAACAGGATGAGAAAGAAATTAGGGAAACAACACCTTTCACAATAGTCACAAATACTATAAAATACCTTGGTGTGACTCTAACTAAGGAAGTGAAAGATCTGTATGACAAGAACTTCAAGACTCTGAAGAAAGAAATTGAAGATCTCAGAAGATGGAAAGATCTCCCATGCTCATGGATTGGCAGGATTAATATAATCAAAATGGCTATCCTGCAGAAAGCAATCTACAGAGTCAATGCAATCCCCATCAAAATTCCAACTCAATTCTTCACTGAGATAGAAAAGGCAATTTGCAAATTCATCTGGAATAATAAAAAGCCTAGGATAGCAAAAACTATTCTCAACAATGAAAGAACCTCTGGTAGAATCACCATCCCTGACCTCAGGCTGTACTACAGAGCAATTGTGATAAAAAACTGCATGGTACTTGTACAGCGACAGACAGGTAGAACAATGGAATAGAATTGAAGATCCAGAAATTAATCTACACAGCTATGGTCACTTGATCTCTGACAAGGGGATAAGATTTGAAATATAAATAAAGAAAATATCTAAGAAAAAGAAATGAAAAAAAGTAAAAAATGTTCATGAATGAACGAGAAACAAGTAGTTATGTGGGATGTTTGTTCCTGTCTGTTACCACCACTATCCATGCTAAGTGCATGTGTTCAAATCCAAAATCTTAACATGAAGTAATTAAGAGATAGAGACACTGGGGGGTTGCTAGATAGTAGGAGTGGAACTGCAATGAATGAGATTAGTGCCCTGGTGGAAGAAAACCAAGTGTGTGAGATGTCCATCAATTAAAAAGGAGTAAATACAGGTATGGATCATGAACTCCACAGCCCCATGAATGTTAGCAACCCTTTTCAGCTGTATAAAATCCCAGTCTCTAATACAGCAGCAGTTCTAATGAACCAAGACACATTCCAGCAGGTAGAAGTAGATACTGGTATTAATCAATATGTGCCTCCAGGCTAAGCAGACTGTCCTTGCAACAGTGCCACCATCCAAGTAAGTCTTGGATGTTAGAAAGTGAGCTACCCTTGCTCCATGTTATGTGTAATAGGAGTGGTGGTCCCTTTGAAGATTACTTTTTAATGGCCCAACTGATCATAGGTCTTGATGTCCCAGTTTTTATTGGCTCTCATCACTGTCTTGTACATGTGATTTGTATGGGTATTTTCAAGTTCTAGTTGTAATGTCAAAGCAGTGAAATTTCTTCATATACTCTTTTTATATAAAAGTCTTTCTCTTGTAAAATAGCAAGAACATTCTTAGTTAATTTTGAGTCTAGAAAATTGCCTTGCTTTCCATCCTTACCCTTAATCTAGAACCAGGGAGAACCTTCTATTTTAGAGTAGTGTAAACTCAAAATGAATGGTCATGATAATTGCACATTGTAACACTGTCTTCTAAGGACTTGATTCATCTCAGTTTACCTCACATGGATATCAGCTTTGGTGTCGATTCTCCTTGCTGTCTACTCACATTACAGCACCTTTTTTTCAGCTCTTTAAAAACAAATTTTTTATGAATTCAACATCTATTCCTCTTCTGACACACATTTTCTGCCACCACCATTTCTAGACTGACTACTCCTTTTTATGTCATTTATGACCGATTTGTATTTTACCTAGCTTATTTTTTATGCTTTACTGGTTTTTTTGTCAGAAATAATATGTGCTTACAGGGGTCCTGGAAAGACATTTCAGCAGTTGAAAACATTTGTTACTCTTCCAGTGGTCCTGAGTTCAGTTCCCAGAACCCACAAGGCAGCTCGCAGGAACCTCTAATTGGTTCTAGGAGGTCTGACGTCCTATTATGTCCCCTATGAAAATCCTCACATACATGCCATACACTCATACAAACATATAAATAAAAATAAAACAATCTTTTAAAAACTATATCTGTTAACAGATAATTTCCATATCTAAGATTCTGCAATCATAATTGCATACACTGCTTTACAGAAATGTCATTTGAATAAAGGACACTTATATTTCCTCCATTTTAGCAAAGATGTCACTGTCGCATACATTCTCTTCCACTCCGGCTTGGATGAGTTCTTTACCCTTGGGTGAAAATAAGAATCAGAAATTAAGGCACAATGCCCAGAGGAAGGGAGTGGGCAAGGGAATAAGCATAAGAGAGCTGTGTCCTGGTGCTGTTCTCTAGAATAAAAGGATAGTCAACAAGCAGAGAACAAGCCCTGTTTGAAATCCCAATCTCCAACAGAAAACACTCCACTGATATTCATGACAAATTTTTCACCTTATCTTCAAGCTGGATATTATGAAGTAACCTACCTCAACCGGCCCTCAGAAAATCTTTTAAAAAGCTATATAAGAAGCTTCTCTTGATATTCTCTCTTCCAATTCAAGAAATAAGGTATTGTAATTCTTAACTAAAGAAAATAGTAAAATATAGTTAATGAATCCATGCCCCTGAAAAACTCCAGTGCTCACATTGTGAGTATCTGATGTGTCAGATACAGGCACAGTGTACATTGTTTATTCACTATCCCACTCAGCACACTTCATAATAACCCTTTCTGGAAGGCATTATACCACTTGATATTAGAAGAAATTAAGAAAAATAAATATTTGCTGGTAGATTTTTCAATAATGTATATTTAACTTCCATAATCCATGCTGGGGTCTCATTTTCCAAAGCAACACTGATTTTAGAGTACATAGATGGAAAATCTTGAGAGTTTGATTTTATAAGTACAATCGAGAGCACTAACTGGATGCCAGGCACTTAAAAATATGATTCATCTTGTTGTTCCACCTATAGGGTTGCAAACCCCTTCATCTACTTGGGAACTTTCTCTAGCTCCTCTATTGGGGGCCCTGTGTTCCATCCTATAGATGACTATGAGCATCCCCTTCTATATTTGCCAGGCACTGGCATAGCCTCACTCGAGACAGCTATATCAGGGTCCTTTCAGCAAAATCTTGCTGGCATATGCAATAGTGTCTGGGTTTGGTGGCTGATTATGGTACCCCCAGAAGTCGTGTCTCTAGATGCATATGTAGCAGAAGATGGCCTAGTCGGCCATCATGGGGAAGAGAGGCCCCTTGGTCTTACAAACTTTATATGCCCCAGTACAGGGAAATGCCAAAGCCAAGAAGTGGGAGTGGGCAGGTAGGGGATCAGGGTAGGGGGGGGGGTATAGATAACTTTCAGGGTAGCATTTGAAATGTAAATAAAGAAAATATCTAATAAAAACTAAAGTAGAAAAAATATGATTCATCTAATTCTCAAAACAAACCACATGGACAGAACTGTCACTGTCCGTTTTCTGAAAGGAGAAACCAACATATGTAGAAATTATAACTTGTCTAATATATACAGCACAGAGGCTAGCCTCAAACCCTAGTGATCTAGCTTTGGAATCTGTGCCTTTCCACACATGCTTTACAGGCCTGTGAAGTCATGGAATATGCTCATACATTTATTGTCCAGACGGGTGGGAAATTTACTAGTGAAATCTCAAAACATGGACTCTACTCTCTTTCTGGGTCTTAGTTTAAGGGCAAGAGAGTAACCATGAAAAATACCCAAGGCATTAAATTATTGTTCTTCAGAAATTCACAGATCCCTGAAGTCCTACTTTTATGTCCCACTTCATAAGACTCAACACAAAGTGTCCAACACCAGAAGGAACAGGTCAATTCACAACAATATGTAAGCAGCTGAAATTCTTTTGTATTTAAGCACTAACTGCCCAAAATTGAATACCAACAGTCTAGTGAAAGCATTTTATCCTCAATTCACATCTAATTTTACTAACATTAAAAGGTTTCATAATTTCCCAATTTCTCAGGAAAGTTTCTTAAATCTTATGATTGGGAAGCTACCCTGAGAGGGAGCTGCTCAAAACATACTGTATGTTTTTGATACAAAGAACAAAGCTCCCATGTCAATACAGATAAGAAATAGTCTTAATTTGTAGATATTTCAAAAGAATTCAGGTAACAATACAGTACTCTACATGAATGCTTATAGTCTAGAAACACAAATGCATGTTGCCCAAAAAGACATGTTATGCTTTGAAAACGCTTACATGATTTTTTACTTATACAATAAAGAAATACATAAATTGAGTCATTTATCAAACACATAATTTTCAGACTCTCCCTGCATGTGGAAGTTGCACACTTTTTTGTCCTTTACCATTATAAAAGCTCATTTCTAGTGTCTGGTAAAGATGGGTATGAGAGTCAGGAAAATAATTTTCAGGGGAGAGAAATAAATCTGTAAGGAATTAATCCTTGAATCATATCAAATTTATCAGCCTTTATAATCTGGTCTGACTTCACTTTTATTCCACACTTTGAATCTGATAAAACATTTACTTTTGACATAATGGAAATATTATATCTAAAGTACAAATAGTTAAGAACATAGAATGGCCTATAGGAAATAGCTGACAGCATTTACTCTTGTGAGTTTAGTAACTCTTGTGAGTTTAGTTTAGGTCATGGCCTTGGATCAGTTGTGAGCTGTGCTGGGCTGTCTGATGTTTGATCACTCATAGGAATAGAAGTACTTGGAAAAGGTTACAAACAGATTAGGGAATTTTCCAGCACTTAGGGGAAAATGAACAGTTAGAAGTTCTTACCTGCATCCTTGAGAATCTGCCTCTTTTCCCAGGTCCTAACTCCCTGCCTTCCTCAACATAAAAAAAAAAAAAAGTACCCAGTATGTTAATGCTGAATTAAAGTATACCTTTCCTTGAAGAAAAAAAAAAAAAAAAAAAAAAAAAAAGAACAAGAATGGCCTATAGGACTAAAAATATCACTTGAGGAAAACATATTTTGTCTGGCCAATCATAGCCTTTGATTAGATTGTATGTTTCTTTCTTTGTTTGCAGTTATCTGCACTACATGAAACATTTTATTTGATGTTTAAAGTACTTGAAATAGTTTTTTTTCCTTTAGTTCTAGTTTCCTGTCTAGAAAATTTAAATGTGTTCTTATAAACTCATGAAGAATAATTAGTTCTAATTCTAAGGGAGATTTGCCATATCTAAGTTATTATAATTCTTATTTGTGATTGATAATTTAAGTATCCTATTATGTTGATAGTACATTAGGTTTTAATTTGAGATATCTTAAAAGAATGCAGATAACAATATAGTACTGCTTTGACATACTTTTTAACAAACTTTCCCATTAAACAGTGAAAGAAAAAAAAATCCAGGCTTATAAATCAAAGTGCATAGACTTTTGTGCCTTAATCAAATCTTATTTTTTATTTTGTAATTGGAAAAGGAAATTGTGCTACAATAGGAGTCAATCTTGTACTTTTGCTTATTTATGCTTACTAGCAAATATTACTGCTAAAACTTTCAATACCAGCACTTGGGAGGCAGAGGTAGGTGGATTTCTGAGTTCTATGCCAGCCTAGGCTACAGAGTGAGTCCCAGGACATCCAGGGCTACACAGAGAAACCCTGTCTCGAAAACATCAAAAGAAAATAATTTAATAACAAATGTATTAACTATCATTTAATTAATAAATATAGGCACGGGCTCTCAAGTTATGAAATACCATGAACATTGTCAGTGAAGACTATTTTGTACACTTTGGGTACAAAGGAGTCAATTAAAATCTGTAGAATTTCTAACATTGTCTAAAGTTACTCTGAGGTGGCAGAAGTCTGAATGTGTCATAATGTTTCTCAGAGTATTGAATCTATACTCTGGTGACCTGAGTCTGATCCCAGGGAGCCTAAACTGGAAGGAGAGAACCAACACCTGTAATATGCCCTCTCATCTCCACATGTGCACTGTGGCATGTATGTGCTCACACATGAACACATGCATGTACATATGTGTACACAGAAGTACACACATACACACACAAACTAAATACAAAAAAGATCTGAATGTAAAATTGAAAACAAAAGTAGCATCATTTTCTCTTTTTCCTGTATTGCTGCATTTATCACAGACAATTTTAACTTGTTTTATATTTTTAATTATGTGTATGTTGCAAGATGTGCATATGAGTGCCAGTACCTCCAGAGGCTAGAATTCTTGGATCCTTCTGAAACTGGGGATACAGGGTATACTAAGTTGTATCTTCTACCTCCAGAAATTAATCTTTATAAAAGTAATCTATTTTTATAGACCCAGTTACTGTTTGTCCTTCTTTCTTACTAGGAAGTTTATTTGGGTTTGTCTCTAAAAATTTTGATGAAAGAGAAAGGTACCTCCCCAAATGAGGCTCCTTTGGAAGATTTAAAATATTTTTGTCCATTTAAAAAGTAGACTTTTATTCAAGTTATTTTGAATAATAAGAGAGTTGTTATGAACTGTAGAAAAAAAAAAAACTTAAAGCCAGGTAGTGGTGGCACTCGCCTTTAATCCCAGCACTTGGGAGGCAGAGGCAGGTGGATTTCTGTGTTCAAGGACAGCCTGGTCTACAGAATGAGTTCAAGGACAGCCAGGACTACAGAGAAACCCTGTCTCAAAAAAAAAAAAAAAACACTTAAACCTTTTAACATATTAAAATAGATTAAGTGAAATGAAAGGACAAAAATATAATTAGGGAAAGAACATTATATCTCCATTTGTAGCTTTATTAAATATAAAGTTATATATGGCTGATTACCCATTGGATGATTAAATATGTAAAGGTGTTGCTGCCAATCCTGATGAACTGGGTCTGATACCTGGGAACATAAATAGTAAAAGGACAGAACCAACTCCTGTATGTTGTTCTCTAATCTCCACATGCACGATGGCATGTTTGTACTCACACATGAACACGTACATGGATCCATGTATATGTACACAAACACACACACTCTCTAAGGAAATACATAAAGCTATAAATGTAGATTTGGAAACTAAATTATTATCATTGTTATTGATTGGGAGCATGCCAAAGGAAATTAAAACTATCTTAGACAATTCTTTGAAAATCTAAGTATTAATGAATTTAAGAACCATAAAACAGGAGAATCAGTAGAAGTGTTGCAAGAGGATCTTTTACTTTAGATACTTGGGGTATTCAAGTGTTGTTTTAATTTAAGATGACTATTACCCAGATTTTCTGAACATATGTGGATTCAACATGAAGACACTAGCACAAGTTTAAGGTAAGATAGAATCCCAAAAGTTTTGATTTGTATTTTTCCTGATGGCTAAGGACATTGAACAGTTCTTTAAATGTTTCCCAGCCATTTGGGATTCCACTATTGAAAATTCTGTTTAGATATAGCTAGCCTTAATTGTCAATTTGAAGAGAGACACCTGGGAATCAAATTTCAATTAGCATTGTTTTTGTCCAATGTGTGGAGTACTGTCGTGATTATACCACTGTGGGTGGTTCCACTCCATAAGCATGAAATTCAAAACTATGGAATAGTGGAAAAGGTGAGCTGAACACTGACATTAGTGCATGCATACACTTCTGACTGTGGATGAAGACCAATAGCTGCAAGTTGCTGGTGCCCTGACCTCTCCACTGTGATAAAACCTGCAACTATGAGGCTGCTTTTCTCAAGGTATTTTTTTCTTGGCAACAGAAATGAAATGGAGACACAAAACCTTCATGAGGTACTGAGCTGGAAACTGAAAAATGCAGATTAGGTGAAATTTCTAGGCAAAGAGAAAACCTATGGCAAAGAACCTAAGCAGGAACAAAACAGGAATCTTCTAGAGAAAGAAGTCCTGTGACGCTGAAAAAAAAGGGGGGGGGGGAGGATGAGAAGGTAGACCAGGACAAAGAAGTGAGAAAATGAATAAACACACACAAAGACCAGAGTATGTAGGGGTCCATGCACAATAAATCGGTGCTTAGATTTTACACAAGGGTAGGAAAGCTACTAAATTCAAAGAAATTATGTGCTCTGATCAAATTATAAAAAGTAAGTATGGCTACTGCATGTCTGTGAAAGATTAGAGGGATCATTCAGAAAGATTTTTGTAACAATCCAGAGATATGATAATGGAGGCTTGAACCTGAGGTACACAGAGTGGTATAGAAGAGAGACCGGCCATGGAATCTAGGCACTGATTGGAAACAGTTCCTGTGAAAGTGACATCTATGTTGTTGTGTATGAAGATCAAGAGAAAGAGAATAAATAAGACACTACATAGGAGAGAATTTCCTCAAAATTTTATTCAGTTATCCATGCTTTCAAAAATAAATACTCAAAATAGATGATAGTCCCTAAGTTGAAAACTTGGTAAAACTATTTATACTAAACCACACAGCCACCACTGGCAATAAATCATTTGAACTGATTTTTATTTAATTAGTTAGTTAGTTAGTAAGTTAGTTATTCATTTATTGACATCTCAGATGTTCTCTCCCTCCCGTTCCCCACTCAGAGTCCATCCCTAAATTCCCCCTCCCTTTCTCCTCTGGAAGGGCAGGACATGCCTTGGCATCGCCCCCCCCCCACAACGGCACATCAAGCTCTGCCAGATTCGGTGCACCACCTTGAACTGATTTTTTTAAAGGTTATCACTTCTCTAAGTTAAACCACAAATACAACCACTTAATGATTTGTATGTGGATGTGTTATCGTAGCTTTTGCAATTAAATAGCTTGAATTCATTAGTTATTTAAAATCTTACTAATGTCCTTCCTGCCACTTATCAGTAAAGATAGTACCAAAAGATCCAAGGATTCATTCTTGAAACATATACAAAAAGCAAGACAAATAGGATATTTTTTCTTTTAAAATGAATATCTTGAATAATATGATTCTATTAACTACAGTATACAGTCCTTTGTAAATATGAAAAAATTATGGAATGTGATTTCAGTTTTTTTCTTCACGAGGAGTAAACACTTTGCCATTTGCAACCTGAATCTGGGGCAGTGGGCAGATGTGCTTACAAGACAGTTCTTTACCTGCAGACATCTTTCCCTTCCTGCTCCATCCAATCCCAGGAAACTCCTACCGTAAGTAATACAAACTGGGCAAGCAATTACAATCTTGGTGGTTCTATTTGGATAATGTAACTATCCTTGGTAGAGGACCGAGTGTTGTTTTTGTCTTGTACTTTGAATGTTGAGGAGGGGCACTTTTTCTGCGTTTTTAGTTGTAGAGATCAATCTCAGAGCTTCTCCGTGATGAGCAAGTACCATTGAGCAGCACCCAGGCCTCCATGGAGCTGCATCCCAGCCCCAAATTAATGTTATTTTGAAAGAGGGGTGCAGCTCCCAATTAAAACTTCATCGGATTATTGATAATAAATTTTACTTTAACCTATGTCTTTAAATTCCAGTTATTTGTAAATTGCAATTAGAAAATTTGATGGATTTATACATGAATTTGCTATTTTTTAAAAATGTCCTAAAACAAAAAATGATTACCTTGAAATACAGTTATTCGCCAATAACATTTTAGATGGCACTAAAGTTCCATTTCTTATTTTGGCAGTTTTGTGGATCTAACCAATGAATGCTTGGTTGGTGTTCTTTCACTCATCTAAAACTGTAACCCAAAACTTTTCCTGCTTAGAGTTATCAAATAAGAGTTATCTAAGAACAAATGTATCAGTTGACTATGTAAAGAATACTACTAAAATGTTTGTTTGTTTGTTTGTTTGTTTGTTTGTATGAAATAAGATCTCATGTCGCCCTAACTCATTTCAAACTTAGTATATGGTTGACAATAGACTTTTACACCTAACTCTCCTGCTTCCATCTCTCAAGTGCTGGGTTATGTACAACCATGAGTAGCTTTCATTAATTTGTTAACAACAATATATTTCCAAATATGAGTCATGCATACCTTCCATCACACCTTCCATCACACACAAAAAATATTATTTAATATACCAATTCCACCAACCTATGTTTAAAATGGTGTTTAATGAAGAAATAGTCAACTTAGTCTATTTACACCAATGGAAGAGAAGCAGAAGAGTGGCTGCTTATGCAGCAGAGTGGGGGTTTAAATATTTCCACTCATTTCCAGTTATCCAGTAGTTATGAAAAATACCTTAAAAGTGTAAAAATTCAATTAAATATTGAGATGATGATGAGCAAACTCTTCTATTTACTGTCTGGGCAAAAAATTAAACTCCCTCAGCTATTTCTAGAATATTCAACAATTTCTGGTGCTTTCACAGGTCATAAACAGATGAAAACATTCAGCAGTCCCATCAACTCCAGCACCATCACTGGCTTCATCCTCTTGGGTTTCCCTTGTCCCAGGGAGGGGCAAATCCTCCTCTTTTTGCTCTTCTCCATTGTCTACCTGCTTACCCTCATGGGCAACACTTCCATCATCTTTGCAGTATGCTGGGATCAGAGACTCCACATACCCATGTACCTCCTGCTGGCCAATTTCTCCTTCCTGGAGATCTGGTATGTCACCTCCACAGTCCCCAACATGTTAGCCAACTTCCTCTCTGACACCAAGGTCATCTCGTTCTCTGGATGCTTCCTGCAGTTCTATTTCTTCTTCTCCTTGGGTTCTACAGAATGCCTTTTCCTGGCAGTCATGGCATTTGATCGATACCTTGCCATCTGCAGACCTCTACATTATCCTACTCTCATGACTGGGAGCCTCTGCAACATCTTTGTGATCAGTTGCTGGGTGCTTGGTTTCCTCTGGTTCCCTGTTCCCATCATCATCATCTCCCAAATGTCCTTCTGTGGGTCCAGAATTATAGACCACTTCCTGTGTGACCCAGGCCCTCTATTGGCCCTCACCTGTTCCAGAGCCCCAGTGATGGAGGTTTTCTGGACAATTATAACATCTCTTATCCTGTTCATCCCTTTCCTCTTCATCATGGGATCTTATATATTCGTCCTAAGAGCCGTGTTTAGAGTTCCTTCAAGAGATGGACAAAAAAAGGCTTTCTCCACTTGTGGGTCTCATCTCACAGTAGTTTTACTCTTTTATGGCTCAGTGATGATAATGTATCTGAGCCCGACTTCTGAGCATGAAGCTGGAATGCAGAAGCTTGTGACTCTATTTTATTCTGTGGTTACTCCACTCATTAATCCTGTGATATACAGTCTGAGAAACAAAGATATGAAACATGCCCTGCAGAAGATTTTAAGAACATAAACATTAGAATTTTAAGCAACCAAAACACATTTTACCACATATACATATATTTGAATATATTGAATTCATATATATATATATGTGTGTGTGTGTGTGTATATGTATGTATATATACATATGCACACGCTTACATATACATATACATATGCACACGAATGATTAACTTGTGCCATTTACAGCAACATAAATAACATGGAAAAACATTGTGTGAAATAAAATATGTCAGTTATTTAAAGTCAAATTCTGCATGTTCTCACTTAGGTGTACAAAGTGTTTTTTAAAAAAAATGAATAGGATGCTGATGTCAAGAAGTGCTTACTGACAGGAGCCTCATATAGCTGTCTCCTGAGAGACTTGGCCAGAGCCTTACTGATGCAGATGCTTGCAGCCAACCATTGGAATGAGCATGGGAACCCCAATGAAAGTGTTAGGGGCATGACTGTAGGATCTGAAGGGACTTGCAACTCCATAGGAAGAGCAGCAATATCAACCAACCAGACTTACCAGAGCTCCCAGAGACTAAATCACCAACCAAAGAGTACACATGGAAGGACCCATGGCTCCAAGTGCATTTGCAGCAGAGGATAGCCTTATCTGACATCAATGTGAGGGGAGGCCCTTTGCCCAGTAAAGGCTCAGTGCCCAGTGTTGGGGAATTCTAGAGTGGTGAGGCAGAAGTGGGTGTATGGGTCGGGGAGCACCCTCATAGAAGCAGGAGGAGCAATGGGATAGAGTATTTGCAGAAAGAATAACATTTGAAATGAAAATAAATAAAATAACCAATAAAAATGCAAAATAATAAATAAAAAATAAAAAAGGAATAAGATGTTTCCCAGAGACTAAGAAGTATAAGGAGAAGCAATATGGCTAGTATATGCAGTGGGTACAGTTGGATAGTTACTCAGTATATATGTTTGGTAGGATAATAAAATGTTTGACAAATATTAATTCTATTTCAAACAAAAAGACTGAGATTGGAATGTTCACAACACAAAAAAATCAGACAAACATTTATACAATTACATAGAAATTATATACATTGTACTCATATAGTGAATGTCACCTTGGATCTACAAATATATACAGTTATTATAACAAACATATAGAACTAAACAGCTTAAAGCATGTCTGTAATCTGAGAACTTGAAAGGTAGAACTGGAGGATCAGAATTTCAAGGGAGCTTGGATATATAGTAAGATCATGTTTCATAAAACGAAATGAAGAACAGGATGGTCCATGCCTGAGATACTTATATTTCCTGTTGATATAGTGAATCACATTACCAAAAGTAGTTTAGGAAAGAGAAAGAATTCTTTCTATAAGGATTGTGTATATAATCCATCACTCTATGGAGCCAAGACAAGATAATAAAGGAGAAAACTAGAGGCAAGCACTGAATCAGAGACCATGAAGGATTATAGTCTACTTGCTTGCTTCCTGTAGCTTTCTTAACCTGCTGTCTTCTAAAACCCAGGACCACCTGCCCAGGAATAGCACCACGCACAGTGGAGTGGAGCTTCCCACCTCAGTCATTAATCATTAATGAATAAAATGCTGCACAGATAGGCTTGTAGGCCAATCCAACCGAGGCTAATTCTAGATGACTATAATTTATGTCAAGTAGACAAAACATAACCAATACATATGATCACTTGCCAACTTGACTTATAAACTCATTGCTATTAAATAACCTTTCCTTTCTTTAATCTTAAGCCTTGGTGTTAATATAATGATATAAAACACAACCTAAATTTTTAAAACTTCCTCTTCAGAAAGTTGTCTTCTGTATCAATGAGTATAAGGCTATGCCCTCATTTTATGTTCTTAATTGCTAATAATAATCAAAAATGTATTGCTTTTATTTTATACAGTATAACCATTGTCCCCTCTAAATCCCCCTCCCACAGTTCCTCATCCCATTCTTCTTCTCCTGTCTCCAAGAGGATGCTCCCCACCAGGCCTCCCTACACCCTGGGGCCTCAAGTCTCTAGAGGGTTAGGCACATCTTCTCCCACTGAGGCCAGACCAGGCAATTCTTTGCTATATTTGTGTTGGGGGCCTCAGACCAGCTCTTGTATGCTGCCTGGTTGGTGGCTCAGCATCTGGGAGATCTCAGGAGTCTGGATTAGTTGACACTGCTAGTCTTCCTATGGGGTCACCCTCCTCCTCAGCTTCTTCAAGTCTTCCCTTAATTCAACCACAGGGGTCCCCGACATCAGAAAAATGATTGGGTGTAATTATCTGCATCTGTCTCAGTCAGCTGCTTATTGGTCTTCTCAGAGGACAGCGATGCTAGGATCCATTTTTGTTGCTAGTTCTTAGTGATTTTTGCATATTTTGAGGATTTTTTTATACCAGCTCCATTTTTCTTTTTTTTTTTTTCAACTTTTATTAGATATTTTCTTCATTTACATTTCAAGTGTTATCCAGAAATTTCCCTATATCCTCCCCCCTCCCGGCCCTGCTACCCGACCCACCCGCTCCCACCCCCTGGCCCCGGCGTTCCCCTGTATTGGGGCATATAAAGTCTGCATAACCAAGGGGCCTCTCTTCCCACTGATGGCCAACTAGGCCATCTTCTTCTATATATGCAGCTAGAGACACGAGCCCAGGGGGTACTAGTTAGTTCATGGTTATTCTTCCACCTATAGGGTTGAAGACCCCTTCAGCTCCTTGGGTACTTTCTCTAGCTCCTTCTTCCTTGGGAACCCTGTGTTCCATCTAAAAGCTGACCGTGAGCTTCCACTTCCATGTTTGCCTGGGATTGGTATGTTTTCCCCCGAGATCGCTATATCCGGGCCCTTTCAGCACCATCTTGCTGGCATATGATATAGTGTCTATGTTTGGTGACTGATTGTGGGATGGATCCCTGGCAGCCGCAGTCGTTGGGACCATCCTTTGGATTGCAGCTCCATTTTTCAATCATTGGATTTCAATCATTGCATCATTTGTTTTGTTGCAGTTTTATTTTTGTTTATTTTGTTTTGTTTATTTATGTTTATTTTGTTTTTTCTTTTTCTCTATTTTTACACTTTGATGGGGCTTTTTTTTACCTCTTTATATTATCTGTATATTAATCCACGGTTGGATGTATAGCTGGTAATGATGTTTTCTATTATGTGAGCTTCCTCTTACCGGGCTTTAGTTTCCTTGGCTGTGATGAAGCTTTTCTGTTTAGTAAAGTTCTATTTATTAATAGTTGTCCTTACAGCCACAAGAACAGACTCCCATCTTTTACATCAAAAATGACAGGAAATAACACTAACTTTTCTTTGATTTCTCTTAACATCAATGGACTCAATTCCCCAATAAAAAGGCATAGGCTACACAAACAAGACCCAACATTTTGCTGCTTACAGGAAACCCACCTCAAAGACAAAGACAGACACTACCTCAGAGTAAAAGGCTGGAAAACAATTTTCCAATCAAATGGCTCCAAGAAACAAGCAGGAGTAGCCATTCTAATATCGAATAAAATTGACTTCCAACCCAAAGTTATCAAAAAAGACAAGGAGGGGCACTTCATACTCATAATCAGCCACCAAAAATAAACACTATCGCATATGCCAGCAAGATAATGCTGAAAGGGCCCTGATATAGCCGTCTCGTGGGAGGCTATACCAGTGCCTGGCAAACACGGTCAGCTATTAGTTGGAACACAGGACTCCCAAGGAAAGAGCTAGAGAAAGTGCCCAAGGAGCTGAAGGGGTCTTCAACCCTATAGGTGGAAGAATAACATGAACTAACTAGTTCCCCCTGTGCTCATGTCTCTAGCTGCATATATGGAAGAAGATGGCCTAGTTGGCCATCATTGGGAAGAGAGGCCCCTTGGTCATGCAGACTTTATATGCCCCAGTACAGGGGAACACCAGGGCCATTATGTGGGAGGGGATGGGTAGGGGAGCAGGGTGGGGATGGGGGAGGGTATGGGGAACTTTCTGGATAGCACTTGAAATGTAAATGAAGAAAATATCTAATAAAGAAAAAATAATTTTAAAAAATGGGGTACAGAGCTAAACAAAGAAGTCTCAACTGAACAATGCCAAAGGGCTGAGAAGCACCTTAAAAAATGTTTGAAATCCTTAATCATCAGAGAAATGCAAATCAAGACAACCCTGAGATTCTACCTCACACCAGTCAGAATGTCTAAGATCAAAAATTCAGGTGACAGCAGATGCTGGCGAGGATGTGGAGAAAGAGGAACACTCCTCCATTGCTGGTGGGATTGCAAGCTGGTACAACCACTCTGGAAATCAGTCTGGTGGTTTCTCAGAAAACTGGACATAGTACTACTGGGAGATCCAGCAATACCTCTACTGGGCATATATCCAGAAGATAGTCCAACTGGTAACAAGGACACAAGCTCCACTATGTTCATAGCAGCCTTATTTATAATAGCCAGAAGCTGGAAAGAACCCAGATGTCACTCAACAGAAGAATGGATACAGAAAATGTGGTACATTTACACAATGGAGTACTACTCAGCTATTAAAAACAATGAATTTATGAAATTCTTGAGTAAATGGATGTATCTGGAGGACATCATCCTGAGTGAGGTAACCCAATCACAAAAGAAGTCACTTAATATGCTCTCACTGATAAGCGGATATTAGCCCAAAAACCTAGAATGCCCAAGATACAATTTCCAAAACACAAGAAAATCAAGAAAGACCAATGCATGGATACTTCATTCCTCCCTATAATAGGGATTAAAATATGCATGGAAGGAGGTGCAGAGACAAAGTTTGGAGCTAAACGAAAGGATGGACCACCCAGAGAGTGCCCCACCCGGGTTGTCCATCACATAATCAGCCACCAAATGCAGACACTACTGCATACACCAGCAGGACATTGCTGAAAGGACCCTGATATAGCTGTCTCCTGGCAGGCTTTGACAGTCTCTGACAAATACAGAAGTGGATGCTCACAACCATCTATAGGGCAGAACACAGGGTCCCCAATGTAGGAGCTAGAGAGAGTACCCAAGAGCTGTAGGGGTCTGCAACCCTATAGATGGAACAACAATATGAACTAATTAGAACCCCCAGAGCTCATGTCTCTAGCTGCATATGTATTAGAAGATGGCCTAGTTGGCCATTATTCGGGAAGAAAGGCCCTTGGTTTAGCAATGTTTATATGCCCCAGTACAGGGGAATGCCAGGGCCAAATAGTGGGAGTGGGAGGGGAGAGGAGCAGGGCGGGGGCAGGGTATAGGGGACTTTTGGGATAACACTTGAAATGTAAATGAAGAAATTCTCTAATAAAAAAAAGAAAAAGAAAAGCATATATAATTTTTTAAAATGCCTTTAAAACAAAAAATTGACTAATGAGCGCTGATGGAAAAAAATAATGTTCCGCAGCATCAAAGAAAGAAAGAGAGAGAGAGAGAGAGAGAGAGAAAGAATGAAAGAAAGAAAGAAAGAAAGAAAGAAAGAAAGAAAGAAAGAAAGAAAGAAAGAAAGAAAGAAAAGAAGTAGTTACATCAGTGTGTATTGAAGTAACTGAAGACTTCCAAAAGGAGACATGGACTATTGGTAAGTTGACAGACTTGAGACAGGAGCCAAGTGAGCAGAGATCTCAGAGTTCTACCCCAAGTGTTGCATAAAATTAAAATGTATGTTATCCTTCTCACAGTGGGAAGTTGGAGGCAGGAAGATCTGAAGTGCAATGCAACCTGCTGATACATACTGTGTTCATGATGTGTGTGGACTACATGAAACATTGTCATGTAGAAATTTAATTTAAAAATTAAAGAAACAATGAAGGTGAAAGAGAGGAAGGAAGGAAGGAAGGAAGGAAGGAAGGAAGGAAGGAAGGAAGGAAGGAAGGAAGAAAGAAAGAAAGAAAGAAAGAAAGAAAGAAAGAAAGAAAGAAAGAAAGAGAGAGGAGACAGACATTTCGAAAGTTACAACAGTAGAATCTTCCTAAAATACATACATACACATTTATAAAGAGAGCTAAAATAGAGCTGCTCCATTTGGGATAATAAAATTTCTTCTAGATACAAGACATTAACAAGTAAAAAGGCTATTGGTAGTAATAAGTTACTTCTTGGAGTTGCTAGTCAGAATGTTCCCATAGACCCCTAAACCTTAAAGGATGAAGCCATTGCTTATATTTATTTTCCAGAATATGATAACCTTGTTACTGGAGGCACCTAACATTTGTTTTAGAGAACATAGAGAAAACAAGCTGGATTCGACCTAGAAACTTCATCTGTACTGGCTAACATTCATTGTGCGGGAAAGTGCTGCAAAAGTTACCAGAAATAACTAATCACTAGTCATAAACAGCTGTGATGACTTTCTGGTAAAATAATGATCAGCCTGGCAAGACAGGATGACTGGTGCAGTACTGGCACAAAGTCATGAGTACCAATAACTTTCTTGTGAGACTTAAAACCTGATCCATAAGGTAAAGCCTGTAGGTACCATGGTGATGAGGACCAAGAACATGTATCTCGACAGATTATAAGTCCAAGAGGAGAACCTACTATTATTCTGCTAAATAAATGTACTATTAATTTGGTTCCTATTGAATTATTATTAGACCCTTACATGCCTCAACCCACATCAGAAAATCTAGCTTTTTTGTAGATAGTTAACCACACAAAGATCTACAACTGGGAAAGATGGAAAAAAAGAGAGTAAAATTCACCTTGCTAAATGGTAAATCATTCTCGCACCCCTACCTCCAAAAGTTCAAAGATTATTGGGGCAGAAGGGGCAAAAATGTTGCAAGAGACAGAGCTAGTGTATGACTATAAGGAAAGACTGTTTCCCAAATAGAGCAGAACAGTTGCATGTAAGAATTCCCAGTAATTGTGATAACAGTCAGAAGACATACATGCTCAAGATGAACAAATATTCTAAAATGGAAAAAGTTGGAAATGAAGTCTGTCCCTAGCTGAGGAGTTATTAGCAATTGATAGCTTCTCGGAAAGAAATGATCAGGTTTCTTTAAGAATATGGCTCCTGGTAGTTGAATCATATTAGATTAGAAGGCCACACATCCAACAGTGTAAGGGAAACACAGATTGAACTGGATGAATTTTAATAAATTAGGACACAAATTTGAGTGAGTGGGGAAACAGATGGATTTTGTAGAACTTAGAGTAGAGAATACGATCAAAATACATTACACAGATTCCCAAAGAGCTAATGAAAACATGAGAAAAGAATGAAAAAGAAAACTAACTTTATTAGGGATGAAGAATTCTTGAACCTCACCCACCCCATATTGAAGTTGCAGTGCAAATTCCTACACAATGACCCTAGGGTGATATCCTCACATGTACATCCTCATACCTGGTAAATTATCCACAAGACTCAACTGCTGTGATTGCAAGGAGGGAGAAGTCACTATAATGGTACAAAAAAAAATGTGTAGTTTATGATTAAACTTCACAGACTCATCCAATATTCCCCAGTGAATATCTTTCTAGAAAGTAGAAGGATCTTTCATCATAAGCCAATATGGAATTTAACTTGTCACAAGGTTAATAAACTTCTGTTAAACCAGCTATACAGTGCTTTGTAAGCATATTACAAAGTGTCCAGAACAAGTTTGATGAGTGACTGATGAACTTAACAATTCTCTCTCTAAAGACCTCTAAGAGATTAAGACCCAAGAAAATGAATGATTTCCTTACCCTTGGGTGAAAATAAGAATCAGAAATTAAGGCACAATGCCCAGAGGACAGGAGTGAGCAAGAGAATAAATATTAGAGAGCTGTGTCTCTAACACAAAAGAATGTTCAAAAAACAGAACACGTTCAGTCTAACGTTCCAGGGTCCTGGAGAAAATGCTCCACTGAACTTCATGATTCACTTTGGCACTAGTCTTCAAGCTGGCTATTATGATGTCAGCTAACTCTGCCCTCAGATACTCCTGGAAGAAGCTCTGTGAGAAACTTCTCTTGATATCCATTCTTCCAGTTCAAGAAAGAAGGTAATGTAGTGCTTAACTAAGTATAATAGTAAAATGTAGCTGGTAAATTTATGCCTCTGAAAAAAGTTCACTGTTCACATTGTGAGTGTCTGATATAGGCACAGTGCACCTTGTCTATTCAGTACCTCACTCAGTGGACTTCATAATAGTACTATCAGGAAGGCATTATCATATATAATTGATATTAGATGAAATTAAAAGAAATATTTGCTCATAGAATTATTCTCAGTTGTGTATTATCACCCATAATCCAGACTGGGGTCTCATTTTCCATGACAATACTGCTTTTAGAATACCTAGATGGATATTCTTGAGAGTTTGATTTTATAAGGACCATAGAGAGGGATAACTGGATGCCAGATGCTTGAAACATATTATGCATCTAATTCCCACAACAAATGGCATGGGTAGACCTCTCACCATCCATTTTCCAAAGGAGAAATCAACATATGTAAAAATAATATCTTGTCTATAATATACTGCCCTCAAGCCCCACTGGTCTAGCCTTGGAATGTGTGCCTTTGCACACATCCTTTTTAGGCCAGTAAAACCATGGAATATGCTGACATATTCATTATCTAATTGGTGGGAAGTTGACTAGTGAATATATAAAACGTTGGCTCTACTTTGCTTCTAGGACATAGCTTTAAAGGGATAGAAAGTAACCATGAAAAACACCCAGGACATTACATGATTGTCTAGAATTCCACAAAGCCCTGAAGTCTTACTTTTGTGTCCCACTTCCTAGGACACAACAGAAAGTGGCCAACACTAGAAGGAACATGACAATTCACAACAATATGTTAGCAGAGGAGATTCTTTCATATTTAAGCAATAACTGACAAAAATTGAGTAACAGCAATCTAATGAAAACACCTTTTCCTTAACTCACATCTAATTTTATTAGCACTGAAAGCTTTCAAAAGGTTCCTATTTTCCTGGAAACTATCTTAAAGCTTATCCTTGGGAAACTACCCTGAGAGGGAGCTTCATAAAACAACACACTGCATGATGTTGATACAAAACTCATAGCTTCCAACTTAATATTGACAAGAAATAGACTACATGAATAACTATAGCCTAGAAACAGATATAAGAGTTGCCCAAAAAAAGACAAGTTGCTCTTGGAAAATTCTTACATGATATTTTATTGATTGCACAATAAAGAAATTTATAAATTTAGTCATTTATTAAACATATATGTATCAGACTCTTAGTGAATGTGGGAGTTAAGTATCTTTTGATCCATTACTTTCCAAAAAGTTGTGTCTGATAAAACTGGACCTGAGAAGTCAGGAAACAGTCTTCAAGAGAGAGGAATAGTAAATCTACTAAGAATTAATCCTTGAATCAAATCAAAATTACCAGACTCTATGATCTGGGTGTGACTTCTCTTTTCTTCCATCCACTGAATCTGACATAGCATTTACCTATGACATAATGGAAATATTATACCTAAAGCTGAGATAGTCAAGAACATGGGATGGCCTAAAGAAGAAAGGATTTCTATTGAGGAAAATATATAGTTTGGCTGTCCAATCATAGTCTTTGATTAGATTGTATGTTTCTCCCTTGTCGATAGATATCTGTACTATATTAAATACTTTTATATATTTTCAAATTTTGATATATTTGATATTTTAAATATTTGATATTTAGTGTACTTGAAATAGATTGTTATCATTTACTTCTAGATTGACTTCTGGAAAACTTGATTCTATATTTATAAACTCATGAGGAGTAATTAGTTCTAATTCTAAGGGAGATTTGCCATAATTATAATTATTACTAGTGATTGATAATTTTAAGTATCTTGCTAGGTTGGTAGTACATTAGGTTTCAAGATAACAATACAGTACTGCTTTGAAATACTTGCTAACAAAATTGTCTTATCCCATAAACGAGGATAGAAACAAAAAGCCAGACATATAAATCAAGATAGGCTTGTGTGGTTTAATCAAATCTTATTTCTTATTTTATAATTAGAGAAGGAAATTGTGCTACAGTAGGAGTCACTTTGTACTATTGTTCATTTGTCCTTACAAGAGAATATTACTATTAAAGTTTTCATAACAATAAAAATCAATTCAATTTGAAAAAATTGAATCACAATTTTTGTCACAATTAAAATCACTTTCAAAATTTCAAAACAACTAATATCTCTTAATCAATAAAAACAGCTATGGGCTCTCAAGTTATAAAATACAATGAAGTTTGCAATGGAGACTGATTCCTACAGTTGGGAAACCAAAAAATCAACTAAATCTGAGAATATTTCTAACAAAATCTAAAGTTACTCTGAGGTTGCAGAAGTCTGAATGTGTCATAGTGCTTCTCAGAGCCTTGATTCTATAATCAGGTAACCTGCGTTTGAAACTTGAAAACCTAATCAGTGGAAGGAGAGAAACAAAACCTGTTAGAAGTCCTCTCATCTGCACATGTGCACTGTGGCATATATGTATTCACAAATGAACACATGCATGCACATTTATGTATCCACAAACACACACACATACATATATACATATATTCATACATACACTAATTACATAAATAAAAGTATAAATGTAACTGTGAAACAAAATTAGCATAATTTTGATTAGTTAGTATTATGCCAAAAGAAAGTCAAATATCTTTGAAAATTTTTTGAAAATCTAAATATTAATAGATTTAAGAACTATAAAAATCAGAATTAGTAGAAGTGTTGCAAGAAGGGCTTTGACTTTAGTTACTTGGAGTATTCAACTGTAGATGTTATTGAAGATGTATATCACTCAGCTTTTCTAAAGTTTATGTGAGAATGACATGAAGACACTGAGAAGAAGCTTAAGAAAAGAAGTACAAACCTAAGAGTTCTTTTTCTGAAATGTTGTATGAATGGAAGTGGTTACATGGACTTATAGGCTTGTTTATCTGTATACTGAAGGAAGTATTTGCTGTGGAGTATTTTCCAATCAGTGAAATCACCTTGTGTTAATTCTTGTTCATGTAGTTATTTGTTTCCCAGGAACTCACAGTGGAAATTCTGGAACCAATTCTGAACACTTAATTATGATTTAAGGCCTCTTATAATAAATAGTACATGTCTCTCTCTAATGGCAACACTAGGTCTTTACTACAGTACTTTATTTTTTTCAATTTTTTTATTAGATATTTTCTTAATTTACATTTCAAATGCTATGCCCTCCCACTGCCCTGTTCCCCTGCCCACCCACTCCCACTTCTTGGCCCTGGCGTTCCCCTGTAGTGAGGCATATAAAGATTACAATACCAATATAAGGATTACAATCCTCCCAATGATGGCCGACTAGGCCATCTTCTGCTACATATGGAGCTAGAGACACGAGTTCTGGGGGTTCCCGTTAGTTCATATTGTTGTTCCTCTTCTAGGGTTGCAGACCCCTTCGGCTCCTGGGGTTCTATCTCTAGCTTCTCCAATGAGGGTCCGTGCTCCATCTTATAGATGACTGTGGGCATCCACTTCTGTACGAGACAACTATATCAGGGTCTCTTAAGTAGACACTTGCTGTCCTATGCAATAGTGTCTGAGTTTAGTGACTGATTATGGGATGGATCCCCCAGTGGGTTAGTCTCTGTATGGTCCATCCTTTCATCTTAGCTCTAAACTTTGTCTCTGTAACTCCTTTCATGGGTTTTTTGTTTCCTATTCAAAGGAGGAATGAAGTATCTACGCGCTGGTCTTCCTTCTCAATTTTCTTGTGTTTTGCAAATTGTATCTTGGGTATTCTAAGTTTCTGGGCTAATATCCATTTATCAGTGAGCGAATATCCAATGATTTCTTTTGTGATTGGGTTACCTCACTAAGATTATGTCCTCCAGATACATCCATTTGCCCAAGAATTTCATAAATTCATTTTTTAATAGCAGAATAGTACTCCATTGTGTAAATGTACCACATTTTCTGTATCCATTCCTCTGTTGAGGGAGATCTGGGTTCTTTCCAGGTTCTGGCTATCATAAATAAGGCTGCTATGAACATAGTGGAGCATGTGTCCTTTTGACCAGTTGGAACATCTTCTGGGTATATGCCCAGGAGAGGTATTGCTGGATCCTCTGGATCCTCATACTATGTCCAATTTTCTGAGAGTACTTTATTTTTTATGAAACATCAAGCAGTTACTTTCTGAGGAAATATCCAGCATTTTCCAACAGGGACAGATATTTGAATCAGACAAATTATGGGGATGATTTTGGCTAAGGAAATATCACTTTAGTCATTTTTAAAATGTAGCATCATTTATATATTTAACTATTAATTTAGAAGTTCAGAAAGGTAGTACAGAAAGACAGACTGAAGATTTGAACAATATGCAAAATTTTATAAATATTCTTAAATGTTTAGAGTTTTTATTATTCTATTACTTTCAATTCTGTATGTGTATATAGTGCACTCTGTTCACACTCAGCTCTCCACCTTCATTTATCTCTTTTCTTTCTCAACAACCTCCTTCTTATCAGGAGTCTGCCTGCCACTCCTGTATCTTTTTGCTGTGTGGCCAAATGGATTTAACCAAGACCACCAATGTAGGGATGTGTTTGGAGCTATGAATTGGAACATGAGCTCCAACATTGAACACAATAACTTCTCTTCCCTCAGAATTAATCAACTGGTAATGACTGCCCTTGGAGGGGCTAGAACTCACGAGGCCCTCCTTCTCCATGACTGCATTCTGTCCAACCTAGTCATGTGCAAGCCATAGTAGGCAATCCTAGAGCTGAGAGTTCATGAATATGAGGCAGCCATGTCGTTCCCAGAGGATAGCATTGCACTGTGTTCCTCATCACTGTGTGGTTCTTACATTCCATTTTACTCCCTTTTTCATAGGGTTCTGGAGCTTTGGAAAATGTGATATATGTGTTAATATTTTAGTGTGTACATTTTCCTAGGCCTGACTAAGATCAGATAAAGCCTTTCAAAAACTAATATTTTCTCCAGTTTGTTCCTAAATTACACAATTAACAACCTGTATTTTACCAACAAGTGACAAGGAACTGGATGCCAGGAAAGACAGATATCAAAAACACAAAAGACCCAGTTGTTCATCTCATCTCTGGCTGTGCTACAAAGTAGAAAACTCATTCATCCCTATGATACCCTCAATTCCTGTAGCAAATGTGATGCTGTAGGAGGGGACCCATCATAGTGGCTATGTTCAGTGGCTGTTCTTAGTGGCCCCTAGTACAGAAAAGTATTTTAAGTGATATAACAGAGTTGTTTATTTATTAAACAGTCCTGGATGTTACAAACATAATAGAATCTCAAAAAAGATTTGATTTGCATTTTCCTGGTGGCTAGGAACATTGAACATTTCTTTAAGTGTTTCCCAGACATTTGAGATTGCTCTATTAAGAATTCTGTTTAGATTTAACTAGCTTAGCTGTCAAATTGATGAGAATTATCTGGGAAGAGAGTCTCTATGAGGTGTTATGTCCAGTGTGCAGGGTCTTCATTATGCCACTGTGGGTGGTTCCATTCCATAGGCAAGGGATTCTAAACTGTGTGTGGGTGAAGAAAATGAGTTGAACATTGACAATGATGCATTAATAGCAACCTCAAATTGCTGGTGCCTTGACATCCCCACTGTAATCAACTACAACCTTCAGCTATAAGGTTGCTTTTCTCAAGGTATTTTCTTATGGCAACAGAAATGAAATGGAACCAGAAAACTTTCATAGGATACTAAGCTAGAATCAAAAAAGTAGTAGATTAGGTGAGATTTCCAGGCAAAGATAAATGTAAAGAAAATATCTAAGCAGGAATGAAACAAGATTCTTCTACAGAAAGAAATCCTGTAGAGATGAAAAAAATGGAAAATGTGGTGGAACACCATGAAATAGAAACTAGAAAATAAATAGGTAAAGTCCAGATTATTTCTTTTTTCTTTTTATTACTTTTGAAAATTTTTTTCCAACTTTTATTAGATAATTTCTTCATTTACATTTCAAGTGTTATCCAGAAAGTTCCCTATACCCTCCCCCCTCCGGGCCCTGCTCCCCTACCCACCCGCTCCTACATCTTGGCAATGGCATTCCCCTCTACTGGGGCCCCTTGGTCATGCAGATTATTTCTTATTAGTCATTCTACTTGTTTACGTCTCAAATAATACCCCACTTCCCAGTTACCTCTCCGCAGGCCCCCATTCCACATCAACCCTCTTCCCGCTCCCCTTTGCTTCTATCAAATTGCTCCACCACATACCCTCTCCCACTCTACTGCTCCAGCATCCCCCTTTGCTGGGGCATCAAACCTCCCCAGGGCCAAGGGCCCCCCTTCGCCAGGACCAAGGGCCTCCCCTCCCATTGATGTCAGACAAGCCTATCCTCAGTGACATTTGTATCTGGCACCAAGGATCCCTTCATGTACACTCCTTGGTTGGTAGTCTAGTCCTTGGGAGCATTGGGTAGTCCAGAAGATAGATTATTTAGGGGTCCATGCATAATAAATTGGTGTTTAGATTTTACACTAGGGCAGGAAAGTTCCAAAAAAAATATGTTCTCTGATCAAACTATGAAGAGTCAGTATGTGTACTGCATGACTATGAAAAACCAGAGGGGATCATTCAGGTAGATTTCCTTTTCTCTCTCTCTGTGTGTGTGTGTGTGTGTGTGTGTGTATGTGTGTGTGTGTGTGTGTTTATTAGATATTTTCTTTATTTACATTTCAAATGTTATCCTGAAAGTTCACTATACCCTCCCCCCACCCTGATCCCCCACCTGCCCACTCCCACTTCCTGGCCCTGGCATTCCCCTGTACTGGGGCATATAAAGTTTGCAAGACCAAGGGGCCTCTCTTCCCAATGATGGCCAGCTAGGCCATCTTCTGCAACATATGCATCTAGAGACACGAGCTCTGGGAGTACTGTTTAGTTCATATTGTTGTTCCACCTAAAGGATTGTAGACCCCTTCAACTCCTTGTGTAATTTCTCTAGCTTCTCCATTGGGTGCTCTGTGTTCCATCCTATAGATGAATGTGAGCATCCCCGTCTGTATTTGCCAGGCACTGGCATACCCTTACTTGAGATAGTTATATCAGGGTCCTTTCAGCAAAATCTTGCTGGCATATGCAATAGTGTCTGGATTTGGTGGCTGATTATGGGATGGATCCCCGGGTGGGGTAGTCTCTGGATGGTCCATCCTTTCGTCTTAGCTCCAATCTTTGTCTCTGTAACTCCTTTCATGGGTTTTTTGTTTCAGGTAGATTTTCTAACATTCCAGAGATATGATAATGGAGGCTTGAACCTGAGGTACACAGAGTGACATAGGAGTAAGACCAGCCAAGGAATCAATATATATATATATATATATATATATATATATATATATATATATATATATATATATATATATATATATATATATAATGGTTCTGTTTATTTTGTTTTTTTTAATTAGAGAGTTTCTTCATTTACATTTCAAGTGTTACCCAAAAGTCCCCTATACCCTCCCCCCGCCCTGCTCCCCTACCCTCTCACTCCCACTACTTGGCCCTGGCATTCCCCTGTACTGGGGCATATAAACATTGCTAGACCAAGGGCCTTTCCCCAATAATGGCCAACTAGGCCATCTTCTAATACATATGCAGCTAGAGACATGAGCTCTGGGGGTTCTGATTAGTTCATATTGTTGTTCCAATCAGATATTTAATCAGTTATCTATGCTTTCAAAATAAATAGTCAAAATAGATGTTGGTCCATATATTGAGAACTTAGAAAAATTGGTAAAACTACTTATATCAAACCACACAGTTAGTATTATGCAATAATTTTAGTTGATTTTATTTATTTACATTCCAAAGGTTGTCACCCTTTCCAGTCCCCCTCCATGAGCCTCCCTACCCAATACTTCCTCCCCTTGGCCCCTTTGCCTACCCACCCACTCTAGCCTCACCCCTCTAACACTCTCCTCTCTGGGGCATCAAACCTCCACAGAGCCAAGTGTATCCCCTCTAGCTGAGGCCAGATAAGGCAGTCCTGTGCCACATATGTAACAGGAGCCATGGACTGGACCATGTATTCTCTTTGGTTGGTGTCTTACACCCTGGGAGATTTGAGAGGTTCTGTTAGTTGATACTATTGTTCTTCCTATGGGCTTGCAATCCCCTACAGCTCTTTCAGTCCTTCCCCTAACTCTTCCACTGGGGTCCCCGGGCTCAAACCTATGGTTGGCTGTGAGTATCTACATCTGCTCTAGTCAGGTACAGGACAAGCCTCTCAGAGGACAGCTATGGCAGGCTCCTGTCTGCAAGCACATCATGACATCAGCGTGTCAGGGGTTTATTGTCGGTGCATAGGATGGATCCCAAGGTGAGATCAGTCTCTGCATGGCCTTTTCTTCAATCTCTTCTCCACTAGTGGTCCCTGTGATTTCTTTTGACAGAAGCAATTCTGATCAGAAATTTTGAGATGAGTGAGTGGCCTCATCCCTCCAACCCATTATTAGCACAGTGGAAATTTTTGTGAATAGAACACCAATGGCTCAGACTCTTAGATCAACAATTGATAAATGGGACCTCATAAAACTGAAAAGCTTCTGTAAGGCACAGGACACTGTCTTTCTTTATTTTTATTTATTTATTTTTTTGAGACAGGGTTTCTCTGTATAGCCCTGGCTGTCCTGGACTCATTCTATAGACCAGGCTGGCCTCAAACTCAGAAATCTGCCTGCCTCTGCCTCCCAAGTGCTAGGATTAAAAGTGTGTACCACCATTACCAGGCCAAAAGACACTATCAATGGGGAAAAAAAACACAACCTGAAAATTGACAATAAATCTTTACTAATTCTACATCTGATAGAGGGTTATTATAGAAAATATACAAAGAACTAAAAAAGTTAGAATCCAGAAAACCAAATAACTCAAATTTTAAAATGGAGTACAGAGCTAAAAAAGAATTCTGAACTGAGGAATTCAAATAGCCATGAAGCACCTAAAGAAATGTTCAACATCTTTAGCTATCTGGGAAATGCAACTCCCTACAACCTTCAGATTCCACCTTACACCAATCAGAGTGGCTAAGACAAAAAAAAAAATCCTCTGGTGACAGCAGATGCTGATGAGGATGTAAAGAAAGAGGAAAATCCTTCCACTTCCAGTGGGATTACAAGCTGGTACAACCACTCTGGAAACCATTCTGCCAGTTCCTCAGAAAACTGGCAATAGTTCTACCTCAAGACCCAGCTATACCTCTCTTGGGCATATACACAAAACATGCTCCACCATGTCACAAGGACATGTGCTCCACTTTGTTCATACGAGCCTTGTTTATAATAGCCAGAGGCTGAAAGAACCCAGTTGTCCCTCAACTCATGAATGGATACAGAAAATGTGGTACATTCACTCAATGTAATGCTAGTCAGCTATTAAAAACAAGGACATCATGAATTTTGCAGGCAAATGGATGGAACTAGGAAATATCATTGAGTGTGGTAACCCAGACCCAAAAGGACATATATGGTATATATTCACTAATAAGTGGCCATTATCTAAAAACCTCATTATATAAACACTGCAACTCAGACACAGTATAAATCTTTACAAGAAGGAAAGCCAAAGTATGGATGCTTCAATCCACTTAGAAGGGGGAATAAAATAATTACTGCATCCAGAGGGAGTCAGAGTCCTCAATGAGAGAGGAGTTGATTTTTTAAGTTATCATTTCTTTAAGTTAAACTACAAATACAGACACTTAATGATTTGTATGTATGTGTATGACTGATATCTTAGCTTTTGTTATTAAATAGCTTGAATTTATTAGTTACATAAATCTTGTTGGTGTCCTTCCTGCCACTTATCAGTAAAGACTGTACCAAACATCCCAGGATTCTTTCTTGAAATATATACAAAAGACAACAAAAATTAGGGTAAAATTTTTCTTTTAAAATGATGTACATCCTGAGTGATATTTTTAATTTTTTTAAATATGAGATACATGTGCAATTTGATTTATATTCTCTCTCAAAAGAAATAGATACTTTGCCATTTGAAACCTGAATCTGAGGTCATGACAGATGAGTGTACATATCAGCACAAACACAGAAAGCAGTTCTCTACCTGCAGACAACTTTCCCCTTCTGCCCCACCCAATCTGCCGTAAATCCTAAAGTAATACAAAACTGGGTGATAAACTAGAATCTTGGAATCTTGTTTATTCTATTTAGATAATGTAAATGTCCTTGACAGAGGGTTAAAAGCAGTTTTTGTTTCTAGTTTGGGGATTGAAGTACAGTTTATTTCTAGATTTTTATTGGTAAAGATCAACCTCAGAGCTTCTTACAAGATGGGCAAGTACTCTAACATTAAGCTGCATCCGAGCTATAACTGAGCTGCATCCTAGTCCCAAATTAAAATTCTTCTGAGATACACACGTCGTAATGAGCCACTTCATCATGTCCATTTCATCAGATTATTGATATTGAATTTAGCTTTTTTTAAACCTGTCTTTAAGGTACTCATTAAGAGCTACTATAAATTTTTATGTATTTATACATGAATTTGTTACTTAAAGAAATAACTCAATAGATTAGGCTGAAATACAGATATTCGCCAATACTATTAGATTGCACTAAAATTCCATTTCTTATTTTGGCAGTCTTGAGAACCAGGCGACAAGATAATGAATGTTAGGTAGGTATTCTCCCATTGAGCTACAAATATACTGCAAAACTCTCACATTTTTCCTACTAAGAGTCATTAAAAACTCATCTAAAAACAAATGCACTGGGTGACTATTTAAAGAATAGTAATGAAATGTATTCACTTGTTTTTTCTTTCCATTTGTTTGTGTCATTATTTGTGTTTGTTTGTTTGTTTGTTTGTTTGAACCAAGATCTCATGTAACCCATGCTAAATTCAAATGTAGTCTATGCTTGACAAGGGCCTTGAACTCCTAACACTCCTGCTTCAACATTTCAAGTGCTGAGCTTACAGGTATGTACAACCATTAGCAGATTCCATTCATTTTTTCTTGACTAGAAGATATTTCTAAAAGTAAGAATCATGTGTATCTTCCAGTACATCCAAAATAATATTCATTGATATACTGATTTATGCTTACAGTGGTGTTTAATGAAGAAATAGTCATCCTGATCTATTTATATCAATGGAAGAGAAACAGATGACTGGCTGGTTATGCAGCACAGAATAGGGGCTTAATCTGCTTCCAATCATTTCTGAATATCCAGTGGTCAGAAAACTGCCTAGAAAACAATAAGGCTCCAATAAATACTGAACAGATGATGAGCAAACCACTCTGTGTCCTGTATGGGCAAAAATTAAACTCCCTCAGCTATTTCTAGAATATTAAACAATTTCTGATGCTTCACAGGTCACACAGAGATGAAAAAACTCAACAGCCTCAGCAACTCCAGCACCGTCACTGGCTTCATCCTCTTGGGCTTCCCCTACTCCAAGGAGGGGCAAATCCTCCTCTTTGTGATCTTTTTCATTGTTTACATACTCATTCTTATGGGCAATGCTTCCATCATCTATGCTGTGTACTGTGATCAGAGACTCCACACACCCATGTACCTCCTGCTGGCCAACTTTTCCTTCCTAGAGATCTGGTATGTCACTTCCACAGTCCCCAACATGTTGGCCAACTTCCTCTCTGATACCAAGGTCATCTCTTTCTCTGGATGTTTCCTGCAGTTCTATTTCTTCTTCTCCTTTGGTTCTACAGAATGTTTTTTCCTGGCAGTCATGGCATTTGATCGATACCTTGCCATCTGTAGGCCACTACATTATCCTTCTCTCATGACTGGGCGCCTCCGCAACACCCTTGTGATCAGTTGCTGGGTGCTTGGTTTCCTCTGGTTCCCTGTACCCATCATCATCATCTCTCAGATGTCCTTCTGTGGGCCCAGAATTATAGACCACTTCCTGTGTGATGCAGGTCCTCTTTTGGCCCTTGCCTGTTCCATATCCCCATTGATGGAGGTTTTCTGGACAATTATAATGTCTCTGCTCCTGGTTGTTCCTTTCCTCTTCATCATGGGATCCTACATATTGGTCCTAAGAGCTGTGTTTAGAGTTCCATCAAGAGATGGACAAAAAAAGGCCTTCTCCACTTGTGGGTCTCATCTCACAGTAGTTTCACTCTTTTATTGCTCAGTAATGAAAATGTATCTGAGCCCAACATCTGCGCATGAAGCTGGAATGCAGAAGCTTGTAACTCTATTTTATTCTGTGGGTACTCCACTGCTTAATCCTATGATATACAGTCTGAGGAACAAAGATATGAAAAATGCCCTGCAGAAGATTTTAAGAACATAAAAATTTTAAATTTAAACAAACAAATCATATTTAAGTATATATATATATATATATATATATATATATATATATATATATATATATAAAAATATATATACACACACACACATATATATATATATATATATATATATATATATATATATATATATATATATATATATATATATATATACCCTAGTATACATACATACATACATACATACATACATACATACTTCAATAACAAGAATAATTATGTTGTGGCATCTAAGGAATAATTAAATTAAGGAATAAAAGGAGATACTTTGTTTTAAGGAAAATATGTTAGTTATGGGAAGTCATATACCGCATGCTCTCATTTATGTGTAGAAAGTTGTTTAAAATGAATAGGGTATGTTTACCAGAGACTAGAAATCATAAGGAGAAGCAATACAGTTAGTGGTTGCAGCTGGTGGAGGTGGATAGTTACTCAATATCTGTATTTGACAATATAGTACGGTAAATATATCTATCAAATATGAATTCTGTTTCATACAAAAGGACTGAGATTTTGAGTGTTTGCAACATAAAAATATATTAAACATTAAGTAATATTTATGATAATTAAATTGATATTATATGCATTGCATCTTGCTTATATACTGAATGTCACTTTGTACTTTATAAGTGCGTATGATACTATACCAATTATGAATAAAAATATAGATCTATGTACATTAGAATATGTCTGTAACACCAGAACTTGAAAAATGGGACTGGAGGATCAGAATTTCAGGGGAGCTTGGATACATAGCAATATCATGTTACATTAAAAAAATAGAATAATATTGTGGTCCATGCCTATGATACTTACATATCCCCCCAAGAACAAAAAGCAATTTAGGAAAGAAAAGGATTACTTTGTTTATTTTTATTAGATATTTTCTTTATTTACATTTGAAATGTTATCCCCTTTCCTAGTTTCCCCTATGAAAATCCCCTATCCCCTCTACCCTTACCCTGCTCCATACCCCACCCACTCCTGCTTCCTGGGCCTGGCATTCACCTATACTAGGGTATATAGAATGAGAAGGATTACTTTGAATAAACATTATAATCCATTACTTTGTGGAACCAAGACAAGATTTTAAAGCATGAAACTGCAGGCAAGAACTGAACCAGAGACCATATTTTATTGGCATGCTTTCCATGACAGTCTTAACTTGCTTTCTTCTGCAAACCAGAAACACCACCCAGGAATACCATGACCCACTGTGGGATGGAAACTCCCACACAAATCATTCATCAAGAAAATGACATGTACATATGCCCATAGGCCAAACCTATGGAGGCTAATCCTAGGTGAGTAAAATGTATGTCAAGTAGACAAAGAATAACCAAAATGTATGATCACTTGCCAACCTGACACACAATTGCATTGCTATTAAGTAACCTTTAATAACCAAATGGATCAAATACCTCAACATAAAACCAGACACACTAAATTTGATACAAGAGTTCAGTAGTAAGGGAAAGAAGGAAATCTGCCACAAATAGGGCGGATGTTCCAGATACCAGGGGAGGACTCAGGGAGTCTATAGGTGTGGCCCTACCTGACACACCCCACAGTGGGAGATATAGAGCCTGTAGTGGCCACCTCCTCTGTCCAGGCAGGATTTCCAGTGGAGGGATAAGGACACCAATTTTCCCACAAAACCTTTGACTCAAAATGTGTCCTCCCTGAAATATGTGCAGAGACAAAGAGAGACAGAGGGAATAGCCTACTAAGAACTGGCCTAATTTGAGATCCATCTCATGGACAAGAACCAACCCTTTAAACCATTAATGATACTCTGTTGGGCTCTACCCAACAGCCAATGTAAACAGATGCAGATGTTTGGAAACAGCCAAACATAGGACCAAGTACAGAGAGGTTTGTGGAAGAGTTGGGGGAAGGTTGAGGGACTCAAAGGGGATACAGTTGCTAAAAAGAAAAAAAAACATCAGAGTCAATGAATATTAACCCTTGAGGGCTGCCAGAGCTTGAACCACAAACCAAAGAACAACCATGGACTGGACCAAGACATCACCTGCACATATGTACCAGATGTGCATCTTGATATTCATGTGGATCTCTCAAAAATAGGACCAGAGACTGTCCCTGAACCTGCTGCCTGCATTTCCCTAACTGAAATGCCTTGTCTGGCTTCAGTAAGAAAGTGTAAGCCTATTCCTTCAAAGGCCTGATTACCAGGATGGGGTGAAATCTAGTGGGCCTCTGCCTTCTCAGAGGACAAGAAAAGAAGGAAAGTCACAGGAGGGGCTGTGATTAGGATGGAAAGTGGATAGATACATAGATAGATAGATAGATAGATAGATAGATAGATAGATAGATAGATAGGCATGGAATAGAAAGGTATTGTAGAAGCTATACAGTGTATGCTTGCATACATTTAGGGAATTATCAGTGCCCATTGAAGTAGTTAAAGTAATCAAAAAAGCTATGTGGGCTATTGGTGAGTTGACAGAGTTCATAAGCAGGAGCCTAGCAAGCAAAGATTTGAGTTCTGTCCCCAGAATTGCATAGAATTAGGATTACTGGTAGATGTATGTTATTCTTCTTACAGTGGAAACAGGAAGATCAGAATTGCAAAGCCATCTGTGGATACCTACTTGGTTCAAAACCTCCCTGGGTTACATGAAACAAGTTTCATTCTAAAGCAATGGATATATAAAAAACAAAGAAGGAAAGAAAGGGAGAGAGGGAGGGAGGGAGGGAGGAAGGAAGGAAGGAAGGAAGGAAGGAAGGAAGGAAGGAAGGAAGGAAGGAAGGAAGGAAGTGATTTGGAAACTTAAAACTGTAGAATCTTCCTAAAATATGCACACACACACACATTTATAATAAGTGCTAAAGTAGAGTCCCTCCATATGGGGTAAAAACATTTCTTCTAGATACCACAGATTAACAAATAGAAAAGGCTAGTAACAGTAATAAGTTACTTCTTTTGGAATTGCTACTCAGAATGTATCCAAAGACCCATAAACCTTAAAGGATGAAGACATTGCTTTTGTTTATCTTCCAGACATAATGACTCTATTACAGAAGACAACTCATACTGTGTTAGAAAGCATGGAGAAATCAAGCTGGTTTTGACCTAGAAACCTCATCCCTATTCTCTAGTTTTCATTGTGCAGAAAAGTACTGTGCCAGCTACCAGAGAAAACAAATAGTCAGTCTTATACAGCTGTGATGACATTCTGGTAAAATAATAATCAGCTTGGCAAGTGATGTTGACTGGTGCAGTACTGGCACTAAGTCATGAGAACCAACAACTTTCTTGTGAGGCTTAAAATCTTATCCACAAGGTAAAACCTGTAAGTGACATGTAAGTGGCACCTGGTAGTTGAATCATTTTAGATTGGAAGTCCACACATCCAAAAGTATAAGGGAAATGCAAATTGAACTGGATGCATTGGGGAAAAAATTACAACACAAATTTTAGTGAGTGGGGAAATAGATCTATTTCATAGGACTTAGAGTAATGAATGTGATCAAAATATACTACACAAATTCTCAAAGAGCTAATAAAAATGTGAGAAAAATAATGAAAAAGAAAACTAACTTTATTAGGGAAGTCTTGAAACTCAACCACCCCAAACTGTAGTGTCTATGAACACCCCTGCAGAATGATGCTAGTCTGATTTCTTAGTATTCACAGATCTGGTAAATTCCCCAACAAGATCCAAGAGCTTTTATTGCAAGGAGGGAGATGTCACGATAATGGTCCAAAACGTGTGTGATTTATGATGTAACTTCACAGATGCCTCCACTACTCCCTCGTGAATATATCTGGAAGGGAGGAGGACCTGTCATCATAAGCTCCAATAGAAGTTAATGTGTCACAAGATTAAGAAACCTCTGTAATACAGATACCACCACATCCTGGGCTTAATGAGCATATGACAAGCATCTAGAACAGGTTTGCTGAGTGACTGATACACTTTAAAACTCTCTCACTAAAGACCTTTAAAAGATTGAGACCCAAAAAAAATGAAGGACTTCCTTACCCTTGGGTGAAAGCAGGAATCAGAAATTAAGGCACAATGCCCGGAGGAAGGGAGCGGGCAAGGGGATAAGTATAAGAGACCTGTGTCCTGGTGCTGTTCTCTAGCATTAAGAATGTTTGAGAAGCAGAGAAGAAGCTCTGTTTAAAATCCTAGGATCCTAGAGAAAACCCTCCACTGATATTCCTGATTTATTTTTGCACCTGATCTTCAAGCTGGCTATTACAAAGTCAGCTACGTCTGCCTTTAGAAAATCCTGGAAGAAGCTATTGAAGACACTTCTCATCATATCCTCTCTTCCAATTCAAGAATAAAGGTAATGTAGTGCTTAAATAATAAAAATGGTAAAATCAGTTGATAAATTTATGCCCCTGAGTGTCTGATGTGTCAGATACAGGCACAGTGCATCTTGTCTATTCGCTATCTCTCTCAGCACACTTCATTATAACCCTTTCAGGAAAAAAGGAAGAAAAAATATTTGCTCATAGAATTTTTCTCAAATGTGTATTTAACTGTCATAATCCATGCTGGGGTCACATTTTCCATGACAACACTGCTTTTAGAGTATACAGATAGATATTCTTGAGAGTTTAATTTTATAAGTACAATAGAGAGCACTAAGTGGACTCCAGCTGCTTAACAAATACTATTTATCTAATTCTCAAAACAAATGACATGGGCAGGACTGTTGCCCTCTATTTTCCAACACATGAAGAAGTTGTATCTTGTCTAACACAGACAGCACAAAGGCTGACTTTGACCCCGATGGTCTAGCTCTGGAACCTGGGCATTTCCACACATACATTTCAGGCCAGTGAAGTCATGGAATATGCTGACATATATATCGTCTGAATTGGTGAGAAGTTAACTAGTAAAAATGCAAAACATGAGCTCTACTTGGTTTCTGAGACTTTGCTTTAACGGGAAAGAAAATAACCATTAAAACCTCCTAGGACATTAAAGTATCATCCAGAATTCCACAGAGCCCTGACCTCCTACTTCTAAACCCTGATGCGTGGGACACAACAGAAAGTGGCCAACACTAGAAGGAACATGACAATTCACAACAACATGTTAGCAGAGAAGATTCTTTCATATTTAAGCACTAACTGACAAAGAATAAGTAACAGCAGTCTTCCTTAACTCACATCTCATGTTATTAACATTGAAAGCTTTCAAAAGTTTCCTATTTTCCAAGAGACTATCTTAAAGCTTATCCTTTTGGGAAACTACCCTGAGAGGGAGCTTCATAAAACAACACACTGCATGATGTTAATAAAAACTCGACAGCTCCCACCTCAATACAGATAAGAAATAATTTAATCTACATGAATGCCCATAGCCTAGAAACACAAATGCAGGTTGCTCAAAAAAGACAATTGCGCCTTGAAATGCTTACATTGTATTTTATTGATTGCACATTAAAGAAATGTATAAATTTATAAATTTATCAGACTCTATGAATGTGAAAGTTAAATATCTTTTGTCCCACAGCATTATAAAAGCTTGTGTCTGGTAAAGGTAGGTCTGAGAAGCCAGGAAAACAGTCTTCAGGAGAGGAAACATGTAAATCTACTAAGGAGTTAGTCCTTGAATAATATCAAATTTATCAGGCTTTATGATCTGGGTGTGATTTCTTTTTTATTCCACTCTCTGAAACCAGCATAACATTTA